>WNWU01013241.1:0-37323 GCA_012654045.1 Ptyas mucosa
ATGAGTCTCCTGTAAGCAAATAACATCATTATGAAATTGTCTCAAATAGTGAAATATCTTCCTTCTTTTTTGCGGAGAATTCAGTCCATTAACATTCCAAGACAAAAATTTAAGTGCCATTTGACCCTGTCTGAAGTTTTGAGAGCAATTGTTGAAGATTCTCTCCTACGGTAGCAATCTTCGGTTTAGCTCCTCCCATGACTTCAGCTTGCTGCTTATCTTTAGGTCTTTTCTCACGCTGTGGCTTTATATATTCTTGCTGCTGTTGCTTCATTTGTTTAGACATTGCTCTGGTTATACGTTGCTCTTCCATTTTGGATGTTGTTACTTCCAAAGCCATCGCCTCCTCTGTGATGGTTTTAGACATTTCTTCCAAAGGAAAAGCTTCAAATGGTGCAAAAGGGTCAACCACAACACCACCTACTGCTCCCATTAATTCTCTTGCCTCCCTTTGCGACTGCCTTATTTGTGCTTCTGTTTCTTGATCAATCTCAGCTTGTAGTTGAGCTTCCTTATCTATTGGTGAAGATGTGCGTGGAGGAGGAGAGCCCGCTTTCAAAACGTTATAATAAAACTCTTCTGCTTTTTCAATAGTGTTAAGGCGGTATCTCACTCCTCGCAGCCTGAGTATTACACCTATTGGCGCATCCCACCTGAATTGTATGTTCTGTCTTTTCAATTCTGCCACCAAAAATCCAAAATCCTTTCTATCTCTTAACATTTTAGGTGGTAATTCTTTAAAAACTCCAATCTCACTTCCATCAACTTGAACTGTTGTAACAAAAGAATTTTGCAAGATTTCATTTCTCATTCTTCTATCTGTAAAGTATATAACCACATCTCTAGGCAGTTGTCTTTGTACCGCCACACGAGAATTAACTCTGTAGACCTTGTCCATCTTGCACAAAACCACGTCTGGTTCCACTTTCAACATAACTGCCAAAGCCTCTGCACAAATTTTCCTAAGATCTTCCCTGGTGTTCTCTTTTACACCTCTCAGTCTAATAGCATATTCCATTGATCGAAATTGCATCATAGTAATCTCATTTTGCATTTTTTGTGTAACTTCTTCAATTTCTATCATTCTTGAATCAGAAGCTCTAAATTTGGTCTCCATCTCTGAGGCAAGATTATCCACTTTTTTATCAATCTGCAACACTACCTCAGACAGGCCTTTAACCACTGTTTGAATATCTTGTTTAACTGCATCATATTTCTCTTGAACCATTCCTTTAACCTCCTTCTCTGATCTTTGAATTTCTTTAATAATAAGGTCATATTGACTTTCTTCCTTTGTCTGAGATTGCAACTGCGCTGTTTGAGGCTGTTTCTGTTTATGTGTGGGGGAGCCCCCCCCCCCCCGGTTGCTTTGTTGCCATTTTACCTCTTAAGGATCTTCCTTTTCCACAAACTCTAGCAACTTTTCCCAAAAAGTTCTCCAGATTCAATCAGGTCTATAAGAGTCAATTGGTATTTTTATTTTATTTTATTTTATTTTTTGGATACTTTTCTGCCTCTTCCAGCCGGATTTGTTACTTTAAAATGTAGCCGGATACACTGATCAGATTACTTTCGCTTTCAGCTTTCTCCACTGAAAGCAAGCGCCATTTTTTTCCCCTTTCTCAGAGCCAAATTACTTTCACTTTAAGAACTCTTTAAAATAGTCCAAAAAGCTTCCAATACTTGCTGTTTAGTGAGAAGTTTGAAATCTTCCTTATTTTTCGTTGTTATTGGTAATGCTGCCGCGCTGTCTTGCTCTGCTATGAAGCAGAGTTTCCCAGTCGTCCGGAGCTTCAGCGGGGTGGATAGGGAGTCCCACCCTGTTAACTCCCCAGAAGCAGAAAAAGCTTTCTGGGGGTCTCACAGGGGACTCTACCTGCAGCCGCCGGCTCTCCTCACAAGCGCCTCGAGTCTCGGAGTTTTTTGAGCCGTTTCAGTTGCCGAAACGGCTCTTTTACGGGCGATCGGGCTGGCGGTCTTCAAAAGACCGTCAGCGACAGCTGACGGCAACAGCGGAAGTCATGACTCGTTCATTATTGATCATGCTCATGATTCCCTGATTATTGAGTAAGGAGACAGACAAGATTGTCCGATATTCTCTTACTTATTTTACAATCTTACACAGGAAAGTACCAGGAAACACTTAAAAACTGGTTATTTGCGAAGGCGAATTTCTGTGCACTTTTATATACAGAAGGCAATATGTTGACTATGATCTCAAATGATTTGCAATAAATGTTCTATTGGTTTTACATTTAGTTCATTCCAAGAAGCTAACCTGAGAAAAAGCTTCAAACAGGCTCCTTTCTAATTCCCAGAAAGGTAAACTGAGGAAAGAGGGAAGCACATTCAGACTTGCAAAGTCCTCTATTCAAAATAACCTTAGACTCATGTGGCTTTGGGTTCCTGGCATGCTCTTTATTGGCTGAAAGTCTCCCCCCCCCAAAAAATGGTAGCATTTTATTGAGGGGATCCCTCATTTCATTGAGACTCATTGTCTCTGCCTAAAGACACCAGATGGGCAGAAACGTCTGGAGACAGGTGATCCTTCAAATAACCACCAGGCCTTTTGAAGGGCTGTGTAGGTGACAACAGCACCTTGAATCACACCTGGAAGGCCACTGGTAGCCAATGCAGCTCTCAGGGCAGGAAGGACACAGGGAGATGCGCCTGTTATACAGCTCACACAGCTTCAGTTTGCACCAGGGTGACTTTTCTGACTTCAAACAGTTTCATCACTCAGCTTTCCAGAACTTCCCTAAATGTCACCCAAACCACCCTTCAGGTTGTGTTTGGACACAGTGGTCCTGCTGGGATCTTTGTGCCAAACCACCTGAAGATTTCAAGATTAAAATGCCCCCTTTCAATGGCATGGAACTGAAATCCAATGGCACCGTAATTTTTAATATCAGCAGATATTAAGCAGGAGACCCTACACCATTTCTGACAAATGGCAGTTCAGTCTCTTCTTGAAAGCTTCCAGGGATGAAGCTCCCACAACTTCCGAAAGCAACTTCTGTTCCACGGGTTGATTGTTCTCACTGTCAGAAAATTCCTCTTTATTTCCAGGTTGAATCTCTCCTTATTCAGTTTCCATCCATTATTCCTTGTCTGGACTTCAGGTGCTTTGGAGAATAGCTTGACCCCCTTCCTCTTCTCTGTGGCAGCCCCTCAAATATTGGAAGATGCTATCCTGTCTCCCCTGGTCCTTCTCTTCACTAGACTAGCCAGGCCCAGTTCCTATAATCCTCCTTTGTATGTTTGAGCCTCCGGTCCCCTAAAATTTAATCTCTCCTTGTTCAGTTTCCATCAATTATTCCTTGTCTGGCCTTCAGGTGCTTTGGAAAATAGCTTGATCCAATAGCTTGTTTTTATTTCAGAATATACCCATAAAATTAGATAACAAATGCTTTAGAAATCTGGATAAAATAATGTCTAAGTTTATTTGGCAGGGGAAAAGGCCCAGAATTAAACTAAAGTTATTACAAGAAGCCAAAATTTCTCCTTAATACTAGGTTGACTCTCTCCTTGATCAGTTTCCATCCATTGTTCTCTGTCTTGCCAAATATACGTGTCCCAGGATAATGTTGCAGGATCCAACAGGACTAGAACTTTCATGAAAAGAAGGATCAGGGGTGACATGATAGCAGTCTTCCAATATCTTAGGGACTGCCACAAAGAAGAGGGAGTCAAGCTATTCTCCAAAGCACTTGTAGGCAGGAGAAGATGCAATGGGTGGAAAGTAATCAAGGAGAGAAACAACCTGGAATTAAGGAGAAATTTCCGGACAGGGAGAACAATTAATCAGTGGAATGACTTGTCTCCAGAAGTTGTGAATGCTCCAACATTTAAAAAACACAGTTTTTAAGATGAGATTGGACAACCATTTGTCTGAAATTGTGTAGGGTTTCCTGCCTGAGCAGGGGGTTAGACTAGAAGACCTCCAAGGTGCCTTCCAACTCTGTTATTCTATTCTATTCTAACTTTCAGACTCATGCTGGAGCCCATCTTCAGGGAATTTCTCTCTAGCAGCAAAGATGGACACTGTGTTACATACAATGGAACCAGGAATGGGTTCTACCTACCTTTACTACCAGTTCGCAATGGGGCTGTATGCGCAGAAGCGTTTTGATGACATTGGGGTTGGTGAGTGGAGCGTCCCACCAGTTTTCCTACCAGTTCTATAGAACCGGTGCGAACCGGGGGCAACCCACCACTGAATGGAACCATCCCTTGGAGTCCCCATTTCCCTGGGACCCAGAAGCCTATGGAAAGAAACCTTGTTTTCAGGCCTCTCCTAAGTGCCTCTAGAGCCAGGATTTATCTCACCTTGGGGGGATGATGTTCCAAAGGACGGGTGCCATGGCAGAAAAGGCCTGTCCCCCATGTTCCACATGATGGAATTTTTTAGCAGGCAGGACATGCAACATGGGACAGGTAGATGTAACCAGGAGAGAGGAGATCCTCCAAATAATCTGATCCCATCCATGTAGGGCATTTAGAGTCAAAACCAATAATCTGAATTGAATGTGCAAGAAAACCAACAACCAATGCAGTGTTCAGTGGAAAAAAATATAAAACATGTGCCATTCGCTGGGCACCCGTAGCTGCCCACACCTTAGCTCTTTGCATCCATTGAAACTTCCAATCTCTGTACAAGAGCAGCATTACAATAATCCATTCAGGAGATGGCCAGGAAATGTATGACTGAGACTGGAGCCTCATGGTCCAGGAATGTGCACAACTGACACACTACCCAAAGCTCTGCAGAGGCCCTCCTAGTCACAACTGCCATCTATGCTTCAGGAAGGAGGGTGAGTTCAGAGGACAGGACAACCCCATTCAGGACCAAAGATGGTAAATTCCAAGATTGTGAAGGCCCCAAAACCTCTTAGTCTTTCCAGAGTTCAGCTGAACCTCTTTTCCACATCCAAAGTCTCCAGGCAATGAGAGACAATATCAACAGCATTGTCTGAACTCACAACATTGTTGTGGACTGAAGGACCAGAGATCTATGGATGAGTACAACCAGGAGCTGATGATAGCTCACCCCACAGAAGCTTCCAGTAGATGTTAAAAAGAAAAGGAGAGAATAACCGAATCCTTTGCCATCCAATATAATGTCTGGAAATTGAGTCATGGCAACCGGACCTCTTTTCTTTTTGGCTTGAAGCCTTTCACTGCTTAATCCAAGTAGCTTCTTCCATGCAAGTTGGTTGGAGGGACCCCACCTATGTCCTCCCTAATCGGAGTAGGTCATTCGGTGAGTAGGCAGAGTCTCGTTCAGAGTAGAGGCTCCCAAATGCTTTCCCCTGGATGGGTCGTTACATGTGGCCTCCACTTCTAACCTGCCCCCCATTTTTTATGCTGCTCTTGCATTGATCCCCAGGAAGCTCAAGGCCTCTTCACAGGTGCTGCAGGATCTGCAGATTCACGGGTTTACCTGGATGATTTGAGAATCTTCCTGAGAGACCCCACTTATTGGGGGCCCAGGACTGGTAGGAAGGGGAAGGAACTAGCACAATGCAGTGCCGCCCACTCCCATTTCATTGAGCTGATGCAAAAGGCTACCAGGGTCAGTGATGCTGAAGGCCATTGAGAAGACATAAATGTATTAGCAGTTTACTGCGTGTTACAACTTTTCTTTCTCCTGGGGGTTTTCTTTTCATCCTCCAGTCTCTCCTATCCCCCCCCCACTTTTTAATCTTTTCTTTTGCTGTATTTTACATTATAATAAACCTGTATTGGTTTATTACCAATAAACCAACTTTAAAAAAAGAAAAGCAATCAGAGGTTTTGGCTCAGTTTCTCTCCTCCAACCCACACTGACCGGAAACAGCTTCAGAGAAAGGAGAGAAGCACCCAAAACCACGAACCCTTTTCTACATCTCCTCCCTGATATAAAACTTTGACTTTCTAGCACTTCAGCAAGGAAGAAGGTTGAAAAATATAGACAGCTGTGGGTTTAATCAGCTCCTTCTTCCTGCACAGCTGGAACTGAGTGAGGATTTCACAGCTGGAATGGAGTGAGGATTGATGGGTGAGTGGGTCGGTGGGTGGATGGATAGATGGGTGGGTGGATGGATGGATGGACGGGAGGATGGACAGACAGACAATGAGATAAATATGGGTGGATGGGTTAATGGGTGGATGGGTGGATCAATGGGTGGATGTATATATTTTCTAATAAATCACTGCAGTGAGCTGGATTACTTGGGTACCATTTCAGACAAATGGCCCCAGTCTCTTCTTCAAAACCTCCAGTGTTGGAGCACCCCTAACTTCTGGAGGGAAGTCATTCCACTGATTAATTAATTGTTCTCAATGTTAGGAAATTTCTCCTTAGTTCTTTCCTTAATCAATTTCCATCCATTTCTTCTTGTTCTACCTTCAGGTGCTCTGGGGAGTGAGTGGACCCCCTCTTCTTTGGGGAAGCCCCTTAGATATGGCACAGGCCAAACTCCATTTTGTGTATGGAGGTCGTGGAGGTCAAATGCCCAACTTCACCTTGACTCCAAAGTCTGTATGAACTGTGGAGTCACAACAAGAGACAAAAATATGTTTTCCCCCTTTTAGTATATAAATCAAATCCAGTGCTAAGTGGATAGGACAGTTGCTTTCCCTTGCAATTATCATAAGAACACTAATTCTGAATGTATCCCCTTGTGGGAATTACCCACAAAATACTTCCAAGAGAAAATCTGTGTTAAACAATATGCTCTGGCTATTCCAAGGGGAGGGGAAAGGACATGTCAGCTTACCATATCTTGCAAAGGACTAGCTACTTTTTTTGGTGAGACTCAGCTGTCCTCAGTTTTCTCTTTGGTTAGAGTCCGAGCACAGGTAGGAAAAAGCATGGCTGGAATAAAGTTGCCCTGGAGACATCCAAATGGCACGGCCTGTCTCTATCCTGCTGAAGCTCTGCTGAGATTTCAAGTGTTCCCTGCAATTCAGCTTCTGAAGAATGCTGGATTTCTGATCTAGGAGGGAAGGTGATGAGAATGACTGGACTGCCTCTCCTTCTCCTGCTGCTGCTCTTCTGGCTCCTGCCTCCAACTGTTGCTAAGAAGACTCAAACCAAATGTGTCTGGAAAACAAATTTCAACTTTCAAAATTGCTATTACAGGCCTGGTGATTTCATTATTGGTGGGAATTTGCTTCTGGATACTTTTATTTCCCACATGAGCCTAGACTTTAAAAAACACCCAGTCCTGTTTCGTATTTATATTTTGTAAGTTTCACCAGGAAGAGAAAGATGTGGATAATTGTTTGCTTTGGGGGAGGGGGGGCATTTAGAGATACTTTTCAGAAATAGTTGCTCTAGTGAGGTTATTAATGCCTTGGTGTAATTCAAATCTCTGTGCTTTATTTATTTTATTTTATTTATTTATTTGATCATTATACCGCCCTTCTCCAAAAGGACTCAGGGCGGTGAACAACCAAAGTAAAACATAGCATACAAAATTTAAAACAATTTAAAACGATATTAAATAATTTCGGCCCACAATTTTAAAAAACCCCAATTAAAATTGATTATGAATTAAAACCAAAAAATGGGATCAAGCCAGCCCGGGCAGATGAAATAAGTGAGTTTTAAGGTCCCAATGAAAAGTCCGGAGGTCTGGTATCAAACGTATCTCTGGGGGTAGGTCGTTCCAGAGGGCGGGTGATGCCACAGAGAAGGCTCTCCCCCTGGGGGTCGCCAGCTGACTTTTTTTTTATTATTATTATTATAAAAGTTTTTATTGGTTAAAAATAAACAATATTATCGCTTACAATATGTGGAATTTTCATTATCCTTTTACAAAGATAATATATCTTTTCTTTTTTTCACATACAGCAGATCTTCCCTTATTAAAATTTCAAATTTAACAGCCGGATTTATACAAAAATATCAGTTCAGTATCCAGAGTAATATTAAAGTTTACAAAAATAAGAGATATCATAAAAGGCACAACGTAATAGATTCCTCTCACTTCGTCATTTCTTGGTTCTAGATCTCAAGGTTCTGGCCTTAGCACCCCCTTCCTCCCGGACCGCCATGACCTCGCCCGCCCCCGTTCCTTGATCATCTGGTACCTCCCCTTCCTCGGTTCCTGTATCTTCACCTTCTAGGAGGGTCTTATGTTGTTCCAGATAAGCCTGAGCCTCCGTCACACTATTAATTTTCTTCCTACTGCCCTCCCTGAAAATCATCAAACCTTCCGGCATCAACCACCTAAAGCCAATTCCCTTAAGGTACAATTTACTTGATAAAAAATAATAATTTCTTCTTAATTCTCGTACCTGTCTAGGGATCTGCTTCAGAATGGTGACCTCCTTGCCCCTGTATATCAGCGCCCCCGATCTTTGAGTTCTCAGTATTTCATCTCTCGTTTCCCTTCTCACAAATTTAATGTGGACCTCTCTTGGGACACTATGTAAAATTGCATATTGTGAGTTTACTCTATAAACTAGATCCATATCCCATCTCATAAAGTCCAAACCTCTTTCAATAAATTCGCCCAACAATTTAACCATCACTTCTCGCAGATCTTCCTGGTCCACTTCTTCCACATTTTGAAACCTGAGAAAATAAGACATTCTATCCAGCTGCAAAGTTAAAATTACATTTCCTCTCATTTCTTCCCTCTTCTGGATTGCCCGCACCTCCCCCTCCAAACCTCCCACCTTTTTCTTATTCTCCTCTGCCACCTGTTGAACAGCAATTAAATCTTTTTTCATAACTACCATTTCAGATTTTATTTCCAGTTGCCCTTTTTGCAGGTCATCAAGTTTATCAAGCTTCTCATCCAATTTTGCCAATTTCTCCAAAAATTTTTCCATGTCACCTGCAGCTGGTCTTTGTCCTTTAGCCATCTTACAGTAGTAAAGAATGAGAGGTCCTCAGGTAGGCACAAACATCCAGAGAGAGAAGATTCTCTTAAAAAATCAGCACTATTTCCTCATGATCCACCAGAGGGCGCTCACAGGAGCAACGAGTCCGGCTTGTAGAGTAGGTCAAACAGGAAACCAGAGGTGGGTGATGTCATCAATTGTGTACAAAGAAGCAGGAAATCAGGCCCCAGCCATAATTCTCCAACAAAGAGAGGGGCCTCCAGCCTCCCTTCCCGAATTCTGCCTCCACCATTCTCCACAAAAAATCAGCGAGGTAAAAGGTCTCCTTCTTTTTTCCTCCTCTTTCTTCTCAACTACGGCGCCCTTCCCAGCTACAAGGGGGGGGGAGAAACTTCGCCCCCCCCCACCCGCAGGACGCCTCGTCGCTTCGCCAGTCAAAGTCTCTCCTTTTCTACTTATTCTCCGGCCTGCATCCCTTCCTCTTCTGATCGCCTCTTTACCTGCTGCCTTACTTTCGATTTACACCAGGTCCTACAGGCACATGAGCACGGAACGGCCTTGGGAATGGCCGCTGGGCACTGCCCACACTCGCCGGAGCCTCGGGCGCGCCAGCATTGGCCGCCCAGCCCCTGGAATTGAGGCAGGGGACCCCTGGTGAGCCGCCCTTAACAGCGGATACCCCAAAACCAGGGCACCCGGCCCCGAGGGGCCTCCAGGCGGGGGGATTCAGACGCTGGGGCAAAAGCTTACCCAAACAACATCTGCTGCCATCTGGAACCGGAAGTGATCTCCGCCAGCTGACATTGTTTGACCGACAGCACCCAGAGGAGCCCCTCTCTGTGTGAGTGTACTGGCTGGTGGGAGGCTACTGGCAGCAGAAGGCGGTCTCGTAGATACCCAGGCCCTAAGCCATTTAAAGATAGTCACCAACACCTTGAAGTGGACCCAGAAGACCACCGGGAGCCAGTGCAGCTTGTGCAGGAGGGATGTCACATGGGAGCGCCCCGTCAAGAGCCAAAACTCATAAAATAAGCTAGAATTCTCAGTCTTTTGGAACTCTTGATCAGGAAGATGATAAATGTTTAGAAAAAGTAAGTGTCAGGTTCCGATGTTATCTCAAATAAATTTCATTCTCAAACACAAAGTCTTTGATGAAATCTCTCATTTATTGAAAAATAACGATCTGTCCTGAACTCATTTGCAGCCGAAACTGACTCTTTGCTCCCAAACCCCTCCCTTTCCATTCCTCAAATCCCAGTGTCTCATTGGCCATCTTCCAAATCAGTCTTTCATCCCGGCTGCTTCAACTCACAGGAATTTTCCCTCTCCCTCCATCACCTAGGTGACGTTATCTGCCAGGTGGAGAAGAAACTGGGTGAAAAGCCAAGCTGCTAAAATTCAAACTGCTACTTCTACGTTTTTTTTTCCTTTCATGTCAGCGATGGAGCAAGAATGATTTAGAGCGCTGACACTAAGAAGAGACAAGACATAAGGAAGGCCTTATGTCCCAACCTCAGGGTCTTCTCCAAAGAGTCCTTTTTTCTCATTAGGTGGCCAAAGTATTTGAGCTTCATCTTCATCTCTCTCCTTCCAAAAGACGGTCAGGGTGGATCGCCTTTAGGATCGACTGATTGGATCTCCTTGAAGTCCAAGGGACTCTCATGGATCTTCTCCAGCACCACAATTTGAAAGCATCCATTCTTCTGCGTTCAGCCTTCCTTGCGGTCCAACTCTCACAGCAGAACCATAGCTTTGATGATACAGACCTTGGTCAGCCAGATGTGATGTCTCTGCTTCTTAGTCTCCTGTCAAGGTTTATCGTAGCTTACCTCCCAAGGAGCGTCTTTTGATTTTATGGCTGCAGTCAGTCTGCAGGGATCTTGGAGCCCAAGAAAATAAAATCTGTCACTGCTTCCATTTCTTCCCTTCTATTTGCCAGAATGTCAAGGTCTTAGTTTTTTTAATGTTGAATTTCATGCCAACTTTTGCACTCGCCTCTTTCACCCTCATCAAGAAGATCTTTAGTTCCTCTTCTCTTTCTGCCATTAAAGTGACATCATCTGCATATCTGAGGTTGTTCATATTTCTTCTGGAAATTTTTAATTCCAGTATGTGATTCATCCAGCTCAGCATTTCACATGATATATTCTGCATTTAAATTAAAGTTAAATATAACCTTCTCCTACTCCTTTCCCTATTTTGGACCAATCAGTTGTTCCATATCCAGTTCTAACCGTTTCTTCTTGACCCACATACAGGTTTCTCAGGAGGCAGATAAGGTTGTCTGGAACTTTCATCTCTTTAAGAACTTGCTACGGTTTGTTGTGATTGACACAATCAAAGGTTTCAACACAGTCAATGAAGCAGAAGTAGATGTTTTTTTGGAACTCACTGCCTTTCTCCATAATCCATCAAAGGCTGGAAAATTGATCTCTAGTTCCTCTGTCTCTTCTAAACCAGCTTGTACTTCCGGTAGTTCTCAGTTCACCCACTGCTGAAGCCTAGTAATCTGAGCATAATCTTGCAAGCTTGTGAAATTAGCAAATTTTGATCATTTGAACATTTTTTGGCATTGTCCCTCATTGGGATTGGGATCAAAACTTACTTTTTCCAATCCTGTGGCCACTGTTGTGTTTTCCAAATTAGCTGGCACATTGAATGCAACATTAACAGCATTATCTTTTAAGGTTTTCAATAGCCCATCTGAAATACTTTCCCCTCCAATCGCTTTGTTGTTAGTAATGCTTCTTAAGACCCAGTTGACTTTCCATTTCAGGAAGTCTGGTTTGAGATCAGTGATTACACCTTTGCGGTTATCAGAGACATTAAGATCTTTCATGTGTAGTTCTTCTGTGTATTCTTGCCATCTCTTCTTAATGCCTTCTGTTTTTGTTAGGTCCCTATAATTTTTGTCCTTTATCATGCCCGTCTTTGCATGAAACTTTCATCTGATACTCCCAATTTTCTTTAAAGAGATCTCTAGTCTTTCCCCTTCTATAGTTTTCCTCTATTTCTTTTCATTGTTTATTTAAGAAGACCTTCTTGTCTCTCCTTTCTGGAAATCTACATTCAGTTGGGTATATATTTTCCCCCTTTCTTCTTTCCCTTTCCCTTTCCTTCTTTCCTTCTTTCCTCAGCTATTTGTAAAGTCTCACCAGACAGCCACTTTTCTTTCTTGCATTTCTTTTTTTAGGGGGTGGGAGTGGGGGAGGGGATAGTTTTAGTTGCTACCTCATATACATAGTTTTATTAACTTTTATCCATAGTTCCTCAGGCACCCAGATCTAATCCTTTAAATGTATTCATCACTTTCACTGTATGTTCATAATGATATGATTTAGGTCATACCCGAAATCTCTCTGTCCTCTCTCTCCTTCTCCCTCTCTATCATCTCTTTATCTCTACCTTTATCTCTCTATCTCTCTATCTGTTTGTTTGTTTGTTTGTTTGTTTGTTTGTTTGTTTGTTTTGTATGCCACCCTTCTCCAGAGACTCAGGGTGGCTTACAATGCATTAAGCAATAGCCTTCATACTTTTGTATATCCCTGCTTAGTAGGGCTTTTGCCCCCCCTCCCCAGCGGTGTTCTTTTTTATACAAAGTCAGTTTATTGCCCCCACAATCTGGGTCCTCATTTTACCTACCTTGGAAGGATGGAAGGCTGAGTCAACCTTGAGCCTGGTGAGATTTGAACTCACAGTAATTGCAGGCAGCTGGCAGCTAAGTGCTACTTAACAGTGCTTTAATCCGCTGCTCCACCAAGGCTCCTTATGACATTCAGGTATGGCCTAGTCTAATATATTATGAGATGAGATGAGATATATGATATATGATTATATATGATACATGATACATGATATATTATATATATGATATATTATTGCATTATTACATTACATTACATATAATGGACTTTAGTAAATCTATGCTGGGACTCCCAATGGAATTTTTTGCTTAGCAGGAGTTACCAGAACTGAAGAAGATGCTCAGCCAAATTAGTTAGGGTTCTAGAGGAAGGGATTTCAGACACTGGAGGAAAGTGAAGGAGGGAGGAACAATAGAGGGGTATAAAATGGTTCATGATGTGGAGAGATAGGCTTTTCTCCTTTCTCACAAGACCTTTCAAATTTAATGCAATCACATAGTTCTTTTAAAACACACACACACACCTCATTCCTTCTAAGGACTTGCTATTTCATACCAAGTGCAAAGGAGAACAAAGACTCATGAGCTTTCCTGCCATGTTCCCCAATGTTTTTTTTCCTCTCACCATAGACCCATACCCAAGAATTACCAGCTATTCATGGCTTTGGTGTTTGCAGTTAGAGAAGTCAACAAGGATCTGGTTCTCCTGCCCAACATCACCCTTGGCTTCCGCATCTGTGACAATAGGCAGTATGAGATAAAGGTTTCCCTAATCAGCCTCTCCCTGCTCTCCACACGAGGCCTATTGGTTCCAGGTTATAACTGTGAGAGTCAGGACCCTCTGCTCTCTGTCATTGGAGGGAATAACCCCAAATCCTCAAGGCAGATGGCCTCCATCTTCAGCATCTTCAAGGTTCCACAGGTAAGGAGGCTCAATTGGATGCACTATGGAGTAGATCAACAACAGAAGCACACACAGAAGCCAAAGTGGAAATCATGTTTTGGTATTTTGAGAGGCACATGAAGACTTAGAGAAACCAAGATATATTTGAATTCATTTTTATATTTAATGCCTCAAGATATCTTATATAACCCCAAACAAACAGTTAATGAGATAATTCTGAAATGCTGTACTTGCCAAAAATAATTCCTTCCTAATATGCTTTTCATAAAGGTTCTCAGTGCAGTTTACTCTCTGTGTGAGTTGATGTCTCAAAAGTGCTTTATTTTCTTCAAAAGGCAGCTGAACTGTTTTCAGAAAATCCACGCATACAGATCAGTATTTACATTTTGATTCTCACCACTCACTAAATGTGCAAAATGGGAGTGATCAGAACCCTGCACCACCAGGCTGAAACTTTACCTACCAGCAAAGATGGAAAAAACTAAAACACATCAAGGAATTCATCAGAACTTGTGGTTACCCTAAGTGGACCATCAACAAATCCAAAAAAAGATCCAGTAGGAACTCCTCCATAACAGACAAAGAAGAGAACAACAAATGTTTCAACGTTGTCATTCCATATGTTGCAGGAATATCTGAAAAGCTCAGAAGCATTTTCAACCAAGACAACATACATATACACTTTAAGCTAAAGAATACACTAACGTAGAAGCTTGTTCACCCCAAAGATAAAATACCCAGACAAAAAACTGAGCAATATGACATATGCAATCCAATGCAGTGAGATATGTGTAGATCTGTACATTGGGGAAACAAAACAGCCACTTCACAAGCACTTGGCACAACATAGGAGATCAAACCCATAGGATAAGATTCAGCAACATCCACATTTAGGATAGAGAGGACAATTGGTTTGAAAGTGGGGTAAAATAATCCATCTATGTTAGAATTGAACACTCCTCCCTCAATAGAGGAGGAGGAATAAGACACCACCTATCTCCAGTCTACAACACTGCCCATGCAGAAGTTCCAAGAAGATTCCACAACCAATTGCGCCCTGATTCAGGTGACCCTGAGGACACAGATAAACCCTGAAGTGGCCACAAGAGCTCTCAAAGAAAGTGCTAACAACCAGACGACTGCAAAGAAATACAATCCTTCCATCTCCCTCACCTGTCCGAACCTATCCTTCCATCCCACCACCATCCAGTCTCAACCATGCCCCTGCTATCAGAACTGATGAAGCTTCTTGGATAAGAAGTGAAATGTCTTCTTCTTCAGCAAGGAAAGAACAGTCCAGAAGCAATTTGAAGGGGGGAAAAGCACCTTTGAGATAGCTATGACCTTGATGACTGAGAATCTCCACAGCTGTATGAGTTGATGGTTGCTTCCCTTATCTTATGACCTGTCACAATCAGGCAGAATATATAATTGGTGGCTCTTGGTAAGAAGGGAAGAACCTTAAGCTCGCCACTGAAATTGGGTCAAACTAACTGGTGTGGCAATAAATCACACCATGATGACCCATAAAGTCACCATAACACTTTGTTTTGAATTTCATTTTCTGCAGCTCGGTGTTGGCTTTCAGTTCACTCAGGGACACAGAAGAGTTTATCCTTCCTTCCTGCAGATTAATCCCAAGGAATTTCCAAAGTATGAGAGTTTAGTCCAGCTGCTCCTGTATTTCCAATGGAACTGGGTTGGTCTTCTGTCCACTGAAGATGACAGTGGAGAACATTTCATCTCATCTCTGGTGCCAAAGCTCAAGGAGAAGGAGATCTGCCTGGCCTTCACTGCAATGGTGGAAGTTGGTGGTGTTGATACTTTAGATAAGACATATATTCGTATTTCTAAAATTTGGTTTAAAGCTGAAGTGATTATTCTGTATGGAGATACCAATAGTATTTTAAAGGTTCAATCATTCATTTTAAAATTAGAAAAAACTCGAAATACAACATTACAAATAGTTTGGATCTTAACTTTCCATTAGAAATTGAGTTTGGTAAAATATCATCTCATATTAAAAACTCTAAAGCCCTTCCATGGGGCTTTGCATGTTAGGGACCACACTGGTGATGTCCCAGAATTCAGCCACTTCCTCTTGTCTTTAGACCCTTTGAACCCACAAGGGGACGTCTTTCTCCCACAGTGGTGGAAAACAATCTTTGACTGTGAATTCCAGAAACCAGAAGGGATCCCTCAAAACGGGAGAAAAGCATGCACAGGAAAGGAGAATTTACAGAACCTGCCATCTTACATATTTGAAAGAAGCATGACAGGTGAAAGTTACAATATCTACAATGCCATTTATGCCGTGGCACACGCGTTCCATGCAATGCATGGATCCAGAGGGCGGCCATTCATGCTAAGGCTTGGAAAGAGGATCTCCAAAATCCAGTCATGGCAGGTAATCTCTACAACATTTTATCCGATTCACAGATCCTTAGAGAAGAAGCTTCCCATATGCATTTGGTTGAATTATTTGTTAAATATCTATATTAAAATATAAATGCATCTCAGAACAGATTTTATCCTCCTTATGTACACTGAGAGCACATACACCAAAAACAAATTCCTTGTGTGTCCAGTCACACTTGGCCAATAAAGAATTCTATTCTATTCTATTCTATTCTATTCTATTCTATTCTATTCTATTCTATTCTATTCTATTCTATTCACTATTCACTATTCTCTATTCTCTATTCTCTATTTTCTATTCTATTTTTCTATTTTCTATTCTATTTTTCTATTCTATTCTATTTTATATTTTATATTTTATATTTTATATTTTATAGGATGTGGAAAGTCAAGGCCAAAGTGGTCCTAGTGGTAGGGACATTTGGGGCTGTGACACTTTAACTGTTAGAGGGACTCCAACAGATCCCAGGAAGAACACAGAGCTCTGGGCCCAGGAGAGTGAAATGCCAGGAACAGCTAAGTTACTGTGTCCATCCTTGTCTTACTTGACTCAGTGGTGACTGGGGAGGAGAGACCCCATCTTGGACCTTCTTTATGTGAGGTGCCACAGGGGTCAGTGCAGTCCCCTCTCCTATTCCACATCTGCATGAGACCCCAGAGTAAGCTCAACCATCTCCATGTGGTGAGGTGTCCTCAATATGCCGATGAAATCCAACTGTACATCTTTGCTTCTGGCAAATTAAGCAGGGCTGTGCATGTCCTGTCCTGCTCTCTGGAGGCCACGAGTGTCTGCATGTGGGAAACAGGCTTCTAAGGAACCCCAGCAAGACTGAATGGGTTTGGGTTTGGGGGTCTCCAGTTCTAGGACTGCACCATCTATGGTGCTGGGTGGGGTTGCATTGCCCCAAACAGACCCTGTGAGAAATTTGGGATCCTCCTGGACTCACAAATCCTGCTTGAGGATCAAGCGGCAATTATGGCTAGAAGGGCCTTTTCACAACTTCGATTATGCCCTGGTCACCTCTCGGTTGGACTATTGCAATGTGTTCCATGTGGGCCTTCCCTTGAAGAGTATCCAGAAACTTCGGCTGGTGCAAAATGCATTAGCAAGAGCAGTTAAGTTTCTGGTAGATCTCATTATACCTTTATTTGCTGAGCTGCATTGGTTGGCCTCATCACTCCTGAGCTTCAGAAGTTCCCTCGGATCTGGCTATGCTGGCAGACTTGGGGACTCCAATAATTCTAATTCTTTTTATTAAATGTTGTATAAAGGTTTAAGCAATGATTGTCTTCCTTATTTACAGTTTTTACTGGACTGTGGTATGCTGCTCAGAATCACTTTGCTTGAGATGGGTGGCCATATAAATTGGATCAATCAATCCCTTCCATCCCTTGTCATGTGGATATAACTAAACCAGTCATTCCTTTTAAAGAATTGCTCACACTTCCTAGGGTACAACTGATGGCCACCGTGCCCCATTAGCACCCATTCTGTCTGAACCTACTAGGACACAGGCCAAACTCCATCTTCTGCTCAGGTGTTCGCTTTCAGATAGTTCAAAAACTTAACTTCACTTTGACTCCCAAGACCATCTGCTCTGTGGATTAGCTACAAGGGACACAAACATGTTTTTCCCCCACCTGATGTGCCATCAACATCCATTGCTCAGTGGGTAGGAGAGTAGCTTTTCCTTGCAATTACCAGAAGACCAGTAATCCTTAATGTATCCCCTGGGGATTTTCACCTACAGAAATCTTCCAAGGTAAAAAAAAAACCTGCTTCTCCCAGTGGTGGAGGACTTTACTTTGCCTTCCAAAGAGCTAACTCCAGGGTTCAGTGAGATTCAGCTGCTCTTTGTCTCGAAGCCAAACACAAGCAAGAGAAAGCATGGTAGATTTTTCAGTAGTTTATTGATTGATTCGCCTTGCAGCCTTATCATTAAAATAAAATAATATAAAATACATAGTCTAATTTCTGAGTAAGCTAGATAGGAGGATACAAAGCGATAAAATACAAATGTGTTATTACAAAGAGATATCGTATAAATGTGCCCTGAGGCCATCCAGCTGGCAAGGCAGCCTCAACTGTGTAAATCTGGTGAGATTTCAGGTGTTGCCTGCAATTCAGCTTCTGCACAAACCTTGATTTCTGGTCTAGGAGGGAAGGTGAGAAGAAGAATGTGTGGGCTGCATTTCCTGCTGCTTCTGCTCTTCTGGCTCCTGCCCCCAATTGCTGCTGAGGAGATTCAAAGCACGTGTGCATCGCAAAACTATTTAAAGTTTCACAATCCATGGGAATTTCACAGGCCTGGCGATCTGAATATTGGGGGGAATTTGCCCCTGGCAACTTCTCTGAAGTTCAGCATCCCTGAATTTCAAAAGGACCCATTGCATCTTAGTAATCAAATCACGTAAGTTCCCCCTGGAGGGGGAAAATGTCGGTGATTGTTTTCTTTCCTTTGGATTCGGGGCCTCTTTTAAGAAATACTCGTTCTTAATGGGCACAAAATATCTGCTGGGGGTATTAAGAAAGACTGACTCTGCTTTCTGTCTTTAAGGGTGTGTTTCCCTATATCTCCCTTTGGGGAAATATAATATTCTGCCTCTTTTAATATTCCCCAAAAATATTTCATTCTTGTGGGGGTGGGGTGGGGGGGCTTTCCACAGCCTCTTTTAAGAAATACTCATTCTAGGGATCTTCAGATCTTTGTCTTTGTCTCAATAAAGAGGCAAATTCAAGAAATGGCCTAGAGTTTCCTAACTTTCCCAAACTCTTCATGAGGAAGATGAGATCCAACATAAAACTGAGGAGGGACAACAGCTACGATGCTCTAGCTGCCCTAGGGAAGAAGTTGCCTTATAATATTAATTTGGACCTAAAGTCGTAGTAAAAAATACTCAGAGAAAAGTTCAAACTTTCCAATGAGGATATTGCCAAAAAAAAACCCCAAACCCCTCCTCAGTTTAGGAATCAGCAGAGCTGGTGATTAATGGCTCTTGGTGAATCTGAGCTGTGACCCTCACTGGAGTCTTTCTCTCAGACCTGAAAAGCTGCTCTGTGAGAGGAAGAAAATTATTAGGGAGAAAGAGGAGCAACTGGGGAGGATTTCCGCCACTGGAGGAAAGTGAAGAAGGGAGTCTAAAATGATCTGGGATAAGGACGGATGGGCTTTTCTCCTGTCTAAGAAATCCATCCAAGTTGAATCAAAGAACATCCTTTAAAAAAAGCCAAAACAGCTCAGTGGAACTTGTGATTTTCTGTTCCAAGGACACACAAAAAAGGCAAAGCCAATTTCAACAGCACACAAAATATAATGCTCCCCAATATTTTTCTCACTATAGACTCACACCCCCAAACTACCAGTACTTCCTAGCCTTGGTGTTTACTGTCACGGAGGTCAACAAGGATCTCGTTCTCCTGCCCAACATCAGCCTTGGCTTCCACATCTATGAGAACGGCCAGATTCAGAGGGAGATTTCCTTATACAGCCTCTTCCTGCTCTCCACACGAAGCCGAATGGTCCCAGGTTATAAATGTGACTGGAAGGACCCTCTGCTCTCTGTCATTGGGGGTGAGAGCCCCAAATCCTCAAGGCTGATGGCCTCCATCTTCAGCATCTTCAAGGTCCCACAGGTAAGGGGCCTCAATGGATACAGTATGGAGTAGACAAACACACAGAAGCCAAGGATGAAAGCAAAGTTGTTGTTGGGGAGGGGGAGGGAAGGAATATCAGGGTTATGTGACTTAAATAATCCATCCTATATTTGAACTGATTTCTGGATTTTATATCTCAACATATATTTTATATAACAAGAAAGTGATATTGAGATAATTCTGAAAGAGGCATTACTTCCTGACTTCCATAGAAGTTTTTCATCTTTCTGCACCTTTCAGTGAAATTTATTCTCTGTATCAGGTGGATGTTTTGTTCCTTTGACTTCCGATCTATCACAACCAGGCAAAATAGGGAACTGGGGGCTCCTCCTAAGAAGGGAGGAAGGTGAAGCTTTCCACTCACAATGTGTAAACCTGACTGGTGGGGCTAGAAACCACACAATGGGGACCCTGAAAGTCACCATTAAAATGTACTTTGTCTTTTAAAGAAGATTCTCATTTTCTCCAGCTCGAAGTTGGCTCTGAGTCCACTCAAGGAGACGGAAGAGTTTATCCTTCCTTCTTCCAGATTAATCCCAAGGAATTTCCTCAGTACGTCGGCATAGCCCAGCTGCTCCTGTACTTCCAGTGGAACTGGGTTGGCCTGGTGGCTCCTGAAAATGACAGTGGAGAACATTTCGTCTCATCTCTGGTGCCAATGCTGGAGGAGAAGGAGATCTGCCTGGCCTTCACTGAAATTATGAAATCTGATTTTTTTGCTGCTCCTGATCTGAAATTACTTTACATTTTCAACACTTGGTCTAAAAGTGAAGTGATTATTTTGTTTGCAGATCCCAGTACTATTACAAATGTACAGGCGGTTATGTTTGTTTATGAAAAAGAGAGAAATGCATCATTTCTGAAAGTTTGGATCTTTACATCCAGTTGGAAACTTAATGTGATGAACTCTCAATACATATTGCAAATTATAAAACCCTTCCATGGGGCTTTGCATTTTAGGGACCACACCGGGGATGTCCCAGAATTCAGCCGTTTTCTCCTGTCTTTAGACCCTTTGAACCCACAAGGGGACATTTTTCTCCCACTGTGGTGGGAAAAGGTCTTTGGCTGCAAGATCCACAAACCAGGCAAGACCCCTCAAAAGGGGAGAAAACCGTGTACAGGAAAGGAGAATTTACGGAGTCTGCCATCTTACGTGTTTGAAGCAAGCATGACAGGAGAAAGTTACAATATCTACAATGCCGTTTATGCTGTGGCACACGCATTGCATGCCATGCATGGATCCAGAGGCCGACCAGCCATGCTAAGGCTTGGAAAGAGGATCTCAACTGTCCAGTCATGGCAGGTAAATTCTGTGACTTTTTTTTAATCCATTCCATTCCCTGGACTGGATAAAAGTTTTTAATACAGTACACAGATGCTTAGTGTGTATTTCTTGAATTAAACAATTCTATGGCATCATATCACTGCATCAAATCTGCATCAAACCAGATTAAAACAGTAATTATTAGCAAAAACACAAATGAGGGGTCAACCTATATTCCAAAGTAATAAATGGAAGATTACTAAACGGTGATCCAATGTCCAGTCAGGGAAGGTAATTTCTGCAAAAAAATTTTTTTTAAAAAAATCTTTAAATAGAAAGCTCCATATGTGTATTTCTTTCATTAAATATATGTATGGCATCATATCACTGCATCAAAGCAGATTGAAACACTATTTAAACAAAAAACTACAGTAAAGTGAATTAAGCACAATATTTTGTTGAAGGAGGTGGAGGGGGAGAAGAGAAACAAACCAGACCGGTTGCCCATGAGATTCATGTAGGAAAGACCTTCCTAAAAGTTCTTCTGAGGTTGCCTGAGTTTCATAAAGTGGTCCTTCCATGGAGGAAGCATCATCTCAGGGCAACAGAGAACATAGAGCAAGGGGGCAGTTTTGCCAGATGCTTCAACAGTCCTAGTGGGCATATTTGCAGAACCATCTCAGTTCCCCTCAGGATGTAGCCTAGATGATGATGATGATGATGTTACCCATCATGTCTGACCTTTGGTGATTCTATGGGCCACGTCTCTGCACATCTTCCAATCTTCCATACTTTTTAAAAAGATACTAAACTCAGTTGCTTTTAACCTTGGTTTGTGTTTCTATGGCTTAGCATGCTGTGCGACCCTCCTCGTGTCTTTAGTTTGCAATGTGTGGTATTGAATAGCTAGTTGTGTCCAAGCAAAGTCTGTCAACTTTAGCACACAGAACTGGATTCAACCTCGTCCAGTTAAAATTCATCAGATGCTTTTATTTCTGCATCAAAGGCTAAAGAACGGATCTCTTTGGCCAGTGAAGTCACAAATCAGGGCAGGCACTGTGTGGAAAAGAAATCCTTAGAGGAGTAGGGGAGTGTTAGGAAAACAGAAACAAAGAAGGGATGTTTGCTAATTGGCATATTAAAAGGAACTTAAGCCTTGCAACAAAAGTAAAAAATAACAACAAAAAGGTTATTTCAACATTTAAATGAGAAGAAAAAAGTCAAGGAAACAATTGACCCATTAATAGGAGAAAATGGCAAGAAGGGGACAAGCAAACACACAATTTGGCATCAAAGGCTAAACCTTGGACCTCTCCTGGACAGTAGAGTAACAAACCAGGACAGGAAATTCCTTCACATGGCCCCACTTGGTCAGATCTTGTTCCCATATTCTGCTTTCCTTGACTTCCAGCTAGAGAAAGTCATTGGGGTTGTACCCTGATGTGGTAGAAATTATTTAATCGTTCCTAAAATGCATGACTCATTTTCAAGACTTTGGGCCAAAGTCAACGTTTAAAACAGCCTAGTATCACAAGAGCAAGATCGTACAAGGAAGTTTGAATTTTGAAAAGTGGCAGTGACATATTTGTAGGTAGATACCATCCTGATAAATCTACAGCTGAAGAAGCTGTGATACAAATGCCCAATGCAAAAAGAGAAAAATTTGTAGGGGAAGTAGTTAAAAATTTGATGTTATTCTGGATTGCTCAGGTCTCCAGAAAGGAAACTCTTCTACATTCTCAGATATATACAAATCCCCTAATATGAGGGCCATCACACAATGATAGAAGCCATGGTGTCTCATGGGTGGATTTCAGCCAATTAATCCAATTTCTTCTCATTCAGCTTCTTCCCTTTTTGAGGAAAGTCCAGTTCAACAACAGTGCTGGAGATGAAATCTCCTTCTCAGAAAATGGACTGGGATCTGCTCGTTATGATCTTCTCAACTGGGTTCTCCACCCCAATCTATCTTTTGTCCACATGAAAGTTGGACAAATAGATCCCAAGTCTCCCCCAGGCCAGGATTTCAACATTAACTCCAAGGCAATTGTCTGGTCAAGAAAGGTGAGCTGGAAGATCAAATACATTCAACAAAAGACTCATTTTCTTCTGGGGATTCAACATACCCTCCTCCTTACTAGAAAACAGGTTACTGAGTCAAAACTTTGGCAACTATTTTGTGACAAAACTACTTTGCATGTAACATATTTTAGGTCTGATTTGTGACAGATCACAAAAGGTTGAGATTAGGAAGAAATTCTGCTTGAAACCCAGGATGCATTTAAAGCACCCAACAGTGGTTTCCATGGATTAATCCTCTTCAGTTGGATCCCCAAAATTGCTTGCTTTAGAAAAGCTACAGCTCAACTCACAAGCCTTCTTTGCATGCCAAACCCCAGTTCCAATCTCCAGCATCCATTGGTGGTTTGGAATGGAACTGGCCTTAATCTCCCTGTGTCTTTTCCAGGTTTCTGCTAGACCCCAGTTAACCATTTCTTTTGAAGACCTTCTGATGATGGACATAGAAATGTACAAATGAAGCAATGAAGCATGTTCGTTGCTTATGCCATCTCAGCCTTTCCTCTCTTCTCTCGTAGAAGGTGCCCTTTGCCAGGTGTGGCACAAAGAGGTGCCAGGCAGGAGAGAGGAGAAGCGTTCCAGAGGGCCAGCAGGTTTGCTGCTACCGATGTGCACCATGTCCAGAAGGGACCATTTCTGATCAGACAGGTAGAGTAAACCTATGGAAACCTCTCCCATTGTAGATCTTCCTGGGAGAAAGAAACTGTGACCATCACACCTGGGCATTCCTGAGAACTTGCAATGCTTAGCCTGACTAGGTGGCTCAGTGGCTAAGACACTGAGCTTGTCGACAAGAAAGGTCAGCAGTCCAGCCATTCAAATCCCTAGTACAGGTCTCCTGTGTGAGCAAGGAGTTGGACTAGATGACCTCCAAGGTCCCTTCCAATTCTCTTACTGTTAAATTCCTTACTGCAGCTAACATTATGGTCTCTTGTTTCATGTGCACATTTTTCTTCTTCTTCTTCTTCTTCTTCTTCTTATTATTATTATTATATTATTATTATTATTATTATTATTATTATTATCATCATCATCATCATCATCATCATCATCATGTGTTTTATATGCATTTATTTGCTTCTTTTTTAATTAAGTTCTGTACACCACTTAGAATACCTCTTTTATGAGATGAATAAATGGAGCCAGCTTCAGATGATCCCTTCCGTTCTAAGTCAAGGAAGCTGGCTTGTTCTTCAAGAGTGGGGAATTCAGATTATGGGGGCAGGACAATTTTGGTCTTTATCCTGAAGATTTCTTCTGAAAAAAATGAGTATTGATAATAGGTCAAATCTACCAAAAATGACAAAACAAAATTTAATCTGATGATTAAGTGAACGGTCATTTAAGGAAGCAGTTCACTTAATCATAAGATTAAATTTTGTTTATCATTTTTGACAAACTGTCTTGATTCCCTACTCTTGAGGAACAAGGATTGGGCAGACCTTTCCTGACACTATTGAATACGCAATAGTCCCAGGGCAGGAATTAATCAGTCCCTGCTCTCCTTTCCACTCCCACCCAATACTAGGGACCAATGGGGTTGTTAAGATTGAGGAAAAGTGACAAAAATCAAACAGCAGGATTTGTGGGTAACAGATATATTGATATTCCAATGTAAAGTGAAAACCTCTAATCTTAATCTTAATAGCCAATTTATAAGGTCATTGGAAGCCAACTGATCCTTGTCTATGAACAACGCATTTCCTGATTCAGCTTGAATTAAAGAAAATCTGTAATTTCTGGTGCACCATAAGCTATACTTCTATCAATTTTGTTTTGAGGCAGCCTATAGAGAAAGGAGTCATACTTGAAATAGTTTGTGGGAGAGAGCTCTTGCTCATGGCAGATTCATCTGAAATACTTAGACAAACATTCTTCATTTCAGACGCAGCTCGCTGTGACCTCTGTCCAGAAGACCAATACCCTAACAACGACAAGGACCACTGCATTGCCAAGAAAATCCACTTTCTTTCCTATCTAGAGACCCTGGGATACACTTTAGTTTTTCTCACTCTTTTTCTCTCTGTGATCACAATTGCGGTCCTGGTGATATTCCATAAACATCGTGACACACCAATTGTCAAGGCCAACAACCGAGATCTCACCTACATCCTCCTGGTCTCCCTCCTGCTCTGCTTCCTCTGCTCCTTCCTCTTCATTGGTCAACCTGGGAAATTCACTTGTCTCTTCCGACAATCTGCCTTTGCCATTCTCTTTGCCCTTGCGGTTTCCTCTGTCTTGGCAAAAACTGTCATGGTGGTTCTGGCCTTCATGGCTACCAAGCCAGGGAACAAGGCAAGGAAACTCTTAGGAAAACCACTGACCAACTTCATTGTCTTAGCCTGTCCCCTGGTCCAAGCCCTTCTTTGTGGCATCTGGCTAGTAACCTCTCCCCCATTTCCCAACTGGGACTTCCACTCCTTGGTAGGAGAGGCCATCTTGGAATGTAATGAAGGCTCAGCTTTGATGTTTTATACTGTCCTTGCCTACTTGGGTTTCCTGGCCATTGTCAGTTTCACGGTGGCCTTTCTGGCTAGGAAATTGCCTGACAGCTTTAATGAAGCCAAGTTCATTACTTTCAGCATGCTGGTCTTTTGCAGTGTTTGGATCTCATTCCTCCCCACCTACCTGAGCACCAAAGGGAAGTCCATGGTGGCCGTGGAGATCTTCTCCATCTTGGCCTCTGGGGCTGGTCTCTTGGCTTGCATCTTTTTCCCCAAGTGCTTCATTATCCTACTGAGGCCTAGTCTGAATTGTAGGGAAAATATGATAAGGAACAAAAATCTCTAACTGATGCACGCCCAAGAAAGATTTAAATTTTCCTTTGAGGCATATTTAGTATCTTATGATGTTTCTAAGACATGATGATAGAGAATGAGGAACAAGTCCATTAAATAATGCCTTACCAAGTGCTATAACTGGTTACAATAAAAGTCACTTGTTTGAGATGGACAGATATAGAAATTGAATGACTGAGTCAATGAATAACTAAATAAATAAACCAGTAACAACCATGCAGCCATTTTCATCTCATGTCTTCCAGTTGTCCACACTGAGTCCCAGTGCCCTATGTAGAAAGAAAGCTTGCTCTTATACATCTTTGATCTTTGGGCATTCAGACGCTCCATAACTCAATCTCATCCTGTTGAGTAAACTGAAGCTTTACAAACAGCTACCATAACTAACTTCTGTTTTTTGAAGGGGAGATGAAAGTCCAAAGAGACACGTATATTATAGACCAGTCCTAAGCAAGTCAGTGCAATATCATGCAGGACCAAAGAAGGAAAGTCCCCAGTACAGGGAGTACCCATCATCCACGGCTGTTTGATTCTGCTAGGTTTAAAAGTGAGAATATTCCTCCATCCAATAGAATTCAGGGACTAGCGCAAAACCTTGATAGCATTCCTTGGTCAATCAATCTATATATATAAAAGTGAAAACCACTGGCACCGTAATCACGAAAACTCCAGAACCATAAAGCCTACAATCTTAAAATTTGCCATGTATGTTCCTCTTGGCTTCTAGGTGCTCACTAAGAAAGGGTTTTTTGAAATGATCATCAGAGCATTAGTATTTCCTACATTATTATTAACATGCTCTGATGCTAAGGAGTTCTACTCCCCCTCCCCACCTCAAAAGAACTCTGTTCCCAATGAAAAACACAAGCAGAGGAGAGGAGTTTAACTTTCAGTTTTACTTTCATAGCAGCAAGCAGTTTTACTACAGAACAGTTGAGCTAAGCCACGCCCAGCCTCTTTCCAGTCTCCTTCTTGCTCACACAGCAAATACGGTTTGAGTTTCCAAACACCCCTCAACTCTCTCACACACTGACAGGATGCTAGCCAAATGAATACTGATGGATGCTGTGGGCTGGGACATTCTACTCCCTCTCCGCCTCTGTTCCAACTGCCAGTTGCATTATATTAACACACTCTGAAGCTACAGAGTTACACATTCTACATTAAGTTTCAGGGTGTAAGCGTCAGTTTATCAATTCCCAGCACATAGTTTCATAGCGAAGCACAGGCATCCAGCTAGTGGTTGTATAATTGAAAATCATCAGGGTAAGGATGATACTTGACCTTGAAATGAGAAGGCCTCACTGAGATACCTTAAAAATGAGGGGCCTGGGCTCAATGTCTCCCCTCCAACCAATGCAGAATGCAATACAGAATACAGAATGGAGGGAACCACATAATACCCATGTACCCATTCCTATTACCCAGCCACTCCAGAGGTAGACCATGGGTGATGGGTGATGGGAGAAGAAGCTTTCTGACTCCAACAAGTTGTTTGATAACCCTCCTGTAAAGTTTAAATTTGCCTAACACCTTCACATATATTCTTGCTGATTTTTAAGTTTTATGGGAGAAGTTAGTGTCTAATTTCATCACCCGCGATGTTGGTATCTATAAACCACTTATTCCATCCAAGCAGTGGTATGATTGCCCAGACTAATCCAAAGCACCTTGAGGGCAGGACAAGAAGCAATGGGTGGAAACTAATCCAGGAGAGAAGCAACCTGGAACTAAGGAGAAAATTCCTGACAGTGAGAACAATTAATCAGTGGAACAACTTGCCTCCAGAAGTTGTGAACGCTCCAACACTGGAAGTTTTTAAGAAGAGGTTGGATAACCCTTTGTCTGATGTGGTATAGGGTTTCATGCCTAAGCAGGGGGTTGGACTAGAAGACCTCCAAGGTCCCTTCCAACTCTGTTATTCTATTCTAATTTCTTCCATTTAAACACTTAGCAGGGTTCAAATGATTCTCACGTGCCCCATTTAGCACTCAAACTATTTGACCAAACTGTGGCTCAGGCCAAACTCCATCTTGTGTGCAGCTGCTCAGTTTCATGCAGGTCAAAAACTTAACTTCACCTTGACTCTCAAACTCTGTGGATTAGCAACAAGAGACACAAACATGTTTTTGAACTTCTGGTAAGCAAGCAAAATCTAGTGCTAAGGGAAGAGAAAATTGCGTCTCCTTGCAATTATCAGAATAGTCATTCTTAATGTATCTCCTGTGGATTCCAACATACAAAAATCTTCCAAGTTAAAACCTGCTTTAAACTACATATATGAGCTGAGTGTTCCCAGAGGGGGAAGGACAGGACAGCTTTCCTAGTCTTGCAAAGAGGGAACCTCTGAGCTGGTCTTGGTTTTCTCCTTGGTCACAGCCCAAACACAGGGAAGAGAAAGCATGGAGGATATAAATTTGCCCTGAGGGCATCCAGGTTGCAGGGATTGTCTCTATTCTGCTAAAGCTCTAGCGAGATTTCAAGTTGTCCCTGCAATTCAGCATCTGCACAAACCTCGATTTCTGATCTAGGAGGGAAGGTGAGAGGAGGAATGGCTGGGCTGCCTCACTTCCTCCTCCTGCTGCTGCTCTTCTGGCTCCTGCCTCCACTGGCTGCTAAGAGGATGCAAACTGGGTGTGTGTTGAAGAAGTTTTTCCGAAGTAAGCAGAACTGGAACTATTACAGGCCTGGTAATCTGATTATTGGTGGGAATTTAGCCATGGGACCTGTCACTTCACCCACGATCCCAAATTTTCAGAAGGACCCATTCGGGCTTCCTGTTATCGTTTTGTAAGTTTCACCTGATGGGGAAAGTTGTTAATTATTTGCTCTCTTTCAGATTCAGGGACTCCTTTCAGAAATACCCGTCCTGCAGATGTTTGCCATGTCCCAGTGTAGTTCTACTCTTTGTGCATTTCTCAATGAAGAGCCAAGTTCATAAACTAGGTCAGAATTACAAATGAAGGGGAATATACTGTATTGTCCATACTGTATTGAATCACTTGGAACAACAGGGGACATATGCAAGGCCGTTATTTGTGGATTATAGCTCTGCCTTTAACACCATTTTACCCAACAGGTTGTTTTTTTAAAATGTCCAATTTGGGTATAAATCAGAGGCTTTGTTTGTGGATAAGGGATTTTCTGACAGGCAGGTCACAGTCAGTAAGGATGGGATCTCACCATTCCTCTACTCTGATACTAAGCACAGGAGCCCCCCAGGGCTGTGTGCTAAGCCCTTTCCTTTATTCTTTCTACACACATGACTGTACCCCATTGTATAACACCAACACAATTATTAAATTTGTGGATGACACAACAGTGTTGGGGTTCATTAATAAGAACAATGAGTCTGCTTACAGGAAGAAAGTAGAAGAGGTGACATTGTGGTATAATGAAAATAATCTCACACTTAACACCACAAAAACTAAAGAACTTTTCATTGACTTCAGGAGGAAGAGAGATGTCCATCTACCATTGTACATAAATGGTGAGGAGGTAGAGAGGGTGGGTAGTTTTACATTTCTGGGCACTTATATCTCGGAGGACCTTTCATGGACTATGAATGCTAACATGCTTGTGAAGAAGGCACAGAAGAGGCTGTACTTCCTGAGAATGCTCAGGAAGATAAATCTTATCTCAGCATCTACTTCTGTCCTACTATCGCAGCACCATTGAGAGTATCCTGACATACACCATTCTTGCATGGTATGGGAGCAGCTCTGTAGCGGACAAAAAAGCTCTACAGAGAATCATTAAAACTGCCCAGAATATCATCGGGCTCCAGCTACCAGCCCTGGATGACATCTTCGAATCTCGCTGTTTGAGGAAGTTGCATAACATTCTCAGAGACTCTTCCCATCCTGCTTACAATCTTTTTGGACTGTTGCCTTCTGGCAGAAGATACAGAACAATGAAAACTCGGACCACACATCTTCTGAATAGTTTTTATCCCAGAGCTATGATTGCACTCAACAATGAACTAAAAGGCCACCATCAGTGAGCTGTTGGACAGCATTACTTGGTCTGTTGTGTGGAAGTTTGGGTGGTGTAGGGGTGGGGAATTGTGGTGGGTGGGGGAGTGTTTGGGGATTGTTATCTGTATTGGACCTGGTCTTTGGATGTTATGTGAATTTCTTTGTATGGGTATACTGTGTATACACGCACAATGATAATAAAGTTATTTATTATTTATTATTTATACATGTACCAGAATAATGTCCTAGGATCCCATCTGGGTCAGTCACTGGGCCAAGGTTTTGTCTTCCGAGTTTTCAGACTTGTTAATGAATCCCATTCTTTTTTTTTTTTGTAAAAGTTTTTATTTTTTCCCTTTACAACAAACATTTCATCTTTCATTAATCAGTGCATCATTTGAGTACAAATTTTTTGTGTCATAATAGTTGGAGTTTACCATCGAATTCTTTATATACATCTATTCTTATTTTGACATTATAACTTAACATATCTCCTAATGTAAAATTTCTCTTCCTAAATTATTTAATTTTATACTTTTTATTCATATTCATTTTCTAATCAATGATAAAATAACCCCCATACATTATAATAATCAGATTCTTCCTTCCCTTTATTGCTAGTGTTAATCTACTCATTTCTGCACAGTCTACTATTTTCTTTTTCTCCTTTTCATCATTAGGGATTTCTTCAATTTTCCAATTTGATGCAAATACAATTCTAGCCACTGTTATTACATGAATAATCAAATATGCATTTTCTTTACTATGTTTCCCTGGTAAGATATCCAACAAGAACAATTCAGGTTTTAAATCAATGTGTTGCTGTGTCATGTTCTCCAACCACATTCGAATTTTTGTCCAATATTGTCGCTTCTATATATGTCCACCACATATGATACTACAACCCCGGGGTTTCGTGGCATTTCCAACATTTGGTTGATTTGTCTTTAAACATTTTTGCCAATCTTTCAAGTGACATGTGCTATCTATAAAACATTTTATACAAATTCTCTTTATATGCAGTTGCCATTGTTAATTTATAGTTTCATTCCCATAGTTGCTGCCATTTATCTAACTATATCAAGTATCCTAATTTTTTTGCCCACGCTATCATTGTTTCTTTTACCTGTTCTTCTTCCTTTGCTCTTCTGATCCTGTAAGTATCTCATCCAATTCCGTCATCACCATATAAAAACCATATAATTTAGCTTCTTTTTCATATCTAGATTATATCTGCAAATGTGTGTACCAAACCATGTCAATCCCTTGTTCTTCTAGTTCTTGTTTCTTTTTAAGTTCCCCCTTTTCTGTCAAAATATCTTTATATTTAACTATATTTCCCATATTTAATAATATTTGGATGTGTTAATGCTTTCATTGTCAAAAGCCAAGCTGGTATCTTCATATAGTGTTTTTCTCTAACTTTCTCCCATTCTACTAATAAAGCATTTCTTATATAATGTCTTTGAAAATAACCATGTATCTTTTTCCCCCATACCATAAGAAGGCATGCCAACCCAACTGTAAATCACGTCCCTCCAATGTTAATAACCTTGTATTTCTTAGTATAATCCATTCTTTCATCCATGATAACACTGCTGCTTGATAATATAATTCCCAAACCCTCCTCTGATTCTTGCATCTTGTGACATTTTTAAATTAATTCTCACTTTTTTCCCTTGCCATATATATTTCCCTATTATTTTATTAAGACTTTCAAAGTATTTTTTCTCTAACTTTATTGGGATTGTTTAGAATAAAAACAGCAATATTAGTAAAATATTCATCTTAATTGTTGCTATTCTTCCTATTAAGGATAATTGCAAATTCTTCCATCTCTCAAATCTATCTCAATTTGTCTTATCAATTTATAATAATTATCTTCCTTTTGTCACGGTTCCAAGTAACACTCCCAACAAAATCAAACTCCGAGGCTTGAAGTTCTTCAAAGCTAACTTTTATTAGAGATGTCAAATTGGCACATCTGCAAAACCCAAATCTGAGAGCTTCCGGGTTTTCCTCACCCAAAAGAAAGTCCAAGTCCTTGCCCCCACATCACCCACATGTCCACCACATATCCAATCATTAACAGTCTGGAACAAAAGATATCCTCCTCTTTTTCTTGGCACAGCTGCCGGGCACCTCGGCCTTGACTTTTTACAAAGAATTTCATTATGGCTACACACTACTCACTCTTATGCTATCGCCTCTGCCAACTACCACGGTAGGATTGTGGCAGGCCTGGAGCCTACAGGCATGAAGTAAAAAGATGGCTCCTAGGTCTGACACCTTTATCGTTACACATCTTATCTTTTTGGAAATCTGAATATCTAGCATTTCCCTTAACTCCCTTTTCTCTTTCTCTGTAACATTTTTTACTAATATTTTCATTTTGTCTTTATTAATTTTCAACCCTGCCACTTCACCAAGATGATAAACCACATAAAAACTAAGGACAACAAATTTAAAACTGTGCTAGCCAAGTGAAAAAGTTGATATTAATTTGGACAGAATATCCTGGTAGAAAACTCAAAGCGCAAGGAAGAAGAACTCGGTTTTGGAATCAGCAGTGCTGATGAATAACGGCCTTCAGTAAATCGATGCTGTGACTCCCACTGGAGCCTGGTGCCCATCAACGGTTACCAGACCTGAAGAAGCTGCTCCAAGAGAGGACCAAGTTGATTAGGGTGGAAGAGGAGCACCTGGGAAGGATCAGAGCCACTGGAGCAAAGGGAGGGAGGGAGGGAGGAAAGAGTCCTATAAAACAGTCTGTAATATGGAGACAGAGGCCCTGTATCATTTCTCACTAAGCCCTACAAGGTTAATTAAAGAGAATCCTTTTTAGAGCTGGGACGTGCCATTCTAACCAACATCAAACATTTGGCAAGAGAAACTCCAGCAGCAAACCCAAGTTCCCTGTAATGTTCCCCATGTTTTTCTTACTCCAGGCAATTCCTCAAGAATTACCAGCAGTTCCTGGCCTTCATGTTCACAGTCAGAGAGATCAACAAGGATTTGGCTCTCCTCCCCAACATCACCCTTGGATACCAGATTTTTGGCTATTATCGGATTATGATGAATTCCATAAACAGCCTCTCTCTACTCTCCACCATAAAGGAAATGGTTCCAGGTTACAAATGTGACTGGAAGGACCCTCTGCTCTCTGTCATTGGAGGTGACAACGCCAAACCCTCAATGCAGATGGCCTCCATCTTCAGCATCTTCAAGGTCCCACAGGTAAGGAGGCTCCTTTGGATGCAGTTATGGAGTAGACAAACAACAGGATCACTCATAGAAGCCAAGGAGGAAACCAAAGGGGGGTTGAGGGACACATGAAGACTATGTGATGTAGTTGAAATTATTTTTATATTTTATGTTTCACAATACATTTTTATATAACCGCAGAGAGACCATTCTGAAATGCTGTACTTGCCAAGAGGAATTCCTTCCTGGCTTTCAAAGCGTAGCCACCATTTCAGCTCTTCAGAACTGCTAGTTCTTCCTAGGGAGGGAAGATTCTTGAGGGTGTTGACCAAAGTGTAGATCATGTTTCATGAGTGGTGGGGGCAATAAACCAGGCAATGGTCTCACACCCACCCTAGAAGCCCCCACCAAAGTTTACTTTGTGTTTGAAAGAGGAATCTCCCTTTCTGCAGCTCGGGGTTGGCTCTGAGATCCCTCGGGAATACAGACCAGTTTACCCTTCCTTCTTCCGGATTAACCCCAGTGAATTGCCTGAGTGTGTGGGGTTAGTCCAGCTGCTCCTGCATTTCCAGTGGAACTGGGTTGGGCTGGTGGCCTCCGAAGATGACACTGGAGAACGTTTCATCTCATCTCTGATGCCAATGCTGGAGGAGAAGGAGATCTGCCTGGCCTTCACTGAAAAGTTGGCATTTGAAGGTTTTGATCTCATGAGGGTGACATTGCATTCCAAAGTTTGTATTAAAGCTGAAGTAATTATTCTGTATGGAAACTCCCCTACCGTAGCAAATGTAATGATGGTTCTCAGTGACTTGAACTTTGAAGAGATGCCACATCAGAATGTTTGGATCCTAAGTTCTAATTGGAAATATACCGTAATAGGAAACTTCTTGAAAGTTGTAAAGCCCTTGCATGGAGCTTTACAGTTTAGGGACCACACAGGTGATATCTCAGAATTCAGCCATTTCCTCCTGTCTTTAAACCCCTGGAACCAGAAAGAGGATTCCTTTTTCCAGAGTTGGTGGAAAGATGCCTTTAACTGCATTATCCCTGAACTGTGGTCGTTCCCTATATCCGTAATTACAGACCCGTGTACGGGAAAGGAGAAATTACAGAATCTGCCAGCTTTCGTTTTTGAAATTAGCATGACAGGGGAAAGCTACAACATCTACAATGCCATTTATGCTGTGGCCCATGCACTGCATGCAATGCATGGATCAGGAGGTTGACCAACTAAATTGAGGCTTGGAAAGAGGCTCTCCAACCTCCATGAATGGCAGGTAATCTCTCTGACTTTTCACAGATCCTAAGAGAGGAAGCTTCCGTATATAATTCTTCAACTACTGATGCTATAGCAATAGCACTTAGACTTATATACCACTTTACAGTGACTTACAGCCCTCTCTAAGCAGTTTACAGAGTCAGCCTCTGGCCCCCAGCAATCTGGCTCCTCATTTTACCCACCTTGGAAGGATGGAAAGCTGAGTCAACCTTGAGCCTGGTGGGATTTGAACTGCCAAATTGCAGGCAGCCGGCAGTCATCAGAAGTAGCCTGCACTACTCCATTCTAACCACTGTGCCACCAGGGCTCTCATATCATTGCATCTCAGAGCAGACTAAAGTAGCAATTGTGAAAAAATATATGAATTAAATACAATGTTTGGTTGAAAAGGGATAGAGGGGGCAAAGGAGAAGTAACCTAAACCGGTTGAGCATAATTTCCTGAGAGGGAAGATCTTCATATGTGGACCTGAAAGGTCTTCAACACTGCCCTGAGTTTCGGGTGGTGACCAGGGAGGGAGTGGTCAGCCCTGATCAGGAGGATAACCTGGCTGCCTTTATGCCAGGTGCTACTTGGCATTTTTTGTAGAACCTCCTCATTTTCCCTCAGTGTGTAGCCTGAATCAGAGTGATACACAGACACTCAGCTCAGTTCATTTCAACCCTGGTTGATGTTTCTGTGACTTTGCATCCCTTGTGACCCCACCCCATTTCTTTCCTTTGCTCTTTCTTCTACTGTTCGTCTTCTTGGGGACTGAAGACTTCATCAACCTCAGCTGAGAGAGAAGGGACCAAAGTCGTCCTCAAGGGTTCCTGGCCTGAAACTCCTCAAACTTCCTGCCTCAAAGCCTCCACACTGGTCCTCTCTGGACAGTGAAGAGAGAACTCAAGCCAGGCACTTTCTTCCACCTGGCCAGACCTGGTTCCGGCATTATTGTGAATCAGGTGGAGAAAGTCAGAATTATAGACTTTTCTGATATACATTATTTAGCCATTCAAACGCCTGATTGTTCTTATCTCAACCAATGAGAACGTAGCATCCAAGTATTGCAAGATGGCATTGCTTCTCAGACATAAAGATGGTGGCCATCACAGAAGGATAGAAGCCATAATGTCTGTTTCTGCCTTTGAGCCAAGGATTCCCATTTTCTTTTCTATCAGATCCTTCCCTATTTGAGGAAGGTCCACTTCAACAACAGTGCTGGGGAGGAAATCTCCTTGCACAAAATCCTCAGCCCTGCCCTGTAAGGGGTCTTCCCTTGCTCCCAGATGAAGGAGGGAGTGGGTCACCCTAAATAGGGCGGCTGGGCGGTTCTCTGCAGATACAATAAGAGAGGAGAAATAATTAAATTTTGCCGCTCTTATCGCCACTAGATAGGTCTTAATATGAGACCTCACCAGTGTTCGGTCAGATTTGGAACGGCTCACCCTTCAACTGCTCTCCAGGAATCTTTTCTGGCACTTCATCTCCCACAGCTCCTTGGAAAACCAGGGAGCCAATTGGGATCGGCACCGGGTCAGAGACTGCAAAGGCATGACATGGTTTAAAGCTCCAGTGGCCGCTCTATCCCAGGCAGCTACCAGTTCTTCAGTCGAGTCATGAGCCAGAGCCTCAGGGAATGGCCCAAGCTCCATCAGGAACCTATCCAGATCCATCAGGTGCCTGGGACGGAACCACTTAATCAGTTCCGTCTCCCTGCAGCGGGGGGTAGCGGCTCGAAAGTCTAGTCGAAGGAGTGAATGATCTGACCATGACAAGGGCTTGATGGCTATATTCCCCGTTTCTAGATCATTCAGCCACTGACCAGAGACAAAAATCAAGTCCAGAGTGTGTCCCCCCGTGTGAATAGGGCCTTGAACTAACTGGGTCGGGTTCATGGCCGTCCTGGAAGCCATGAACTCCCGAGCTGCCTCTGATATTTCACCAACAGATGGCAGGTTGAAATCCCCCAAGACCATAAGCCTGGGGGTCTCCACCGCCACCCCGGATATTACGTTGAGCAGCTCGGGTAGGGCTGCCACTACGTGGCAGGGAGCCAGGTACACAATCAGCAAGCCCATCTGCACCCCACGACCTTAATAATCTACCTTCCCTGCAAAAGAAGCCTGAATGAGTGCATCTGAAGTAGAAAGCAGAGGAGCTGAGCCAGGGTAGGCCCAGAAAACTGGTTGTGTCCTCTGTGCAACCCCAATAAACCACAAAGTGAGGAGGGGATTTGCAAAAGCTTTATTCTGTGTAGAATGAAGGACATAGGGGGATCTTTCCCATTTGGTCTCTGCGAAGGCCGCATCTTCAACAGCACAGTTTTTATAGATGTCTGTGGAAATTTTCAGTCCTCCAGGCCATGGTTGTCCCAAAGTTCCTTTTAAAAAAAGACAAATGGATTCTCTTCATTTTTCCTTGAAGATGTTTCACTTCTCATCCTAAAAAGTGATGTAGTAGGCTCACTGCGGACACCCCGCTTGCAACCCGACAACAGCAACAAGAGGGTAGGAATTGGCATGCAAGGGGGGTAATTGGGAGTGAAAAGGAATGTATGTGAGCTGACCTGAAGCCTGAGACAATCTGGTGGACCAAGGTCATCAGCTGGGAAACACTGAGGTGGAGAGATCGTTCCCAAAATAATGCAAGTATAAACAATTGGCTATACAAATGGACAGTGGGAGGCCTAGGGGAAAGGGGAAAGTTTTCCTATGCTGTTTGTGCACAAAATCATTAGAATTGGCTTTTCCACTTTTGTAACCCTGTTAGTTTTTCAGTAAAGCTGTGCTCTTGGTAAGAAGATGTCCCGAGAGTTTCCTTTCCTGATTCAATCAGTGGGACGGTTGACATCTTCTTCAGCTCTGACTGAATGGTGGAGAATGGAAGGATTCATCTTGGATTCAGTTCCAAGAAGGTTCCACACCTATTTGCACTCTGATTCAGCTGACCCTGAGGGCACAGAAAAACCTCCAAGTGGCCATTCGCCCAGACACTGTATGACCTGGGCCTTTGGTTGCCCGGGACAAATGGCTCTTGGCCAATAGGGTGGTGGCAGCAATGAAAGTGGGGGGTTCCTGTGGGGGCTGTGGGGAGTCAGCAGGCAATACAATCAGTGGCAGGCTGGGAGAGAGAGCAAGAGGTGTGGTGTCACACAGCTGCTGGCATTGCAGGGGGGAAAGATGATGGTTATTTGTTACGTGCAGCCAAAGACCTGGGTAGGCAGTATCTGAGCTGTTAGGATTCTATATGGTGTATATAATGTTAGAACCAGTTGTCCAG
>WNWU01013241.1:37333-52001 GCA_012654045.1 Ptyas mucosa
GCAGTTACTCTGCTGGTTGGTAAAACAACATCAATATCCTTAACATGAGCGAATGTGTGGAGGGCCAGGGATCCATTGGCCATGGAGAATGGCCGGGGGAGGGCTAGCACAGGAGGAAACCTGCCTGTATATTAGCTGAGGTGGGTGGTTGGGGGCGAAGGGGAAGCAGCCAAGGGTTGGAACCTAAATGTCCAATTCCACTGGAAGAGGCCTTTTTTCCTCAGCAAACTGACCAGGTCATCTGGAGCTGAACAGATCCTAATCTCTGGGTAAGGTAAATGATGGATGATTTCCCATTTTTGGGATGCACCAAAAAGTGCCCAGTGGATCATTCCATCAAGAGCTTTGTGTGTTATCCACTAGAGAAAGGGAAGAATTGTGTTACCCATGCGGGAATGATAATATTCATGGCAGATGCCCCTGAAATCCTTTGTCTAATCCTTTGATTCTTCATTTCAGCTGCACCCCTCTGCGACCCCTGTCCAGAAGACCAATGTCCCAACAAGGACGAGGACCACTGCATTCCCAAGAAGCTCCACTTCCTCACCTATCAAGACATCCTGGGATACACGTTGGCTTCTCTGTCATTTTTCCTTTCTCTCATCACATTTTCAGTTCTGGTGATTTTCCATAAACATCATGATACACCCATCGTCAAGGCCAACAACCGAGATGTCACCTACATCCTCCTGGTCTCCCTCCTGCTCTGCTTCCTCAGCTCCTTCCTCTTCATTGATTGACCCACAAAGCCCACCTGTCTCTTCCGACAAACTACCTTTGCCATTCTCTTTTCCCTCGCGGTTTCCTCTGTGTTGGCAAAAACTGTTATGGTGGTTCTGGCCTTCATGGCCACCAAACCAGGAAACAAGTCAAGGAAACTCTTAGGAAAACCACTGACCAACTCCATTGTCTTAGCCTGTCCCCTGGTCCAAGCACTTGTTTGTGGCACCTGGCTGGTAACCTCTCCCCCATTTCCCAACTTGGACTTCTACTCCTTGGTAGGAGAGGCCATCTTGGAATGTAATGAAGGCTCAGCTTTGATGTTTTATGCTGTCCTCGCCTACTTGGGTTTCCTGGCCCTCATCAGTTTCACCGTGGTGTTTCTGGCCAGGAAATTGCCCGACAGCTTTAATGAAGCCAAGTTCATTACTTTTAGCATGCTGGTCTTTTGCAGTGTTTGGATCACTTTCCTCCCCACCTACCTGAGCACCAAAGGGAAGTCTATGGTGGCCATGGAGATCTTCTCCATCTTGGCCTCTGGGGCTGGTCTCTTGGCTTGCATCTTTTTCCCCAAGTGCTTCATTATCCTACTTAGGCCCAGTCTGAATTGTAGGGAAAATATAATGAGGCACAAGAATTTGTGATTTATGCGGCTTCCGCTGTTGCCGTGAGCCATCGCTGATGGTCTTTTGAAGACCGCCAGCCCGATCACCCGTAAAAGAGCCGTTTCGGCAACTGAAACGGCTCGAAAAACTCCAAGACGCGAGGGGCTTGTGAGGAGAGCCGGCGGCTGCAGGTAGAGTCCCCTGTGAGACCCCCAGAAAGTTTTTTTTTGCTTCTGGGGAGTTAACAGGGTGGGACTCCCTATCCAACCCGCTGAAGCTCCGGACGACTGGGAAACTCTGCTTCAAAGCAGAGCAAGACAGCGCGGCAGCATTACCAACAACAACGAAAAATAAAGAAGATCTGAAACTTCTTATTAAACAGCAAGTATTGGAAGTTTTCTGAACTATTTTAAAGAGTTTTCAAAGTGAAAGTAATCTGGGTCTGAGAATGGGGAAAATAATGGCGCTTGCTTTCAGTGGAGAAAGCCGAAAGCGAAAGTAATCTGATCAGTGTATCCGGCTACATTTTAAAGTAACAAATCCGGCTGGAAGAGGCAGAAAAGTATCCAAAAAATAAAATAAAATAAAATAAAAATACCAATTGACTCTTATAGACCTGATTGAATCTGGAGAACTTTTTGGGAAAAGTTGCTAGAGTTTGTGGAAAAGGAAGATCTTTAAGAGGCAAAATGGCAACAAAGCAACCAGGGGGGGGGTTCCCCCACACATAAACAGAAACAGCCTCAAACAGCGCAGTTGCAATCTCAGACAAAGGAAGAAAGTCAATATGACCTTATTATTAAAGAAATTCAAAGATCAGAGAAGGAGGTTAAAGGAATGGTTCAAGAGAAATATGATGCAGTTAAACAAGATATTCAAACAGTGGTTAAAGGCCTGTCTGAGGTAGTGTTGCAGATTGATAAAAAAGTGGATAATCTTGCCTCAGAGATGGAGACCAAATTTAGAGCTTCTGATTCAAGAATGATAGAAATTGAAGAAGTTACACAAAAAATGCAAAATGAGATTACTATGATGCAATTTCGATCAATGGAATATGCTATTAGACTGAGAGGTGTAAAAGAGAACACCAGGGAAGATCTCAGGAAAATTTGTGCAGAGGCTTTGGCAGTTATGCTGAAAATAGAACTAGATGTGGTTTTGTGTAAGATGGACAAGGTGTACAGAGTTAACTCTCATGTGGCGGTACAAAGGCAACTGCCTAGAGATGTGGTGATATACTTTACAGACAGAAGAATGAGAAATGAAATCTTGCAAAATTCCTTTGTTACAACAGTTCAAGTTGATGGAAGTGAGATTGGAGTTTTTAAAGAATTACCACCCAAAATGTTAAGAGATAGAAAGGATTTTGGATTTTTGGTGGCAGAATTGAAAAGACAGAACATACAATTCAGGTGGGATGCGCCAATAGGTGTAATATTGAGGCTGCAAGGAGTGAGATACCACCTTAACACTATTGAAAAAGCAGAAGAATTTTATTATAACGTTTTGAAAGCGGGCTCTCCTCCTCCACGCACATCTTCACCAATAGATAAGGAAGTTCAACTACAAGCTGAGATTGATCAAGAAACAGAAGCAGAAATAAGGCAGTCGCAAAGAGAGGCAAGAGAGTCAATGGGAGCAGGAGGTGGTGTTGTGGTTGACCCTTTTGCACCATTTGAAGCTTCTCCTTTGGAAGAAATGTCTAAAACCATCACAGAGGAGGCGATGGCTTTGGAAGTGACAACATCCAAAATGGAAGAGCAACGTATAACTAGAGCAATGTCTAAACAAATGAAGCAACAGCAGCAAGAATATATTAAGCCACAGCGTGAAAAAAGAACCAAAGATAAGCAGCAAGCTGAAGTCATGGGAGGAGCTAAACCGAAGATTGCTACCGTAGGAGAGAATCTTCAACAATTGCTCTCAAAACTTCAGACAGGGTCAAATGGCACTTAAATTTTTGTCTTGGAATGTTAACGGACTGAATTCTCCGCAAAAAAGAAGGAAGATATTTCACTATTTGAGACAATTTCATAATGATGTTATTTGCTTACAGGAGACTCATGTAAAATTGCAAGATGAGAAATACTTGATAAATCCAAAATTGGGAACGCAATTTGCTGCTTCAAATTTGGAAAAGAAGAATGGAGTGGTGATATATATAAATAAGAGACTTGTAGCTAAAACTATAGAAGTAGATAAAGATGGAAGATATATTGCAATTGAAGTTATTACAGATGGTGGACCAATCTTGTTGGTCGGAATATATGCCCCAAATCAACAGCAGGAAAACTTTTACAAGTTACTTCATTTAAAAATTCTGGATTGGGACTACTCAAACATTATAATAATGGGCGACTGGAATGGAGTAATCCAACCTAGATTGGATAAAAAAACTACAGCCAAAATAGGGAATAAACTACCACAAGCTTTTTTGAACTGAAAGAGGATTTGGAATTGAAAGATATTTGAAGAATTCGAAACCCAAATGAATTGGACTTTACTTTTTACTCAGACAGGCACAAATCCTTTTCCAGAATAGACTTTTTTCTTTTAACTTCTAACTTACTTTCTAAAGTAAAGAAAATAAAGATATTTCCTAGGACTTTGACTGACCACAGTCCGGTCTGGATGGAAATCGAGATGGGCAAAAGAGAAAGAAGATCCTGGAGAGTAAATGAGAATCTATTTAGATATGAAAAAAATATAATTGAACTTAAAAAGCATTTAAAGGAGTTTTTTAAACTTAACTTGAATAAAGGTACCCCTATTGAAACAGTTTGGGATGCAGGTAAAGCATATATGCGGGGAGTACTAATTCAAATGAACTCTAAATACAGGCAGAATCAGCAGAAGAAAAGACTACAACTGGAATCTGAGATAAAAAAGAAAGAACAACAATTGATACAAAAACCAACAGACGGAAAATTGCAAATGGCTATAAAACTTCTGAAGGATCAATTTCAAATGCTTATAGCAGACCAAACGGCAACTAACTTACAATTTGCAAAGCATAATACCTTTTCCAATGCTAACAAACTGGGCAGGTGGTTGGCGTATACTTTGAGGAAACAAGCATCGACACGAATTATTGATAGTACTGAATATGCTGATAAAGAAGTTTATCAACAAGATCTAATTAAAAAAGTCTTTTTGGAATATTATACTAAGTTATATGCTAAAGATGACATACAGAATATTACCATAGATGAATATTTAGAAAACAAGAGAATTTCAAAAATTTCAACGACTCAAAAGAAAAGCTTGGAACAATTGATAACAGTGGAGGAGATCAGTTTTGCTATAAAACAATTAAAAACAGCTAAAGCTCCAGGGACGGACGGCTTAACTGCAATTTATTATAAAACTTTACAGGAAGAAATGATTCAGCATCTTAAAGATTTATTTTGTAATATACAACTAGGAGGTAAGATACCTTCCTCATGGAAAACAGCTTTTGTCTCATTGATTCCAAAAGAAGAGTCAGGTCCTAAGAAACCAGAAAATTATAGACCAATATCTTTATTAAACACAGACTATAAAATCTTTGCAAAAGTATTAGCCAACAGATTGATGCCAGTTATTCAAAAGATAATTCACCATGATCAAGCAGGATTTATTGAAGGCAGATATATGAAGGAGAATGTTAGGCAAGTCATAGACTTAATGGACTATCTAGATAAGAATAAACAGATCTCTGCAGTGCTGGTTTTTTTGGATGCGGAAAAAGCCTTTGATCGAGTGAATTGGAACTTTATAATTAAGACTTTGGAAAAAATGGATTTGGGGGAGCGGTTTATACAAGCGATTGGTGCAATTTATCAAGAACAATATGCACAACTTATTATTAATGGATGTTTAACATCGAATTTCAACATACAAAAAGGCACCAGACAAGGTTGTCCATTATCCTCGTTATTATTTATTTTAACTTTAGAAGTCTTACTTAACGCAATACGGGACTCGAACTCCTTGACTGGAATAGTTATAAGGCAAGAGGACTACAGAACTAAGGCATTTGCAGACGACCTGGTTGTTACCCTATCACAACCTATGAATTCAATAATCCAGATGAAAAATATCATAGAAGATTATGGCATGGTATCTGGTTTTAGGTTGAATCAGAAGAAAACTAAAATGATTGTCAAAAATCTGACAGAGAGCAAAAAAAAGGAACTGGAAAGAATGGCAGGTTTTGAGATTGTTTCAAAGGTCAAATATTTAGGAGTACAAATCACAGACTCCAATGCTAAACTGTTTCAAAATAACTATGAGGTTCTGTGGCAAAAGATACAAAAAGATATGCAAAACTGGAAGAAACTGCAGTTATCACTGCTTGGAAGAATATCAGCAGTAAAGATGAACGTTTTACCTAGACTGATCTTTTTATTTCAAATGATACCGGTGCTTAAATCAGACAAACCATTGCTAGAATGGCAAAAAGGACTGAATAAATTCATTTGGAATGATAAAAAACCAAGAGTCAAACTGAAAATAATGCAAGATACTCGTGAGAGAGGTGGTCTTAAACTCCCAAACCTTCGACTATATTATGAAGCAACTGCATTGATACAATTAAGTGATTGGTTTGGGAAAACTAAGACTGATTTGTTGAATATAGAAAGTCATGACCTGGTTTGGGGTTGGCATGCATACCTATTTTATGATAACAAAGTGGACAAAGTGTTCAATAGTCATCTACTCAGAAATGCCTTGTTGAGAGTCTGGAGAAAGCACCGAATTAATTGGGATTACAAGATTCCGTTTTGGCTGGATCTTGCTGATACCATGTGGAATACAAATATTAAGTCACTCGGGGGTTTCTTATATAAAGAGTTACTTTACTTTGAAGAGGGCAGGTGGCGATTGAAGACTTTGGATATGCTGTTGGAAGAAGGGAAATCATTGACTTGGTTGCAGTACAATCAATTACAGATGAGATGGAAAGAAGATCAACAAACTGGTTTAATGGAATATGAAGTAGAATTGGTTGAACAGATAAAGCGGACAGGTCCAATGCATATTAAGAGAGTTTATAATGTTCTGTTAGAAAGAGACTCAGAAAATGAGCTAGTTAAAGATTGTATGATTAAATGGGCACAAAATTTCTCTCAACCAGTTATGATGGAAACATGGGAAAAAATATGGGTTCAGAATGTTAAATTTACACAGTCACAAAATTTACGAGAAAATTTTTATAAAATGTTTTATAGATGGCATTTAGACCCCAAGAAATTGTCTTGTATGTACCCTAATGTGCAGCCAAAATGTTGGAGATGTGATTGTTTAGATGCTACATACTATCACATCTGGTGGACTTGCAGGAAAGTGAGGGCTTTTTGGATAAAAATCTGGTGGGTTATGCAAAATGTTTTAAAGAAAAAAATACAATTTTCTCCGCAATTTTTTCTACTGGGTATAGTTAAAGACTTTACACTGGGTGAAACTAAATTGATTTTGTATATGGTGACAGCAGCTAGGTTGTTGATTGCCCAACATTGGAAGAGTGATGTTTTACCGACTGTTGACCAATGGACCCAGAAGATGGCTGGATTTGCAGAAATGGCAAATGTTTCAGCTTTTTTAAAAGATCAGACCCATGAGAAGTATATACAGGAATGGAAATTATGGATTGAGTATGTACAGAATAAGTATCAGACTAGAAAATATTATATCGCTTTTAGCTGAGATGATTATGTTAGTATATTAGTAAATATAGAAAAAAGATATGGAAGATTGAATAACATATATATTGTTTGGGAATATTAATATTGCATATAATGGAAGTCAAGGGGGGGAGGGAAGAGGGAGGAGGGGGAGGGTTAGGGTGGGGACGGGACGGAATTATATATTGTTTTTATATGTATCTTATAATGTGGGGCTAGGGAGGGGGGGAAAAAGGGGGAAAATTTGTATTGATAAAACTTTTTCAATAAAAAAAAATAATGAACGAGTCATGATCAATCATTGGTTCTCACCCAATGAGGTGAGAGGAGGGGGGAGCAGACCTGGCAGGTATTACAGAGACCTGGTTGGGCCAAGAGGGGGGGTTTCCCCTCGTTGAAATGTGCCCACCAAGTTTCTGCGCATTTCATCAGCCGAGGCCACAGGGGAGGGGCGGGGGGGTAGCGGTTATTATCAAAGAAGGTCTTAGACCGAGAGAGGCCACTGTTCCTCAGACGGCCGGTTGTGAGTCCCTCCTTGTGAAGTGGGGCCATGGAGTACAGATGGGTCTGCTGATCACGTACCTGGCTTCCTGCCATGTGGCAGCAGCCCTGCCCGAGCTACTCAATGTCATTGCCGCGGTGGCGATTGACACCCCTAGACTTATGGTCATGGGGTATTTCAACCTGCCGTCTGCATGTGAGGTGTCTGAAGTGGCTCGGGAGTTCATGGCTTCCATGACAGCTATGGACCTGACCCAACTAATTCATGGCCCTACCCACAGGGGGGGAAACATGCTGGACCTAGTTTTCATCTTTGGACAGTGGTTGAGTGACCTTGAAATAGGGGATATAGTCACCGAGCCCTTGTCATGGTCAGATCACTCCCTCCTCCATCTTGACCTTCAAACCGCTGCACCTCACCGCAGGGAGGCGGAGCCGGTAAGATGGTTCCACCCCAGGCGCCTGATGGAACCCGAGAGGTTCCAGATGGAGCTTGGCCTATTCCCTGAGGCTCTGGCTCATGCCTCGACTGGAGACCTAGTGGCTGCCTGGGATAGGGAGACCGCTGGAGCTCTGGATCGGGTCGTGCCTTTGTGGCCTCTGACCCGGTGCCGATCTCACCTGGTTCCCTGGTTCACCGAGGAGCTAAGGGAGATGAAGCGCCGGAAAAGACGCCTAGAGAGTAGTTGGAGGGCCAGTCTTTCTGAATCTGACCGGACACTGGTAAGATCTCACATTAAGAATTAACTAGTGGCAATAAAAGCAGCAAAATGTAACTATTTTGCTGCTCTTATTGCGTCATCAGATAACCGCCTGGCTGCCCTGTTTAGGGTGACCTGCTACCTGCTCCACTGGGGAGCATGGGAGGACCCCTTGGAGGGTAGAGCCGAGGATTTTGTACAGTATCTGCATGACAAAATCACTCAGATTTGGGAAAATCTGGACTCCGACTGGGTGGTCTCAGGGGAGGTGGCTGGGGCAGGTCCTGTGAATGTTATCTGGGATGAGTTTGATCCTGTGGATCCGGATGATGTGGACAGGATTCTGGGAAGACTGAATGCAACCACATGTTTGTTGGACCGGTGTCCCTCCTGGTTAGTGCTGGCTTCCCGGGAGGTGGCGTGAGGCTGGTTCCAGGGGATTACAAATGCTTCGTTGGGTGAGGGTGTCTTTCCTGCCACCTTGAAAGAGGCGGTGGTGAGGCCTCTCCTCAAGAAGCCTTCCCTGGACCCAGCAATGTTGGCTAATTATCGTCCGGTCTCCAACCTTCGCTTTGTGGCGAAGGTTGTCGAGAGTGTGGTTGCGCGGCAGCTCCCCCAGTACCTGGATGAAATAGTATATCTGGATACGTTCCAGTTGGGCTTCAGGCCTGGGTACAGCACGGAAACGGCATTGGTCGCATTGGTTGATGATCTCTGGAGGGCTCGGGACAGAGGTTGCTCCTCTGTCCTGGTCCTATTAGACCTCTCAGCGGCTTTTGATACCATCAACCATGGTATCATGTTGCACCGCTTGGAAAAGTTGGGGGTGGGAGGCACCGTGCTGCAGTGGTTCTCCTCCTTTCTCTCTGACTGGTGGCAGTCTGTGTTGGTAGGGGGGCAGAGGTCAACTCCGAGGCACCTCATTTGTGGGGTACCACAAGGGTCGGTCCTCTCGCCCCTCCTGTTCAACATTTATGTAAAGCCACTAGGTGAGATCATCCATGGTTTTGGGGTGCAGTATCATCAGTATGTTGATGATACGCAGTTGTACATCTCCACACCGGACCATCCCAACGATGCCCTTGAAGTGATGTCCCGGTGCCTGGAGGCCGTACAGATCTGGATCGGGAGTAACAGGCTCAGACTCAACCCATCCAAGACCGAGTGGCTGTGGTTTCCGACGTCCCAATATAGTCAGCTGGCGCCATTGCTGACTATTGGGGGCAAATCATTGGCCCCCACAGAGAGGGCTCGCAACTTGGGCGTCCTCCTGGATTCACGGCTGTCTTTACAAGAGCATATGACGGCCGTGACCAGGGGGATTTTTTATCAGGTTCGCCTGATTCGCCAGTTGCGTCCTTTCTGGATCGGGACTCCCTACACACGGTCACTCATGCCCTCGTCACTTCCCATCTGGACTACTGTAATGCTCTCTACATGGGGCTTCCCTTGAGGAGCACTCGGAGGCTCCAACTGGCGCAGAGTGCGGCCGCACGGGTGGTTACGGGAGCAACATGGCATTCCCGTGTGACACCTCTCCTGCACAAGCTGCACTGGCTCCCGGTGGTCTTCCGAGTGCGCTTCAAGGTCTTGGTTACCACCTTTAGAGTGCTCCATGGCTTAGGACCTGGCTATTTACGAGACCGCCTGCTGCCACCAGTAGCCTCCCACCGGCTGGTTCGCTCTCACAGAGAGGGTCTCCTCAGGGTGCCGTCAACCAAACAATGTCGGTTGGCAATCCCCAGGGGGAGAGCCTTCTCTGTGGGGACACCTACCATCTGGAATGAGCTCCCCCCAGAGATACAAAGGATCCTGGACCTATGCACCTTCCGCCGCGCTCTTAAGACCTTTTTATTTAACCAGGCTGGCCTGGCCTAATTTCTCCTCTTTTAATAATTATGTAATTTTGTAATTTTAACTTGTTTTAAATTATTAGGGTTTTAAATATTAAGGCCAAATTATTTAATCGGATTTTAATTGTTTTAAAGTTTGTATGCATATTGTTTTACTATATGGGTGTTCACCGCCCTGAGTCCCTTGGGAGATAGGGCGGTATACAAATCAAATAAACCTCTAAACCTCTAAAAACCTCTCACCCATCCTTTCTTCCATCCAACTTTCTTGGATGGAACGGCTCGGGACAGGGGTTGCTCCTCTGTCCTAGTCCTATTAGATCTCAGCGGCTTTTGATACCATCGACCATGGTATCATGCTGCAGCGGTTGAGGGGGTTAGGAATAGGGGGAATCGTTTTACGGTGGTTCTCCTCCTTCCTCTCCGACCACTCGCAGTTTGTGTTGGCAGGGGGGCAGAGGTCCCCCTGCCCTCGAGGCGTCTCGTATGGGGAGTGCCACCAGGGTCGGTCCTCTCGCCCCTTCTGTTCAACATTTATGTGAAGCCGCTGGGTGAGATCATCCGTGGTTTTGGGGTGAAATGTCATCTGTACGCTGATGACACCCAGCTGTATATTTCCACCCCAGACTACCCCAACGATGCCCTTGATGTGATGTCTCGCTGCCTGGAGGCCGTGTGGGTCTGGATGGGAAGAAACAGGCTCAGACTCAACCCTTTCAAGACTGAGTAGCTGTGGCTCCCGGCGTCCCGATATAGTCAGCTGGTGCCATCGCTGACTATTGGGGGTGAATCTTTGCCCCCCACAGAGAGGGCTCACAATCTGGGTGTCCTCCTGGATGCACGGCTGTCTTTAGAAGAGCATATGATGGCCGTGGCCAGGGGGGCCTTCTATCAGGTCCGCCTGATTCACCAGTTGCAGCCCTTTCTGGATCGGGACGCCTTGCGCATGGTCACTCATGCCCTTGTCACCTCCTGGTTGGACTACTGTAATGCTCTCTACATGGGGCTCCCCTTGATAGCCTCCCACCGGCCAGTTCGCTCCCACAGAGAGGGTCTCCTCAGGGTGCCATTGGCCAAGTTATGCCGGCTGGCGACACCCCGGGGGAGGGCCTTCTCTGTGGGAGCCCCAGCCCTATGGAATGAACTGCCCCCGGAAATGCGTAAGATCTCCGACCTCCGGGTATTTCGCTGTGCCCTTAAGACCCTGTTGTTCCGCCAGGCTGGGTTATCAATGTAATAATTTTAAATCAGGTGTTTAATTTTTGGGGTCTTAAATTGAGCCGAATTATTTAATAATTTTAATTGATGTTTGTCTTGTGTTTTTAATAGGCTGTACACTGCCCTGAGTCCTTCGGGAGAAGGGCGGTATAGAAATAAAATTATTATTATTATTATTATTATTATTATTATTATTATTGTTGTTGTTGTTGTTGTTGTTATTATTATTATTATTATTATTAATAATAATAATAATAATAATAATAATAATAATAGAAAATGGATAATAAAGTAGGAAACATAATACGAATAGGAAATTATTATCAATGTCTACTTTATATATTCTTGTTTATTAATAAAGTATGTCTCACAATTAATTAACAAAGAGTAAAATAATGAGCCTCATATAAATTCTAGAAATTTGTTATGAAAAAAAACCCTCTAATTCTTGATTAAATGTAAAAATTAGTAGGAACTCAACAAGGCCTCAGAGGTCTATGGAAATGAGCATGGTTAAGAACACTGACATTTTTAAAAAAAATTTAAATGCAAACATATTTTTAAAACTTCATTTGATGATAATAAAGTGGGAAATTGTCATGGTGGAAACAAATATTCACATCCTTAAAACGTCTATGTTTATTTCCAGATTGATCACTGGGGCCTTAGTGAGGACAAAGGAATTAATGAAAACTAAGTGTGAGGGATAGTTGCTGATCTGGGTGAAATACTACCGGTTTGCTCCGGTTCGGGTAAACTGGTAATTTAAAAAAGCTACCAATTCAGTCAAACCAGTAGTTAAAAAAAGCTACGATCCAACCATCACCTGTGCCGCCCGGTTTAGCTTTGCTAGAAAGCAGGATCAGCTGTGGCGTGGAGAAGCTAAACTGCATGCCACAGCTGATCCCCCCCCCCTTACTTACTTACCTTCCCAAGCCTCCTTTTGGCACATACTGCATGGGCAGCAAACCGGAAGCAAACCGGTTCAGATTTCACCCTTGTTGCCGATAAGAGATAGCTTGTGATTAGTAAATTCACTTGGTTTCCAATTATTTAATGGACAAACTCATCTTCCATTTAATAATTTTTAAAAAATCAGATCAAATACAAAAAAATGAAAATAAAAGTCCCAATTCAAAGTTTCAGAATGAAAATAAAAGTTTCCAATACCCACATAAATCACAGATTCTTGTGCTTCATTATATTTTCCCTGCAATTCAGATTGGGTCTCAGTAGGATAATGTAGCATTTGGGGAAAAAGATGCAAGCCAGGAGACCAGCCCCAGAGGCCAAGATAGAGAAGATCTCCACGGCCACCATGGACTTCCCTTTGGTGCTCAGGTAGGTGGGGAGGAAAGTGATCCACACACTGCAAAAGACCAGCATGCTGAAAGTAATGAACTTGGCTTCATTAAAGCTGTCGGGCAATTTCCTAGCTAAAAAGGCCACCGTGAAACTCACAAGGGCCAGAAAACCCAGGTAAACGAGGACAGCATAAAACATCAAAGCTGAGCCTTCATTACATTCCAAGATGGCCTCTCCTACTAAGGAGTGGAAGTCCAAGTTGAGAAATGGGGGAGAGGTTATCAGCCAAGTGACACAAAGAAGTGCTTGGATCAGTGGACAAGCTAAAATAATGGAATTGGTCAGTGGTTTTCCTAAGAGTTTCCTTGACTTGTTTCCTGGTTTGGTGGCCATGAAGGCCAGAACCACCATGGCAGTTTTTGCCAAGACAGAAGAAACAGCAAGGGAAAATAGAATGGCAAAGGTAGTTTGTCGGAAGAGACAGGTGAGCTTTGTGGGTCGACCAATGAAGAGGAAGGAGCAGAGGAAGCAGAGCAGGAGGGAGACCAGGAGGATGTAGGTGAGATCTCGGTTGTTGGCCTTGACGATGGGTGTATCATGATGTTTATGGAAAATCACCAGAACTGAAGATGTGAGGAGAGAAAAGAAAAGTGATAGAGAAGCCAAAGTGTATCCCAGGGTCTCTTGATAGGAGAGGAAGTGGATCTTCTTGGGAATGCATTGGACCTTGTCCTTGTTGGGATATTGGTCTTCTGGGCAGGGGTCACAGTGAGCTGCATCTGAAATCAAGAATCAAAGGATTAGACAAAGGATTTCAGGGGCATCTGCCATGAATATTATCATTCCCTCATGGGTAACTCAATTCTTCCCTTTCTCTAGTGGACAACGCACAAAGCCGAGGGCTATTTGTGCTGGGCAGCCAAAGGCCTAGGTCAAATGGTGTCTGGGTGAATGACCACTTGAGGGTTTATCTCTGCCCTCAGAGTCAGCTTAATGAGGGTGCAAATCAGTGGTGGGTTGCTCCTGGTTTGGTCTGGTTCTTGCAAACCGGTAGTAAAATCAGTGGGAGGCGCTGCCCACCCACCCAGATATCATTATGGACTATCTGCGCATGTGCAGAAGAGCGTGTGCGTACTCCCATTGCGAACCCGTAATAAAGGTAAGTAGAACCCACCCCTGGTGCAAATGGGTGTGGAACCTTCTTGGAACCGAATATAAATCCTTCCATTCTCCACTATTCAGTCAAAACTGAAGATGATGTCAGCTGTTCCACTGATTGAATTAGGAAAGGAAACTCTCAGGACATCTTCTTACCAAGAGTACAGCGTTACTGATAAACTAATATGGTTACGGAAGTAGAAAAGCCAATTCTAATGTTTTTCTGCACAAACAGTATAGGAAAGTTTTCCCTGGTCCTCCCACTGTCCATTTGACTAGCCAATCGGTTATACTTGCATTGTTTTGGGAACGATCTCTCTACCTTGGAGTTTCCCAGCTGATGACCTTGGTCCACCAGATTGTCTCAGGCTTCAGATCAGCTCACATACATTCCTTTCCACTCCCAGTTACCCCCCACCCTTGCATACCAATGCCTACCCTCCCCCCCTTTTGTTGTTGTTGTCTGGTTGCAAGTGGGGTCTGCGTAGGCAAACCCATCATGACACTTGGAAGTGAAATGTCTTCAAGGAAAAACAAAGAGAGTGCAGTTGCCTTTTGAAAAAGGAACTTTGGGACAACTATGGCCTGGATGACAAGAGTCTCCACAGACATCTATAAAAACTGTACTGTTGAAGGAGTGGCCTTTGCACAGACCCAGTGGGAATGATCCCCTATGTCCTTCCTTCTGCCCAGAATAAAGCTTTCTTTACCTCGCTGTGTGGTTTATTGGGGGTTGCACACAGCACACCCCCAGTTTTCTGGGACAACCCTGGCTTAGCTTCTTCACTTTCTACTTCAGATCCACTCATTCAGGCTTCTTTTACAGGGAAGGTAGATTATTAAGGTTTTATTATATTGATATGCCTCCTCTTTCATATAGAATAGAGTAGAGTAGAGTAGAGTAGAGTAGAGTAGAGTAGAGTAGAGTAGAGTAGAGTAGA
>WNWU01013241.1:52011-93240 GCA_012654045.1 Ptyas mucosa
GAGTAGAGTAGAGTAGAGTAGAGTAGAGTAGAGTAGAGTAGAGTAGAACAGAACAGAATAGAATAGAATAGAATTTTTTTATTGGCCAAGTGTGATTGGACACACAAGGTGAATTTGTCTAAGGCAGTGGTCACCAACTGGTGGTCCATGGACCACTGGTGGTCCGTGAGAAAATTTTGGTGGTCCACAGAAAAATTATTTGCATTTTTTATACTAAATCAGGGGTCCTCAAACTAAGACCCCTGGGACGGATACGTGCAATGAATGTTTTGTATTGCTGCAGAGAGTCTCCTCCTTCGGGGTCTTTTCGTGTTGGTCAGAGTGAGGAAGAAATTCTGACTTGGAGTCTGCTTCAGCCTCTTGGTGGGGGGATTTGGCCGAAGGCTGGAGGGAAGTGCCGCTGGTGACGAAGAGCCAGAGGGCCTTGTTCCAGGGGGACTGCCTCATGGCCTGGAACTGGCTGACCATCTCAGCCCGCTGAGCCACCAGGTGCCAGTACCGGCCTTGCACTCCTGCAGGTCTTCCCTCTGCTTGGAAAGCCTATGCTTGTAGTCCTCAGTGAGGTACTTCTGCTGAGCCTCCTTCTCTGTCAGATCCAATTTGAACTGAGCTGTTTTGCCAACTCTTTCTTGTGGTGGCTGCTTAGCTCCAACAACTGCTTCCTGTTGGGTCCCTAAGGAGCCCAGGAAGGCAGACGAGGAGTGACTGGGAGGGGAGGGGTGAGCAAGTGACATCAAGTTGGCCATGCCCACCCAGTCACATGACCACCTAGCCACGCCCACTCAATTGGTCATTAAGCAGATCATATTAGTGGTCTGTGGGATTTTAAATTATGAATTTAGTGGTCCCTGAGGTCCAAAAGATTGGTGAGCCCTGGTCTAAGGTGTCTAAGGAGACTCCTGGAAGCTAACAGACATAGATAGCTGGATCTCCACTTTCTCTGACAGGTCTATCAATTTTGTTGAACAGTGCTGGCAAAAGAAGGACACCCTAAATAATAAAAATAATAAAAACTGGTCTACCTTACATGAAACGGTTAAATAGAATAGAACTTTATTGGCCAAGTGTGATTGGACACATGGAAGCTTCCGGCCTAATATGGCTTCCAAAGCTGACACAGGCAGGATTTCAAAGAAGCAGAGGAACTAGAGATCAAATTGCCAACATATGCTGGATCATGAAGAAAGCTAGAGAGTTCAAGAAAAACATCTACTTCTGCTTCATTGACTATGCTAAAGCCTTTGATTGTGTGGATCACAACAAACTGTGGCAAGCTGTTAAAGAGAAGTCTCTTGAGAAACCTATATCAAGAAGCAACAGTGAGAACTGGACATGGAACCACTGATTGGTTCAAAATTGAGAAAGGAGTTCAGCAAGGCCTATTTAACTTATAAACAGAACACATCATGAGAAAGACGGGGCTAAATGAATCACAAGTTGGAATTAAGATTGCTGGGAGAAATATCAACAACCTCAGCTATGCAGATGATACCACTCTAATGGCAGAAAGTGAAGAGGAACTAAAGAGCCTCTTGATGCGGGTGAAGGAGGAGAGTGCAAAAGTTGGCTTGAAACTCAACATTAAGAAAACTAAGATCATGGCATCCTCCCCTCTCAATTCCTAGCAAATGGGGAAGAAATGGAGGTAGTGACAGATTTTATTTTCCTGGACTCCAAGATCAAAGCAGATGGGGACTATAGCCAAGAAATTAAAAGACACTTGCTCCTGGGGAGGAAAGCTATGGCAAACCTAGACAGCATACTAAAAAGCAGAGACATCACCCTGCCAACAAAAGTACATATAGTCAAGGCTATGGTTTTCCCAGTTGCAACATATGGCTGTAAAGGTTGGACCATAAGAAAGGCTGAGCGCCAAAGAATTGAGGCCTTTAAACTCTGGTGCTGGAGAAGATTCCTCGGAGTCCCTTGGACTGCAAGGCAATCAAACCAGTCAGTCCCTTCAGGCCAGATCCTGAAGATGAAGCTCAAATACTTTGGCCACCTAATGAGAAGGAAGGACTCCCTGGAGAAGAGCCTAATGCTGGGAACGATTGAAGGCCAAAGAAGAAGGGGACGGCAGAGAACGAGGTGGCTGGATGGAGTCACTGAAGCAATTGGTGTGAGATTAAATGGACTCCAGGGGATGGTAGAGGAGAGGAAGGCCTGGAGGAACATTGTCTATGGGGTTGCGATGGGTGAGACATGACTTCACGACTAACAACAACAACAACCACCTGTTTCATTAGAAATGGTCCCTTCTGGACAAGGGTCACATTGGTAGCAGCAGACTTCCTCGCCCTCTGGAACTCTCCTCCTCTCTCCTGCCTGGCACCTTTTCATGCCACACCTGGCAAAGGGCACCTTCTGAAAGAGAAAAGAGAAATGCTTGCGGTGGCTGCAGCAATGAACATGCTTCACGTATCAATTCCCACATTCCCATTTCCCTGTTCAGAAGGTCTTCATCAGAAATTGCTGACCAGGGTCTAAGAGAAAACAGGAAAAAGACCTCTGGCACTCCTGACCCACCAATGGATGCTGAATGTTGGATCTTGAAGCTGAGCCTGCAAAGGAAGTCTTGTGACGTTGAGCTACAGCTTTTCTGAAACAAAGAATGATGGGGATCCAACTGAACACGAATGGTCCATAGGAATCTCTGCCTGATCTAACTGCATCCTGGGGTTCAAGCAGAAGTTCTTCCCATTCCCACCCATTGTTGGACCTTTTCCAAATGATATCTCAAATTTATTAACCTCAAAAGCAGATTTTTAATGAAATTCTGAAAATATTTTCTGATATTTCAGGTTAGAAGGACGTCCAGCATCATTAGGAGAGGATGATTCTTTCCCCAAAGTTACCACATTTCCTTCCAACTCACCTTTCTGATCCAGACAATTTCATCAGAGTTAATGGTGAAATCCTGGCCTGGGGGAGCCCCGGGATCTATTTGACCAACTTTCACTGAATCAATCTTTAGTGATTGATTGGGGAGGAGAACCCAGTTGAAAAGATCATAACGACCAGATCGCAGTCCATCTTCTGAGAAGGAGATTTCCTCTCCAGCACTGTTGTTGAACTGGACGTTCCTCAAATAGGGAAGGATCTGAAAGAAAAGAGACCTCCAGAAATTGGAGTAATCGGCTGAAAGCCACAAATGATGGATTCTACATCATGGATTCAATCACAGTGTGATGGCCATCATCTCATCTGCCTGAAAAGCAACAGTGGTTCTCATTGGTTGAGATAGGAACAATCAGGGGTTTGAATGGCTAAATAATGTATATCAGAATAGTCTATAATTCTGACTTTCTCCACCTGATTCACAATAATGCCGGAACCAAGTCTGGCCAGGTGGAAGGAAGTGCCTGGCTTGAGTTCCCTCTTCACTGTCCAGAGAGGACCAGTGTGGAGGCTTTGAGGCAGGAAGTTTGAGGAGTTTCAGGCCAGGAACCCTTGAGGACGACTTTGGTCCCTGCTCTGTCAGCTGAGGTTGATGAAGTCTTCAGTCCCCAAGAAGTTGCACAGTAGAAGAAATGGCAGACTAAATAAATGGAGTGGGATCACACAGGATGCTAATTCACAGAAACACCAACCAAGGTTAAAGTGAATTGAGCTGAATGTCATTTTACAGCTTTGAAGCAGGCTACACACCGAGGGAAAATGAGCAGCTTCTAGAAAAAATGCCACTAGGACTTCAACTGATCTGTTAAAACACTCTGCATAAATGCACCCAGATTATCATCCTGCTCAGGGCTGACCTCTCCCTCCCTGATCAGTTTTTGAAACTCAGGGCGGTGTTGAACAACTTTCAGGACCTTATGTGAAGAGATCTCCCATAAAAATATCATGCACAACTGTTTTAGGTTACTTCTCCTTTGCCCCCTCTATCCCTTTTCAACAAAACAAAACATTTAATTCATGTATTTTTAAAAATCATTGCTATTTTAATCTGTTCTGAGATGCAATGATACGATGGCATCAGTAGTTGAAGAAATACATATGGGGAGATTCCTCTCAAAGGATCTGTGAATTGGATAAAATGTCACAGAGATTACCTGCCAAGCCTGGACATTTGAGGTCCTCTTTCCAAGCCTCATCATTCTTGATTGCGTGGCTGGTCGGGCTCCTGATCCATGCAGTGCATGCAAGGCGTGTGCCACTGCATAAACGGCATTGTAGATGTTGTAACTTTCACCTGTCATGGCCATTTCGAAAATGAAAACTGGCAGATTCTGTAAATTCTCCTTTCCTGTACATAGTTTTTCCCCTTTTGGAGGGACAGTGCCTGGACTGAGGATCTTGCAGTCAAAGACCATTTCCCACCATCCCCAGAGAAAGAAATGCTCTGGCTTCAAGGGTTCTAAAGACAGGAGGAAATGGCTGAATTCTGAGACATCCCCAGTATGGGGCCTAAACTGCAGAGCTCCATGGAAGGGCTTTAAACTTTCAAACATATTTGCCACCGTAGTAAATTCCCACTGAGAAGTTAGGATCCAAACATTCCAATAGGATATCTCTTCAATGCTTCCATACTCGGAGAGAGCCATCATTAAATTTGCTATAGTAGGGGAATCTCCAAACAAAATAATTACTTCTGCTTTTACACAAATTTTGAAAAATAGGTTCATCATCATAACATAAATATCCTCAGTTTCCAATCTTTCGGTAAAGGCCAGGCAGATCTCCTTCTCCTGCAGCAACGGCATCAGAGATGAGATGAAATTTGCTCCAGTGTCATCTTTAGAGGCCACCAGCCCAACCCAGTTCCACTGGAAATGCAGGAGAAGCTGGACTAACCCCACACACTCAGGAAATTCACTGGGGTTAATCCGGATGAAGGAAGGGTAAACTGGTCTGTATTCCTGAGGGATCTCAAAGCTAACCCCGAGCTGCAGAAAGGAAGATTCCTCTTTTAAAGACAAAATAAAGGTTGATGGTGACTAAGGGGGGATCACCATTGCCCACCAGCCATAAAACATAGAATCGTAAGGACCTCAGAGATCTTCTATTCTCCCCCCACCCCCAAGCCTCACTCCCTTTGATCAATAAGGTTAAGAATCTTCCCTTCCTAAGAAGAGCTACCATTTAGACGTTTTGCCTAGTTGTGACATGTCAGAAAACAAGGACACAGAACCGTCAGTCTGATACAGGGAATAAAGGGTGTTGAAATGATGGCTACACTTTTATGAAAGTCAGGAATAAATTCTTCTTGGCAAGTACAGCATCACAGAACTATCTCATTATCTATCTCTTTGGCATTATACAAAAATGTACCATAAAACATAAAATATAAAAATGAGTTCAACTATAGCATGGATTCTCTACTACTCCTGATGTTCCCCCCAGACAGTTTTCGCTTCAATTGTTTTTGTACTGTTCTATCTGTGTTTCTGTTGTCTATTCCATACTGAATCCAGTGCAGCCCCCTTACCTGTGGGACCTTGTAGATGCTGAAGATGGAGGCCATCTGGATTGAGAATCTGGGGTTGTCACCCCCAATGACAGAGAGAACAGAGTCCTGCCTGTCACATTTGTAACCTGGAGCCATTTTGTTTCGAGTGGAGATTAAAGAGAGGCTGTTTATGAAAATCCGCTTCTCATTTCGATGACTGTTAAGAATGTGGAAGCCCAGGGAGATGTTGGGGAGGAGAACCAGATCATTGTTGATCTCTCTGACTGCAAACCTGAAGGCCAGGATCTGCTGGTACTTCTTCAATATGGATCTGTAGTAAGAAAAACATGGGGAATGTTACAGCGAAGCTGGTCTTTGCTGCTGGAGTTTCTCTTGCTCTATGTTTGACGTTGTTTGGAACAGCAAATCTCAGGTTTCATTGAGGTTTTTTTTTTTTAAGTTTGCTCTTTGATTAAACTTGTATGGCTTAGTGAGAAATGATAAAGGGCTCCTTATCCATATTATGGATTGTCTTATATGACTCTATCACCCCTCCCTTCCTCCCTTTGCTCCAGTGGCTGTAATCCTTCCCAAACGTGGCTTTAGTACCCTAATCAATTTGGTCCTCTCTTAAAGTACTTTCTTCAGGTCTGATAAGTATTGCTGAGCACAAGACTCCTGAGTGGGTGGGTGTCACTCACAGCACAGATTTACTGAAGGCCATTATTCATCAGCATTGCTGGTGCCAAAACTGAGTTTTTAAAAGTACCCTACATTGGAAAATAATTGAGTTTTTCGTTGCATTTTCTACCATGGCTTTCTCTCCAAATTTGCATTATAAATCATATTTTTCATTAGCCTAGCATTGTTTCAATTTTTATGTCCTTTCTCAGTTTTTATGTGGTTTACAGAATATAAAATACAGAATAACAGAGTTGGAAGGCACCTTGGAGATCTTCTAGTCCAACCCTGCTCAGGCAGAAAACCCTATACCATTTCAGACAAATGGTTGTCTAATCTCTTCTTAAAAACTTCCAGTTTTGGAGCACCCACAACTTCTGGAGAAAAGTGGTTCCACTGGTTGATGGTTTTAACTTTCAGGAAATTTCTCCTTAGTTCTAGGTTGTGTCTCTCCTGGGTTAGTTTCCACCCATTGCTTCTTCTCCTGCCTTCAGGTGCTTTGGAAAATAAGTTGACTCCCTCTTCTTTGTGGCAGCCCCTGAGATATTGGAAGACTGCTATCGTGTCTCCCCTAGTCCTTCTCTTCATCAAACTAGCCATACCAGTTCCTGCAACCGTTCTTCATATGTTTTAGCCCCCAGTCCCCTAATCATCTTTGTTGCTCTTCTCTGCACTCTTTCCAGAGTCTCCACATCTATTTTACATGGTGGCGACCAAAACTGAATGCACGATTCCAAGTGTGGCCTTACCAAGGCATTATAAAGTGGCATTAACACTTTACGTGATCATGTTTCTATCCCTCTGTTTATGCAGCCTAGAACTGTGTTGGCTTTTTTGGAAGCTGCTGCAGACAGCTGGCTCCTATTTAAATGGTTGTCCACTAAGACTCCAAGATCCCTCTCACAGTCACCACTATCGAGCCAGGGTATTCATTTTTCTTTTTTTTTTTTACAGCATTTTATATTGGAAAATGATTGAGCTTTCCTTTGTATTTTCTACCAGGATTATCTGGAAATTAATATTATAAATCAATTTTTTCACTAGGCTAGCCCAGTTTCAAATTTGTTGTCTCTCCTCAGTTTTTAATGTGGTTTATCATCTTCCTGACATAGAGTACTGGAAAGATTGAGAATTGTAAGTTTATGATCTTGGCTCTTTATTCAGAAATGCAGAAAGAGTAGAACTTCACTGGGACATTGCAAACATCTGTAGGATTGGTATTTCGGAAAGGAGTCCCTGAATCTGAAACAGAGCAAACAATTAACATCACCTTTCCCCATCAGGTAAAACTTACAAAAGATTAACTTCAAACAATGGGTCTTCCTGAAAATCTGGGATAGAGGTAGAGTAGAAATGAAGTCCCATGGCTAAATTCCCACCAATAATCAGATCACCAGGCCTGTAATAGCTCCAGTTCCACGGATCCAGGAAAAGCTTCTTCAACACACACCCAGTTTGCATCCTCTTAGCAGCCAGTGGAGGCAGGAGCCAGAAGAGCAGCAGCAGCAGCTGGAAGTGAGGGAGCCCAGCCATTCCTCTTCTCACCTTCCCTCCTAGATCAGAAATCGAGGTTTGTGCAGAAGCTGAATTGCAGGGAAGACTTGAAATCTCAGCAGAGTTTTAGCACAAGAGAGACAATCCCTGCAACCTGGATGCCCTCAGGGCAAATTTATATCCTCCATGCTTTCTCTTCCCTGTGTTTGGGCTGTGACCAAGGAGAAAACCAAGACCAGCTCAGAGGTTCACTCTTTGCATGACTAGGAAAGCTGTCATGCCTGCCCCCTCTGGGAACACTCAGCGCACATACGTAGTTTAAAGCAGGTTTTAACTTGGAAGATTTTTGTATGTTGGAATCCACAGGAGATACCTTAAGAATGACTATTCTGATAATTGCAAAGAGAAGAAATTGTCCTCTTCCCTTAACACTAAATTTTGCTTGCTTACCAGAAGGGCAAAAACATGTTTGTGTCTCTTGTTGCTAATCCACAGAGTTTGAGAGTCAAGGTGAAGTTAAGTTTTTGACCTGCATGAAACTGAGCAGCTGCACACAAGATGGAGTTTGGCCTGAGCCACAGTTTGGTCAAATAGTTTGAGTGCTAAATGGGGCACGTGAGAATCACTTGAACCCTGCTAAGTGTGAGAAGTCCTACCAATGTTTAGATGGAAGAAGTTGTTTCCTTATGCCTCAATGGCAGGAGATGAAATTTGAAATGAATCAAATAAAAAGACTGAGCCCAACCCCTCATTTTCAAGGTGCCTCAGTGAGGCCTTCTCAGTTTGAGGTCCGGTATCATCTATATCATGGGTGTCAAAGTTGCTGTGTCACATTGCCATCACGTGACATATCATGACGTGTTTTCCCTTCACGGAGCTGGGGTGGGCATGGCCTGCGTGTAATGCATCTGGCCCATGAGCCGCCAGTTTGACACCTCTGATCTATATGATACGCAATTGTACAACCATTGGCTGACCAGGCAATGCCATCCATTTTTTGTTCTAGTGCTTGAAGGCTGTTAGATGGGGAGGAACTATCTCAGTTTGAATCCTAGCAAAACTAAACAGTGGTGGATGCTTGGTCCTCTCAGTATTGGGGACTTTGCCTCTGGTTCCGCATGACATTGCAGTGCTATGCTTGGGGCTGCTGTGCAATCTGGTGTCTTTCCAGACTCTCAAGGAGCAGATACTAGCTATGGCCAGGAAGGTCTTTGCAGAGCTTCAGTTTGTTAAATGGGATGATAATGAACTGTGGGAAGTCTGGATGTGCATGAGAGCCACAGAGGGACAGAGACAAGAGTTGGAGGCAGGAAGTCTGCAGTTATTGGAATCTGACCCAGCAGTGGAGATGGACCTAGCAGAAATTCATTCTTGAGAGAGGGGATTGTTCCTCCACCTCTGAAGGAGGCCTTGGCTTGCCCCTCTTCAAGAAGCAACTGCTGGACCCCACCATGATGGACAATTTCCATCCCGTGTTCAATCTCCCTTTTTAAGGGGAAGATTGTGGAGAAGATGGCCACACAGCAGCTTTAGAAGACCTTGGTTGAAGTGGATTGTCTGGTCCCCATTTGGTCGGGATTCAGGCCTGGGTATGGGATGAAAAGGGCAGAGGTTGTGCCTTTGGAAGAACTCTGATAAGGAGAGGAAAGGGTAGTGATTCCACCCTAGGTCTACCTGATCTTCTGGCGGCCTTCTAGTATTATCATGTCAGTTCGCAAAGCATCCCTGGCCTGCTCTTGAGTTGCCATAGGCAAGGGGGATGGGAAAACGAACTTGCCACTGTGGCGAGGCAGCATAGCAGTCAAAAACAAAAGCACATGCCAGACATATCTCTGTCAAGATCATCTCCGGGGTTATCCACAGTGGCCGGAGGGGAGTCTCTACAACCCGCAAAATTGCTTCATTGGAGAATGTGGCTGATGACACAACTTGGGTGGAGGGGGAAAACAGGGTAAGAGCTGGACCATAAATTATGTGGGGTCAGAGTTGGCTTCACTTGGAATGTGCTGACATGAAGCTCCTAATAACTGGTTTTCCTTTGAAGCTTGGCTTGAGGCTCATGATTTAATTAGGGCATCAGTTGGAACTTTGACACATCAACTATGAGATCGTTCTTTATCGACTCCATGGATTGGGAGTGGGTCACACTCTATTCTGTTGATTCTTTTCTCTTCAGTGGGACTGAGACCACGCCTACTTAATATCTCCATGAAGCTGGTGGGAAAGATTATCCATTGCTGTGGGGTGTGGTATCATCAATGTGCTTTCTTTATTTGTGTCAGAAGCACCTTCAGCATTCAACACTGAGCAGGTAAAAGAAGTATAAAAGAAGCTATAGAGTTATAGCACATATAAAGGTAAAGGCAAAGGTTTCTCCTTTCCAGTCATGTTCACCTCTAGGGTGCGGTGCTCATCTCTGTTTCTTAGCTGATGGAGCCAGCATTGTCCAAAGGTATTTTCTGTGGGTTTGTGGCCAGCATGACTATATGCTAAGGCTCATGGAATGCTGTTATCTTCCCACCAGTGTGGTACCTATTTCTCTACATGCATCTGCATGCTTTCCAAATGACATAGCAGTTCCAGTTGAGGGGCTGCCCCAAAGAAAAGGGGGTCAACTTATTTTCCAAAGCACCAGAAGGCAAGACAAAGGACAGATTGAAACTAATCAAGGAGAACAGTAACCTACAACTAAGGAGAAATTTCCTGACAGTGAAAACAATCAACCAGTGGAACAGCTTGCCTTCAGAAGTTGTGGGTGCTCCATCACTGGTGGTTTTAAAGAAAAGTGGGCAGGTGGGCAGCCACCTGTCTTAATTGATCTAGGGCAGTGATGGCTAACCTTTTTGCTGTCGCATGCCAAAAGCGGTGGGAGAAGGGGGGCCGTGGGTGCAGGTGCCCACATCCATAATTCAATGCGCCCCGCCCTCCTGCACATGTGTATGTTACCCCCCCCCCACGCTCCCACCTGCTTTTGCCACACGATGGCCTGGTAGGCCCAGTAGGCCCATTTTTTGCCCTCCCCAGGCTCCAGAGGCTTTCTAGGAGCCTGGGGAGGGCAAAAACAGCCTTCCCCATCCCCCTGGAGGCCCTCCAGAGGCTGGAAACAGCCAATTTCCCGACTTTCGGTTGGACCAGAAGGCCTGAAAATCAGTTGGTTGATGAGCGCATGCGTGCTGGAGCTGAGCTAGGGCAACACTTGCGTGCCCACCAATATGGCTCTGCGTGCCACCTGTGGCATGCGTGCCATAGATTCGCCATCACAGGTATAGGGTCTTCTGCTTGAGCAGGGGGTTGGATTAGAAGACCTCTAAGGTCCCTTCTAGCTCTATTCTGGTTGACTGAAATGCTAGGTGGGCAGGAGCTGGGGCAGGGAACAGGAGCTCACCCTATTGTGCAGTGCTTGGGTCTCAAACCCAGGCTGCCAGTTTTCAGGCTGAGAAATTCAGCGTCTTTAACCAGTGAGCCATCATTCCCCCTATAGCCTATATAAAAGCATGTGATATAAATAGGATTAAAACTAGAGTGACATTCACTCAATGTCAGGCCACATCAGCAACATTTTCTCTAGCTAGCATGAGGTCAAAAACAAACATGGAGTTCTACAAATTTGGAACTCCAGGCCCATTTGTGTGTGCCCAGCTCTTTTCTAGCTGCATCATGCAAAGGGGGATGCCCCGACTTTCTGTACGCTTGAGAAAGGGCGATGGGTATGCATGTGTGGGCGAGTGTGCCAATCAAGCAAATCACTGCTTTTAAATTTTCTTTGGGAAGACATTTTCGGCTGAATTTGCCAGTCTCGTGGTGTCGGTTTGTGGCTGAATTGAACCGTGGCATGTGTGTGTACAAAAACATAAATAAAATAAAAGAGGGGAAGGGGGAAAAATTAAGATTTTTATATTTCATGGAACGGTATGCAGAAATGAAATTTGATACTGTAATAAGTTGGTCCCTGTGACATTTTTATGTTCTGATATTTTGATTTTTTTTTTTTAAAAAAAGGGTTTTATTTCAGGGGAAAGGGTAGGGGTTTTTTGGGACACTAATCTTTTTTTTTCCCCCAAGATGCTGTGAGAGACATTCCATCTAGATGCCAAATAAATTGTGTTTTGTTGAGAGGGGAAAAAAAATCAAGGCAATTCTTTTCCTGCTTTGCGACTTGTATTTCTTTTCCTCCCTGTGTTCTTTCCCCCTGTTAAACTTCAGATGTAATGAAGAAACAGAATTAAAACTCTATTTCTATTTTTTTTTTTAAAAAACCGTTGAGAAGTCTCTATTGGCAGCAGATATAAAACTTCACTGAAAAAAAGTACCAGAGATATGAACACATCCAATGAAAAGAAATCAGGAATTTACCAAATTGAGTTTAGAGCTGGTTCACCCCATTGGTTGTCTTCTGACTTACTTTCTATCATGGTTTCCATTTCCTCCTCTTCTATAGCCCATTCCAAAACGTCCCCCTTTCCAAACCTCCTCCTTTCCCCAGCTATTTATTTATTTTTATTTTATTAAATTTATATACCGCCCTTCTCCCCGGGGGGACTCAGGGCGGTGAACAGCCATAAATAAAAAACATATGTACAAAATTTAAAAACCAAATAAAACCGAATTAAACATTGGCCCCAATACTTTAAAATCCCAATTTACAATATTAAAATATTAAAATATTAAAATCCCCAAATTAAAATTTTACAATTCAAAATTTCTAAAATTCTTTTACGACAGAAGGGGAAAAGGGAAGAATTAGGCCAGGCCCGCCTGGTGGAACAGGAAAGTTTTTAACTCACGGCGGAAGGCACGAAGATCCGGGATCCTCCGTAACTCTGGGGGGAGCTCGTTCCAGATAGTGGGTGCCCCCACAGAGAAGGCTCTCCCCCTGGGGGCCGCCAGCCGACATTGTTTGGCCGACGGCACCCGGAGGAGCCCCTCTCTATGGGAACGTACCGGTCGGTGGGAGGCTATTGGTGGTAGTAGGCGGTCCCGTAAGTACCCGGGTCCTAAGCCATGGAGCGCTTTAAAGGTGGTAACCAACACCTTGAAGCGCACCCGGAAGACCACCGGGAGCCAGTGCAGCTCGCGCAGGAGGGGAGTAACATGGGAGCGCCATGTCGCTCCCATCACCACCCGCGCGGCCGCACTCTGCGCCAGTTGGAGCCTCCGGGTGCTCCTCAAGGGGAGCCCCATGTAGAGAGCATTACAATAGTCCAGGCGAGAGGTGACGAGGGCGTGAGTGACCGTGTGTAACGAGTCCCGATCCAGAAAGGGACGCAACTGGCGGATCAGGCGAACCTGATGAAAAATCCTCCCGGTCACGGCCGTCAAATGCTCCTCAAAAGACAGCCGCGAATCCAGGAGGACGCCCAAGTTGCGCACCCTCTCTGCCGGGGCCAATGATTCACCCCCGATAGTCAGCGATGGTACCAGCTGGCTATATCGGGACGTCGGAAACCACAGCCACTCGGTCTTCGATGGGTTGAGTCTGAGCCTGTTCCTCCCCATCCAGATCCGCACGGCCTCCAGACACCGGGACATCACTTCAAGGGCATCGTTGGGGTGGTCTGGGGTGGAGATGTACAGCTGGGTGTCATCAGCGTACTGGTGATATCTCACCCCAAAACCACGGATGATCTCGCCCAGCGGCTTCACATAAATGTTGAACAGGAGGGGCGAGAGGACCGACCCCTGAGGCACCCCACATATAAGGGGTCTCGGAGTCGACCTCTGCCCCCCTGTCAACACCGACTGCGACCGGTCAGAGAGAAAGGAGGAGAACCACCGTAGCACAGTGCCTCCCACCCCTAACTCTTCCAACCGGTGCAGCATGATACCATGGTCGATGGTATCAAAAGCCGCTGAGAGATCTAACAGGACCAGGACAGAGGAACAACCCCTGTCCCGGGCCCTCCAGAGATCATCAACCAACGCGACCAATGCCGTTTCCGTGCTGTACCCGGGTCTGAAACCCGACTGGAACGGATCCAGATACGTCGTTTCATCCAGGTACCGGGGAAGCTGTTGCGCAACCACACTCTCAACAACCTTCGCCAAAAAGCGAAGGTTGGAGACCGGACGATAATTTACCAACATTGCTGGGTCCAGGGAAGGCTTCTTGAGGAGGGGCCTCACCACCGCCTCTTTCAAGGCAGCGGGAAAGTCACCCTCACCCAGCGAAGCATTTATAATCCCCTGGAGCCAGCCTCGTGTCACCTCCCGGGAAGCCAGTACTAACCAGGAGGGGCACGGGTCCAATAAACAAGTGGTCGCGTTCAGCCTGCCCAGAATCCTGTCCACGTCCTCAGGGGTCACAGGATCAAACTCAGTCCAGATAACACTCACAAGACCTGCCCCTGTCTCTCTCCCCGGGACTACCCAGTCGGAGTCCAAGTCTTCCCGAATCTGAGTGATTTTGTCATACAGATACTGAACAAAATCCTCAGCTCTACCCTCCAAGGGGTCCTCCCGCGCTTCCTGATGAAGTAGGGAGCGGGTCACCCTGAAGAGGGCGGCTGGGCGATTATCTGATGACGCAATAAGAGCAGCAAAATAGTTACATTTAGCTGCTTTTATCGCCACTAAGTAATTCCTGATATGGGATCTCACTAGTGTCCGGTCAGATTCAGAACGACTGGTTCTCCAACTACTCTCTAGGCGTCGTTTCCGGCGCTTCAACTCCCTCAACTCCTCGGAAAACCAAGGAGCCAATTGAGATCGGCGCCGGGTCAGAGGCCGCAAAGGCACAACCCGATCCAGAGCACCCGTAGCCGCCCTATCCCAGGCGGCCACCAGGTCTCCGGTCGAGGCGTGTGCCAGAGCCTCAGGAAATGGCCCAAGCTCCATCTGGAACCTATCAGGTTCCATCAGGCGCCTGGGGCGGAACCAACTAACAGGCTCCGCCTCCCTGCGGCAGGGTGCAGCGGTTTGAAAGTCAAGACGAAGGAGAGAGTGATCTGACCATGACAAGGGCTCGATGACTAAGTCCCCTATCTCAAGGTCACTCAACCACTGTCCAGAGACAAAAATCAGATCCAGTGTGTTTCCCCCCCGTGTGGGTAGGGCCATGAATTAACTGGGTCAGGTCCATAGCTGTCATGGAAGCCATGAACTCCCGAGCCACCTCCGACGTCTCGCCGACAGATGGGAGGTTGAAATCCCCCATGACCATAAGTCTAGGGGTTTCAACTGCCACCGCGGCGATAACGTCAAGGAGCTCGGGCAGGGCTGCTGCCACGTGGCAGGGAGCCAGGTACGTGACCAGCAAACCCATCTGAACCCCATGACCCCACTTCACAAGGAGGGACTCACAACCGGTCGTCTGAGGAACTGTGGCCTCCCTCGGTCTCAGACCTTCTTTAATAACAACCGCTACTCCCCCGCCCCTGCCCTGTAGCCTTGGCCGATGGAATGCGAGGAAACCTGGTGGGCACATTTCAACGAGGGGAACCCCCCCCTCCTGGCCCAACCAGGTCTCCGTAATACCTGTCAGGTCCGCTCCCCCCTCACAAATAAGATCACAAATGAGGGGGGCTTTATTTACTACGGACCTGGCATTGCATAACATCAGCCGAAGGATCGGGCCCTGAGGGTCTGTGCAACCTGGGGAACGGGTGGAGTCTTGGGGGCCGGAGCGCGCCACCGCTCGTAAACAGCGGGTGCGCACTCCCCTAACTCGATATGGCCCCCTACTCCCGCCATATCTACCCCTCCCACTCACGGTAGTGATGTTCCAGGCACTATCCAGACAACCTCTAGCTCCCCTCTCAACCCCAGGATCCCCTCCTCCCATGCCATGATTCCTTACCAGGCCTGCCCCTCCCCCTCCCCTCCCCTCCCTCCCCTCCCCCTCCCCAGAACCCCTTAAAAATTTAGTTAATTTAGTTAATGACAATTTTAAAAAACCCCTTAGCCCCCTCTTGGCCGCATGCCACCTCTCGGGGTTCCAAAACCCGTCATCGAGGTAGGCCCTTGATAAAATAGAAGGCCAATCCTGCGAGAGGGGGGAATCTCGCAGACCAAGAAGTTCAGCTGCCGAGTACATGTTGCTTCAAGAGGATAGGTGACCACATCCCCGGGTCTACATAAAAGATAAAAAAGGTCCAGGGGAACGCAAATAAAATGGGGGCATCCACAATCCGAGTCCCAGACGACTGTTCCCTCACAACAGTGAACAGGGTCTCTAGCCAAGTCGACATAGTTCAAGGGGGATACAATCCAACCGCCCTCTCACAGTGGTTGGTCAGATGGTCAGATGGTCAGTCCCCTCTACTGGTGCAAGGCAGTAATAAACCAGTGCTGGCTATCGAGCACAATCCAAGGGGATTAAAGTCCAAAACCGCCCTCTCACGGTGGTTGGTCTGATGGTCAGTCCCCTCTGGTAGTGAGATGGAAAAATACACTGGCTCCCATAGCAACCCCACATAAGTGACAGTTCCCCAACGACTAGGGGGGGAGCTAAGATGGAAACAAGCCATGGTTTAGGTATCAGCGAGTCAAAAGGCTCAGATGGAAATAAGCCATAGTCTAATGTCAGAGAGTCGATAGGTGGCAGCTGTTCCGGGATGGACAAAGTCCCAAAGGGGAATGGTAGAAAATAGGGCTATGCCTCTAAATGCAGCTATTTGCCTCTGAAAGAGTTTTCTGGAGAAACCAGGGATTCCTTCAGAGAGAGAGGGGGCCCAATTCCTCACTGCAGTGGTACACACAAAAAAAGATCCAATGGGAACGATTGGAGGTTACTAAGTCCTTGAGCATTTAGGAAAGAGTATTCAGGAAATCCTGAATCATTTCAAAGTGTTTATTCCTGTGCCTACATTCACCCTGGACATTGTGAGGTCAGAGCGATGTCACTGCAGGAGGCAAAGACTACATCAGCAATGGCCATGGAGAGCGAAGCCTGGGATTGTAGCCTAATTAAAATCCTTTCCCCTGGGAATCAAGGACATTTGTGCAGTGTTCGAAAGGTGGAGACTGAGGCCATCTAGCAACTGGATTACATGCAGATTGGACCATGTGACTGGAGACTGGGGGGGGGGGGAGTAACAAAATATGACTTTTAATTGGGCGTAAAACTGGTGGGAACTTAGAGCCGGTTTCCCACTAAGTCGGTGCCAATTTGATATGTCCCAATAAAATGTTCTTTGAGGAATATGCCTGCCTCAGAGTTCTTATTGAAAGGGATGCATTACTTGGAACCTTGAGAAGCACCTTTGAATTATAGACCTATAATGTTCAACACTGAGCAGGTAGAATAAGTATAAAAGAGGCAACAGAGTTAGAGCATGTGTGAAGGCAAAGGTTTCTCCTTTCAGGTTTCCTTTGGGCAGTAGACGACTTCTTTATTCTTGAGTAAAGATTTCCTGAGTGATCAAAACTTAGCAATCCTCACTCTGTTCCAGCTGTGCAAGAAGAAGGAGCTGATTAACTCCACAGCTGTCAATGTTTTTCAACCTTCTTCATTGCTGAAGGGAAGTTTATATCAGGGAGGCGATGCATGAATTGAAAAGTTCCAACTTCAGATGGTCAGTTTCTCTATGGATGCCAGAGACCTTTGGACCATCTGGGTTAATAGAAAAGGGTTCATGGTTTTCTGTGCTTCTCTCCTTTCTCTGAAGCTGTTTCCAGTCAGTGTGGGCTGGAGGGGAGAAACTGAGCCAAAACCTCTGGTTGTTTTTCTTTCATTTTTACAGTTTTATTGAGGTTTATTATAACATAAAAGACAGTGAAAATAAAAATTAAAAATGGGATTTTGGAGAGAGTGCAGGATGGGAAGAAAAAAAAAACCCAGGAGAAAGGAAAAGAGCCTTCAACTCTTTCCAACACAGTAAAATTCTAATAGGTTTATGGCTCCAACTTTTTACATTACATTTAGTTATTGCAAGTAATTTCTATAATTTCTGATTAAAGAATCTGGAAAACTATTGTAGACTTTTATTATTATTATTATAGAAGGATTTGAGTGAATTATCACTAAATTGTGCAAAATATTGAAAGGGAATTTGAATGTACATATGTTGAAAAGGAAGTTAAAAGCGATGCATGTGAATTAGCTGGTTTTATAAACATGAACATTTTAAAGAAGTATTCAGAGCTTTAAAATGAATATAAAATAGTTTCATTATTGAGGAACCCTTAGAATCTGGACAATTACTATTTGAAGATATAAACCAATTTGGTAAAGTGGCAGGGCTCAAAATAAACAAGGACAAAACTAAAATGTTGTCCAAAAACTTAACAAACAAACGGAATGAGAAATTAGAGGAGAAATTGAGGATTTCAAGAGTTAAAAAAAAATAGCTAAGAATTACAGATATCTGCAGAATGCACTACGATAAAAAAAGATAATTATGAAACATTGCTACAAAATATCCAAAAGGATCTAGAAATTTGGTCCAAATTGCAAATATCGTTGATTGGTAGAATTTCAACGATAAAGATGAATATACTACCCAGACTGCCATACTTGTTTCAAACTATACCGATCAAATTAGAGAAAAATTTCTTTGAACAATTAAATAAAATTACTTCAAAATTCGTCTGGTCAGGGAAGAAACCTCGCATCAAATTTAAAATATTGGAAGATAGTAGAAGTAGAGGCGGCTTTAGTCTCCCAAATTGGGAGCTCTATTATCAGGCCGCAGCACTAACATGGCTTAAAGAATGGATTCACCTACAAAATAAACGGGTACTAACGATAGAAGGTCATGATCTCCAGATTGGCTGGCACAGTTTTCTCTGGGATGGGAAAAATAAATATCATACATATTTCCAAAGACATTTATTAAGAAATGCCCTTTTACAAGTCTGGGAGAAAGTTAAGAAGGATCATTATACAAAAGTCCCAATCTGGATATCAACTATGGAATCAATATTACACCCAAACACTACGGACTTGAGCAAAATGATAAGATATGCAGAACTACTCGATGAAAAAGGGGAATTAGAATCAATTCAAGACTTGAAACAACAAGGATTAAATATGCAACGGTGGCCGTATTTACAAATAAAAACCAGATTCAAAAAGGATCAGGAGCAGTATGGCATATACAGAGAACAATTGGATATAGATAAAATTTTATTAAGATTTGGGGAAAAAATGATCACAAAAATCTACAATTTCTTATTAAAATACAAAATGGAAGATGAAAAAGTAAAAGAAACAATGACCTGTTGGGCAAAAAACCTTGGGCATAATATAGAATTAGAAAAGTGGGACAAATTGTGGGTAGAAACTATAAATTAACAATGGCAGTAGCCTATAAAGAAAATTTGTAGAAAATGTTTCATAGATGGCACTTGGCACCAGCAAGATTGGCCAAAATGTTCCCAAATCTATCACCTAATTGTTAGAGATGTGGTTACAAATTAGGCACATACTACTATATGTGGTGGATGTGCCCTAAGATAAAAAAAAATTTGGCGTAAAATTAAAAATTGACTGGATGAAATTACCAAATTAAAAATGGAATTTAAACCAGAACTCTATTTATTAGGCATAATTAACCCAATAATCAACAAAGTTTTACAATATCTAATACTTCATATATTAACGGCAGCTAGGATTACTGTTGCACAGGGATGGAAACAAAATAATGTACCAGGAGAGGAAACAGTAATTTGAAAAATTCTACAATGTGCAGAAATGTATAAGATGATGCTGGAAATTAAGGAGAGGGAAGAGTCAGAATATTACAGTGTGGAGAATAAACTATATGATTGGTTAAAAAAAAGAAATCATAATAACAATTCGGAATGTTAATTTAACCGGATTAAAACTAGGAAGTGTAAATTGCTGAACAGTATCAACCGGATAATGATGGTTTTGTAAATAGATACTAATGTAAATATAAGTATGTAGATGAAAGATTGAATAAGAATAGAGAATACATATTCATGTTGATACAGTAAGCTGTAAAATAATATATGATGTAATGTTATGTTTGTTTCATGTTTTTAATGTATTTTTGTTTTTTGTTGTATTTTTCTTTACTTTGTTTTTAAAACTTAAAAACTCAATATTTTTTTTTTAAATAAAGAAGACTGATAAAAGTAATAAAGAGTTAGGCATCTTGCAGGCCTCAGCTAGAAGTAAGGAATAGAGATGGCCTGCAGCAAATAAAATATGTATTAGATAACTCCTGGGGCATTCATTAGCCAAGGCTTAGGAATAGGGACAGCTAGAGACCAATAGAACAAATTGTAGAATCATTACTAAAATGTTTATTAGATGCTATTTCTTATTATCCCCGCCTTGTCCTGCCTTCTTCTTTAGTGAAAATATATAAAGCTTCCTTAATCCTTTGTTCTTGGTTCTTGGCATTTTGGCCAGGAGCCCTTTTCCTTGGGCTCTTGCTCCAATAAAAAACAATTAAAAAACTTGCACCTTGTGTCTGGAATCCTTCATTGCAGGGGTGAAATCTACTTACCGTCCTTACCGGTTTGGAAGTGCATGTGCCACACGCAGACCTTCTGCCCATGTGCAGAAGGTAAAAAACACATCACTTCCTGGTTAAAACCAGGAAGTAATGACAGCTGGCCAGGTGGGCAGAGCTTCGCTCCGCCATTGTTACCAGATCGCCAAACCACCGGCCAAGTTCGCTACTGGACCGGGCGATCCGGTCTGATCTGGGAGCATTTCACCCCTGCTTCATTGGCCTCAGTACCAGGCTTAGACCCAAATTGGGGACAACAGTTTCTTCAGAAAGTATGAGTGCTAATGAGGCATGATAGCCCATGAGACTTGGTTGTACCCTAGTAAGTGTGAGCAATCATACCAACGCTTGGATGGAATAACTGGTTTATTTACAGCCACATGGCAGGAGATGAAATTAGAAACTAACTTCTCACACAGGTCTTAAAAATAGACAAGAGGATCCATCAAGATGTTAGGCAGATCTAAACTCTACTGGAATATTATTCTAACAATTAACTGAAGCCATAAATCTTTGTGTGTTGTGTTTGTCTTGTGAAGTGTGCTTCTGTTTGTGTTTGAAGTATGGTATACCTCTGGCCTGGCTAGGATAATAAGAATAAATCCACAGAATTATGCAGTTTTCTCCTTTCTCTGAAGCCGGTTCCAGTCATTGTTGGTTGGAGAGAACAAACGGAGTCCAAATCCCTGATTTTCATGGTGCCTCAGGCAGGACCCTCTTAACAGCATTATGGGCCCCGGGGAAAGAAGTGTAGTGGGGCCCCTTCGACAACTGCTCACAGGAATAAAAAGGTAAATGGTCGATAAAATTAAACATATATTTGCAGGTTAATATTAATACAAAATGCAGTAAAATATAATAAATATGTTGCTGTATTTAGTATGGGGCCCCTATGTTTGTGGGGCTCACGGGCAAGTGCCCATCAGGCCCAGGCGTTAAGACAGTCCTGGCCTCAGGAGGCCTTCTCTATTCGAAGTTGGGACTTACTGTTGGAAATAAAAATCCATTTGGATCAGTTCTATTATAGTTAATATTAATGATATGATTAATGCGGGATCTGCTAGATGATCACTGGACAACTTTCTATTCACTTATTCTAAAAGCAAGAAATGCATCCGGCTGGAAAGAGTACAGACTCAGCCAAATTCCTTCTGGCTAGGACATATCTTGTAAAAGAGGCCCGCACATGTCAGAAGATAGGAACAGTCTAGTGGCATACAGCCTAGAGGTGGGCCAGGTCAAGGGGATCCAAGGAGGCAGGAATCCTTCTATCAACAGGAGATAATTTGAATCTATGCTCCAGTAATCTACAGAAGACTTATGACTGTTTGGCCAAGATAATGTAAAACTTTCGTAATTAGGAAATGTCAATTAAATAACAAATGTATATGTGTAATGAAAACTGCGGTGTTAGCAGAATCCTTTGTTTGAAAAGGTATAAGAACTGTGGTTTCAGATTCATAAGTTGTTCAGATCTTGAGGTATCAATACCTATCTGATCCTTATTGCAATAATAAACTGACTCTGTCTGCCCCGAAGGAATGTCTCTTAATTCCTTTCTTTCATAACAATTCCAAGCTGGGAGAAAGATGCTGGAAATAAAATGGAGGCTGGAGGCTGATTGGAGAGAAGGTCCATTTATTGATGGACAGAACAACCAGGGTTTGTGGTTCTGGTTGACAAAACAGTTGAAATGAGTGGATGGATTTTTATAAGTTTCAGAGAGGCTGCTAGGGAGGTTGTGCAACATCTGAAATGCCTTTAGGAGATTATGCAATGTTGTGAGCTCTGTGTCTTCTGCTAAATGGTAGTGGGTTAATCCTATTATGTCCTGAAGGATCATGTCCTGTTCTTCTTAATCCCATCACCCTAGATCTGAAGGTCTTTTGTTTTGTAGATAGGCTGGCCCAATCTTCCTTAATGGGCACAAAATATCTGCTGAGGGAGGGGCTATTAAGAAAGACTTGGGGGCTGCTTCCTGCCTCTAAAAAACATGTTTCTCCATTTCTCCCTTTGGGGAAATATAATATGTTGCCTTTTTAATATTCCTCAAAATATTTCATTCTTCTATGATGGGGGAGTGGTTTTTCCTACAATATGATGATATAAGTGAGGTTTTGGCACAACTCGCTAATCCTCCTGCTCAACCACAATAGTAACCACATTTCCTTCACAAACATCCAGGGGATTTGCTTTAAGTCAGCATCTTAGGGGGATTCAGCATGAAGGGAAGGAACTCAAGATGAAATCAAAACAAAATACGAAGGGTTTGTGGAGCCTCGTGAGGAAGAGGCTGAAGAAACGGAGCCAAAGCCCAGGCCTCAGAGAAAGAAGCCAACTGAAAGGCAGACTTCCTGAGGAGAAGAAGCAACTGAAAATGAGCCAGAAACCAAGGAGACAGCAAGCAACCATCAGGCCCTCTGTTCATGTCAATGCTGGAATTAAAAACAAACAAATTCTCTAATAGTCAATTGAAAGAAAACGTTAGTAGGGAATTCAGCAAAGCCTCAGGAATCAGTGGAAAGAAGCAAGCTTAAAAACACTGATAGTGAAACAATGCCAACGTATTCTTAAAAAATGCTTTTGATTAAAATAAAGAGGGAAACTGTTCTTTTGGAAATTAAGATCCAAATATATAATATCAACATTTATTATCAAGTCTGTGATTACTCACGCCACTTGATTTCCAATTATTTAATGGACAAGGCCATCTCTCAGTTCCTTATTTCTTAGAAATAAGATCAAATTGAAAAATGTTCAAAATCAAAATTAAGCTTCCCAATACCTGGGGTGGAGTATGGCATTTTAATGGGTTTTTATATTGTAGTTTTTAATCTTGTAATCTAGTTGGAGTTACCTGTGTATAGGTTAGGTGGTAATGTAAGTATGTTTCATAAATACGTAATATAATCAGAGATCCTTGGGACTCATTATATTCCTTCTAGTACTCAGATATGTGTAAGTTGAATGGCAATATAACTATGTTTCATAAATAAACAGTATAATCAGATATTCTTGTGCCTCATAATATTTTCCCTACAGTTCAGATGGGGCCTAAGTAGGATGATGTAGCATTTGGGGAAAAAGTTGCAAGCCAAGAGACCAGCCCCAGAGGCCAAGATGGAGAAGATCTCCATGGCCATCATGGACTTCCCTTTGGTGCTCAGGTAGGTGGGGAGGAAAGTGATCCAAACACTGCAAAAGACCAGCATGCTGAAAGTAATGAATTTGGTTTCGTTAAAGCTGTCAGGCAATTTCCTGGCCAAAAAGGCCACAGTGAAACTGACAAGGGCTAAGAAACCCAAGTAGGCGAGGACAGTGTAAAACATGGAAGCTGAGCCTTCATTACATTCCAAGATGGCCTCTCCTACCAAGGACTGGAAGTCCCAGTTGGGAAATGGGGGAGAGATGACAAGCCAGGTGGAAAAAAGAAGTGCTTGGACCAGAGGACAGACTAAAACAATGGAGTTGGTCAGTGGCTTTCCTAAGAATTTCTTTGCCCTGTTCCCTGGTTTGAGGGCCATGAAGGCCAGAACCACCATAACAGTTTTTGCCAAGACAGAGGAAACTGCAGGAGAAAAGAAAACAGCAAAGGCAGATTGTCGGAAGAGACAGGTGAGCTTCCCTGGTTGACCAATGAAAAGGAAGCAGCAAAGGAAGCAGAGAAGGAGAGAGACCAGGAGGATGTAGGTGAGATCTTGGTTGTTGGCCTTGATGATGGGTGTATCATGATGCTTAAGGAAAACCACCAGGACTAAAGCTGTGGTCACAAAGAGAAAAAGAGTGAGAGATGCTAAAGAGTATCCTAGGGTGTCTTGATAGGCAAGGAAGTGGATCTTCTTGGCAATGCAGTGGTCCTTGTGCTTGTTGGGATATTGGTCTTCTGGGCAAGGATCACAGAGAGCTGCATCTGAAATCAAGAGTTGGTGTGCATTTCATGGTGAACCAACAAAGGCAAATCATCCATCTACATTGACAATGCTGGGAATAGGTTAGTCAGAAAAATAGATCTGTTCTCTGGTTCAACTTTTCTGCTTTATGCTTCAAATCCATTCCAGGGATGAAATCCAGCCAGTTCCCAATGAATTGTATGATACGGTAGGGCCAAATGCGCGAAGACCCACTCACCCACCCGGACTTCATAATGTACCTTTTTTGTGATCATTTTCAGCCTCTGTGCATGCACAGAAGGCTTTGCGTATGCGTGGATGTGGCACGCACACATTTGTGAACCGGTAGGGAAAGTAAGTGAATTTTACTCCTAATCCACTCATTCAATTTTTTTTTCAGGGAAGGGTCAACAGACATAGATCCAGTGATGGGATTCAGCCAGTTCACACCACTTCAGAAGAACCGGTTGTTAACTTTCTGAGCAGTTTGGCAAACTGGTTGTTTGGAGAAATCATTAGACAGAGAACCGGTTGTTAAATTACTTGAATCCCACCATTGCATAGATCGATGGAGGTGCTGTATCTCCAACAGGTCTACAAAGTTCCTGGGAGATTGAGTGTTCTGATAGAAGAGTCCTTAATAAAAATTAAAGCTTTAGTGGGTGATGGCCTAAAAAATAATAAAACCCAGCTTATAACCCAAGTATTAACTGCGGCTAGATTGGTATTTGCGAAATCCTGGAAGAGTCAAACTCAACCCCCAGAAGAAATGTTAATAAACAAAATATTAGAGTGTGCAGAAATGGCAAAGTTAACGAGCCTGCTAATGGATGATGAGATATCTAAATATTATGAAGTATGGGAAAATTGGTATAAATGGCTAGATAACAGAAAAAGACGATGATTTGTTTCTTTTTGCGAATAGATACTGTGAAACATGACTATGTACTTATAGAATGTAAATATAATGATGGGAAAATGATAGTTTAAGACAAGGTAGATCAGATACATGATATTTAATTTATAAGAACACTGTACCTCCGGATAACAAAGAGGCTTTGTAAATTTTTTTAGTTTTCTTTTAATTTTGAAACTTAATAAAGTATTTGTTAAAAAAAAAATTAATTTTTGTAATGTTTACCATTACAGCTGTACAATATATAATGCAAAGAAATGTTTCTTAAAATTGTAGTCAATCTGATTATAAACCTTTTTGAACTTAAAAAAAAAATAAAAAAAAATTAAAGCTTGAATTTCATATCCCATTCTTTCACAAAAAGATTGATCTCTGGTTTTCCAGATGAGATGTATAAGTAGAAAGCCTAGTAGATAACCCATGAATTATGGTCCAAAACCAACTGTATTAAATTTCTGAGGAGGAAGAAAAATTGGCCTGTGGGGTAGTACAGTTTAGATTCATGAATTGAGGGTCTGCTGAAAAGTATGAATATGTAAATCCTACAAAACCGATGGCAAAATTAATATTTTTCCACTGAATGGTTTCCTTGATCCTGGAAGATCAACATTTGAATGCCCTACTTATCTGATTAGAGATGGTTCCTTCTGGACAAGGAGCACATTGATAGCAGCAAACTTGCTTGCCCTCTGGAACTCTTCTCCTCTCTCCTGCCTGGCACCTCTTCCTTCCACACCTGGCAAAGGGCACCTTCTGAAAGAGAAAAGATAAATGCTGTAGCGGGACTAAGCAATTAATATGTTTCATATATTCATTTCTGTTTCCATCTTTAGAATGTCTTCAAAAGAAATGGTTTACCAGAGACCAGGATAAGAAGAATCCAGGGGGATTCAGGCCAGTGGCAATCCTGACCCACAAATAGATGCTGGAGATTGGAACTGAGACCTCAAAATGAAAGGAAGGCTTGTGACATGGAGCTACAGCTTTTCTAAAATAAAGAATCGTGAGGATCCAACTGAATGGTCCATGGAAATCATTTTTGCTTTAATGGGCTCCTGGGTTCCAAGCAGGAGTTCTTCCCAATCTTACCCCAACTTGGACTTTTCAGAAGTCCAATCTCAAATATGTTAAACTCAAAAGCAGGTTTTTCATCAAACTCCTGAATTTAAGTGTTTCCCAGTGAAAAGTGTGCTATGCATCCCCTGGAATGAATTAATCCTTTGCTGAATTTATAATATTTCCTTCCAACTCACCTTTGTGGCCCAGATGATCGCATCAGAGTTAATGGTGAAATCTTGTCCTGGGGAAGCCATGAGATCTATTTCTCCAACTTTGGTGGCGACAAAAGATTGATTGGGGAGGAAAAGCCAGTTGAGAAGATCATAACGAGAAGAAACCAATCCACTTTCTGAGAAGGAGACTTCCTCTCCAGCACTGTTGTTGAACTTGATGTTCTTCAGATAGGGAAGAAGCTGAAAGAAAAGACACCTGGATTAATTGGCTGAACACCACACATGAGAACATCCTGGTTTCTATCATAATGTGATGGCCATCAGCCTAGGAGATGGCTCAATATCTGAGAAGCTAAATGAATTCCCTTGATGGAGAGCTAAGCAATCAGAAATAACATCAGATATTCAACTCCACCCTTAAAATGGTGACACATTCCCTTTATCATTGGACATTTGTATCATGGCTTCTTCAATTCCAGTCTTACAAGGATGATAGCTACATAAATTTTAATGCCATATTCCAAATTACATTGTGCAGTTTTGCTCTGTGATATTTCGCAAGTTACATTTTTTATTTTATTTGGGCCCATGGTCTTGGAAATGGCAAATGCATTTTAGGAATGATTCAATAATTTTGGAGGGATTCTTGGTGCTCTCTGAGCCTGGTTGTTTTCTTGCAGACATTTCATGACCTACACTAGGTAACATTGATAGTGACATCACTCCCTTCTGGCACTGATGATACTACCTAGTTGGGTTGTGAAATGTCTCCACAAAAACAGCCAAACTCAAAGAGCACCAAGGATCCCTCATTTCAACCCTGAGCTATAATATTCTCCTTTATTGGTAAATACTTTCTATCATAAAACCCTACAATTCCACTGACTTTCTCTAGCTGATGGTCAAAGAGAGCAGAATGAAGAAGGAGATCTGATCAAGAGGGGCCATGTAGGAGGTTTGTCCTGCCCTGGTTTGTCACTTCATTGTCCAGAGAGGAATAATTTAGCCTTTGATGTTGAAAAGTCTGAAGAATTTCATATCAGGAACCCATTAGGACCATATATTGAATCTTCTTCTGCATATGCTGAGGTTGACAGAGGCTGAACACAACAAACATAGCAGTACAAGAAATGGCATAATAAAAAAAATGGGGTGGAGTCACAAAGAATTCTAAGCCACAGTAACATTGAAATGAACTGAGTGTCTCTTTACAGATTGCATTCAAACTACCGACTGAGAAAAACTGAGATGCTTCTGCAAATGTGTCCACTGAGACTTGAACTGACCTGTTGAAGCTTCTTGTACAAAAGCACCCAGGTTGTCTTTATGCTCTGGGATGACCACTTCTCCTTGGGGTGGTCACACCTGACTCTCAGGCAGCCACTAATGTCCTTCCAGGAACTTCTAGGAAGCTCTTTGCCCTTATGAACAATTGGTTTGGATTACTTCTCTTTTTCCTCCCTCTCTCCCTTTTCAACAAAAACCTCTCACTTAATTCAATTTACATTTTTAAAAAATAATTGCTATCTTAATCTCTTCTTAGATACATCGATAGCATATAGATATTTAATCAATAATTGAAGAAATGCATATAGGGAGTTTCCTACCTAGAGATCTGTGGACCAGATAAAAACTCACTGAGTTTACCTGCCATGACTGAATATTTGAGATCCTCTTTCTGAGCGTCATTGTGGTTGGTTGTCTTCCAGATCCATGTATTGCATGCAATCCGTGTCCCACAGCATAAACGGCATTGTAGATGTTGTAACTTTCACCTTCCATGCTTGTTTCAAATAAAAAAGATGGTAGATTCTGTAAATTCTCCATTCCTGTACATTTCTTTCCCCATTTTCGAGTGATTTTGCCTGGTTTATGGAACCTGCAGCCAAACAACATTTCCCAACAGTGCAGAAGAAAGAGGTCCCCTTGTGGCTTCAAGGGATCTAAAGACAGGAGGAAACGGCTGAATTCTGAGACATCCCCAGTGTGGGGCCTAAAATGCAAAGCTCCATGGAAGGGCTTTACTGCTTTCAAGATGTCTTGATTCCTGGCCACACTAAGTTTCCAATGGGAAGTTAAGATCCAAACTTTCCAAAATGACGTCTTCCTCAAATCTTCATGGATATTCATTGCCGCCTGTACATTTGTAATACTCCTGGAGTCTCCAAATAGAATAATCACTTCAGCTTTAGTCCAAATCTCCCAAATATGAAGTAATTTCAACATTGTAGTATCAAGAATCATTTCAGTGAAGGCCAGGCAGATCTCCTTCTCCTTCAGCATTGGCACCAGAGATGAGATGAATCGTTCCCCTCTTTCATCTTCAGGGGCCATGAGCCCAACCCAGTTCCACTGAAGATGCAGGAGCAGCTGGACTAAACCCACATACTGAGGAAAGTCCCTGGGATTAATCCAGATGAAGGAAGGATAACTTCTTCTGTCTCCTTGAGTGAACTCAAAGCCAACGCCGAGCTGGAGAAAGTGAGATTCTTGATAAATTTTAGGTGTCACCTTCATGTGAATTATTGTTGCACCTGTGAGGCTGGCTCAGTTTGAGTGTCAAGCTTAATTTTCCTGGCTTCTTAGGAAGAAGGATTACATATTAGGAAGAAGAGGTTACATATTTTGACTGGTGGTGACATGTCAGAAGCCAAGAGAACCATACGTCAACTTAGTACAGAGAATGGACTGCACTGAAAGGTTGGTTACACTTTTATGAAAAATAGGTTAGGAAGGAATTCCTCTTGGAAAGTACTGCGTTTCAAATTTATGTCATAATCTATCACTTTTGGCTTCTATAAAAACATATCTTGACACAAAAAATATAAATATATGTCCCCCAAAACACCACCTTTGTTTTCCACCTTTGGCTTCTGTGTGTGCTTCTGTTATTTCTCTATCTGACACTGTACCCAATAAACCTTCCTTACCTGTGGGACCTTGAAGAGGCTGAAGATGGAGGCCATCTGCCTTGAGGATCTGGGATTGAGATCTCTGATGACAGAGTGCAGAGGATCCTTCCTGTCACATTTGTACCCTGGAACCATTTGGCCTCGTGTGGAGAGCAGAGAGAGGCCGATTATGGAAATCTCCACCTCAATCTGAGAATTGCTATAGATGTGGAAGCCCAGGGTGATGTTGGGGAGGAGAAGCAGATCCTTGTTGACCTCTCTGACTGCAAACACCAAGGCTCTGAACTGCTGGTAGTTCTTGGGTACGATTCTACAGTGAGAAAATCATTGGGGAAATTTTAATAAAAGCCTGAGTGTGCTGGTGGACTTTGTTATGTCTTTTTAAAAATTGTTCTTTGTAGCAGGTAGTCCCAAATTCAGTTGGGTTTGTTTTGTTATTAAGGGTGTTCCTTGATTAATATTTGATGGCCTTGAGAGAAAGGAGAAAATCTTGTCTGTCCATATCGCAGATCATTTTATACCTCTCTATTGTCCCTCTCTGCTCCAGTGGGTATAGTCCTCCCCAATTGCTTCTCTTCCCCCCTAATCAATTTGGTCCTCTCTTGGAGCAGCTTCTTCAGGTCTGGTAACCATTGCTGAGCACAGGACTTTGGGGGGGGGGGAGGTCTGATTTTCGGAAGGACATTATTCATAAGCAATCCTGATTCAGAAACCGAGGCATTTCTTCAAACTCTTCCACAGTGTCAATAGGTTGACCTCATCTTTGAGTTTTGTATCAGGGGTTTATGTCCAAAGTAATATTATAAGCCAACTCAATTTCCAAGAGGTTCTCCTTCCTCCCTTTTTTGGTGATTTATTAGCTTTCTGAGGTCTGGAAAGATGGAGAATTCTGGCCTATTTTATGAGTTCGGTTCTTTATTGAGAAAAGCACAAAGATCTGAACTATGCCAGGACATTGCAAACATCACTAGAACAAGTATTTCTGAAAAGAGTCCCTGAATAGAAAGCAAATAATTATTTACATATTTCTCCTCTGGGTGACAAACTTACAGAACACTCTCTCGAAGCAAAGATGGGTCTTTTTGAAAGCCTTGGCTATTGAAGGCATGTATGGTTCCCAGGGGAAAATTCCCACCAATAATGAGATCACCAGGCCTGTAAAAGTCTCTCTTAGTCTGTAAAGTTTTTGTCAACACGTACCCAGTTTGCTTCCTCTTAGCAGAAGTTGGAGGCAGGAGCCAGAGGAGGAGGAGCAGCAGCAGGAGAGGCAGCCCAGCCATTCTTCTGACCTTCCCTCCTAGGTCAGAAATCAAGGTTTGTACAGAAGCCGAATCATAAATAGCATTTGAAACTCCACCAGAGCTTTAGCACCATAGAGAGAGGCTGTGCCACCTGAATGGCCTCAGTGCAAATTTATATCAACCATGCTTCCCCTTATTTTTGTTTGTGCTGTGACCAAGGAGGAAACAAAGGCCAGTTAAAATCTCACCAAACCTCAGAGTTAGGTCTTTGGAAAACAAAGTGAAGTAATATGTCTGCCCCCACTGGGAAAATTCTGAGTATCTAATTTAAAGCAGCTTTTATCTTGGAAAGTTTTTTTGTGTAGAAATCCATAGGGGATATATTAGAAATTACTGTTTTTCTGATAATTGCATGGAAAAGCAATTGTTTTATTTACTGAGCAATAGCTACTCTTCATACAGCAGATGGAGTGAGTTATGGGAGTGAGTTATACAGCAAAGTGAGTTTAGGTCTCCTGTTGTTAATCCACAGATCAGATGCAGTTGAGAGTCAAGGTGAAGTTGGGTATTTGAGTTATGTGAAACTGAGCATGTGCACTCAGGGTGGAGTCTGGCCTCTTCCATAGTTTGTTTGGATAGTATATGTGTTCATGGGGCATGGTGGCACTTGACAATCAATTGTGCCCTAGTTAGTCTGGGCAATCGTACCACTGCTCAGATGGAATAAGTGGTTTATAGATACCAACATGGCAGGTGATGAAATTAGACACTAACTTCTTCCCATAGAACTTAAAAATCAGCAGGAAGATCTTTCAAGGTTAAATTTAAACTCTACGGGAGATTTATCAAACAACTGGTTGGAATCAGAAAGCTTCTTCTCCCATCACCCATCACCCTTGTCTACATCTGAACTGGCTGGGTAATAGGAATGGGTACATGGATATTATGTGGTTCCCTCCATTCTCTGAAGCCCTTTCCATTCAGTGTTGACAGGAGGGGAGACATTGAGCCCAAAGTCCTGATTTTTAAGGTATCTCAGTGAGGCCTTCTCATTTCAAGGGCAAGTATCATCCTTACCCTGATAATATTCAATTATACAACATTGATTGACCAAGGAATGCTATCAAGTGTTTGCCCTTGGGTCTGAATTCTATTGGATGGAGGAAGATTCCCACTTTTAAACCTAGCACAATCAAACAGCTGTGGATGATTGATCCTCCCAGTACTGGGGACTTTCCTTCTTTGGTCCTGCATGACATTGCCCTGACTTGTTGTATAATATGAGTGTCTTTTTCAACTCTCATCTTCCCTTCAAAAAGCAGGTGTTAGTTATGGGAGCTGTTTGTAAAGCTTCAGTTTGCTCAACAGGATGAGATTGAGTTGGGGAGAGTCTGAATGCCCAAAGATCAAAGTGTATAAGAGCAAACTTTCTTTCTACATAGGGCACTGGGACTCAGTGTGGACAACTGGAAGACATGGGATGAAAATGGCTGCATAATTGTTACTGGTTTATTTATTTAGTTACTCATTGACTCAGTCATTCAATTTCTATATCTGTCCATCTCAAAGAAGTAGCTTTTATTGTAAGCAGTTATAGAACTTGATAAGGCATTATTTAATGGACATGTTCCTCTTTCTCTATTGTCATGTTTTAGAAACGTCATAAGATACTAAATATGCCTCAAAGGAAAATTAAAATGTTTCTTGGGCATGCACCAGTTAGAGATTTTTGTTCCTTATTATATTTTCCCTACAGTTAAGATGAGGCCTCAGTAGAATAATGAAGCATTTGGGGAAAAAGATGCAAGCCAGGAGACCAGCCGCAGAGGCCAAAATGGAGAAGATCTCCACGGCCACCATGGACTTCCCTTTGGTACTCAGGTAGGTGGGGAGGAAGCTGATCCAAACACTGCAAAAGACCAGCATGCTAAAAGTAATGAATTTGGCTTCATTAAAGCTGTCGGGCAATTTCTTAGCCAGAAAGGCCACCGTGAAACTAACCAGGGCCAAAAACCCCAGGTAGGCAAGGACCACATAAAACATTGAAGCTGAACCTTCATTACATTCCAAGATGGTCTCTCCTACTAGTGAGCCAAAGTCCAAGTTGGGAAATGGGGGACAGGTTAGCAACCAGGTGGCACAAAGAACTGCTTGGACCAGGGGACAGGCTATGACAATGGAGTTGGTCAGTGGTTTTCCTAAGAGTTTCCTTGTCTTGTTCCCTGGCTTGGTGGCCATGAAGGCCAGAATCACCATGACAGTTTTTGCCAAGACAGAGGAAACTGCAAGGGCAAAGAGAACGGCAAAAGCAGTTTGTCGGAAGAGACAGGTGAGCTTCCCAGGTCGACCAATGAAGAGGAAGGAGCAGAGGAAGCAGAAGAGGAGGGAGACCAGGAGGATGTAGGTGAGATCTCGGTTGTTGGCCTTGACAATTGGTGTGTCACGATGTTTAAGGAAAATTGCCAAAACTGCCGATGTGATCACAGAGAGGAAAAGAGTGAGAGAAATTAAAGTATATCCCAAGGAGTCTTGATAGGAAAGGAAGTGGATCTTCTTGGCAATGCAGTGGTCCTTGTCCTTGTTGGGATATTGGTCTTCTGGGCAGGGGTCACAGGAAGCTGCATCTGCAATCAAGAGTCTTTGTCTTAGGACTTCAGAGACATCCACAGTGAGTTTTATTCCCCTTTTATCTCCTGGGATCCCAGTGTGACTCCTTTCTAGTGAGTGTAACTCACAAAGGAAATGGTGAAAAGAACTCCTTGGTAGCTTCAGGTCCCTTAAAAAGTAGAGATCATTGTCCGTTCAAACTGAGCTCAGGGATCAGTCGCTTAAAGATCAGGATCTCTCTTCTGCAATTCATTTTCCTTTCACAGGGAGAAATTGGAACCTGATCTCCCACCCACCCAGATCATACTGGAAGCCCAAGAAGAATTATACAGCTGCCTATTAGGGATCCTGCTATTTGCTCTTTAGGTACATTATCTCTTGGTGTGCCATAAGATCATAAAGTGACATACACACATGCCTGGACAAGAACAATCACACACATATGTGGAATGGAAGGTCTGTGAGGAGGGAGAATGAATTTCCCTATTTCAAATCAGTTTCTCCCATTATGCATTTAGACATTTATTTTTATTTATTTTATTTGTTATTTATTTATGTTGTCAAGCATGTATTTTATGACAGATACAAGTGTAAACATAATTATTAATTAAGAGCCTGGTGGTGTGGCAGACTAAAGCACTGTTATTAAGATCAGCTTAATGCCTGCAATTACTGCAAGTTCAAATCCCACCAGGCTCAAGGTTGACTCAGCGTTCCACCCTTTCTAAGGTAGGTAAAATGAGGACCCAGTTTGTGGGGGCAATAAGCTGACTTTGTATAAATATACAAAAGTATGAAGGCTATTGCTTAACCCACTGTAAGCCACCCTGAGTCTCCAGAGAAGGGCGGCATATAAATCTTTTTTTTTAAAAAAAATTATAAATACATGAAAAGGATATGAATAAAAGAAAACATTAGGACAGGAACGGAAGGCACGCTGGTGTGCTTATGCACACTCCTAACAGACCTCTTAGGAATGGGGTGAGGTTTACAGTAGACAGTCTAAGGTTAAAGTTTTGGGGATTTGGGGACGAAACCCCAAATCATTTGCAGGAAGGGGCTGTCAGACACAGGTAGATTGATTTACTTCTCTGACATGCCTGCAAGTTTCCAGTATTCCAGACAGAAGAGGCACAATAAAGTAACACAAATGAACAGACACGCTGCTCTATTAATTCATAAAAAGGACCAGTAGCTGATATTCCCATTCATGTGTGACAGGAGGAGCAGAAAGTACAGCAAGAAATCTGCAAATTGCTGCCTTGAGTCTGCCCTGTGGGAAATTGGGTCAGGAGAGAAGTTCCGACAATGGTCATTCCTCAGCTGTGGCAGGACAATTTGTCCTCTCACCCTGAAGCATGTGAAACCTACCAACAAATGACCAAACATACTCTTAATGTTTTGATCTACTGAATGGCTTCCTTGATCTTGGAAGACCTACATTTGAAGTATGCTCTACCTGTCTGATTAGAGATGGTCCCTTCTGGGCAAGGGGCACATTGGTAGCAGCAGACCTTCTCGCCCTCTGGAACTCTTCTCCTCTCTCCTGCCTGGCACCTCTTCATGCCACACCTGGCAAAGGGCACCTTCTAAGAGAGAAAAGAGAAATGTTTGAGATGCTCTATACGTTGATCATGCATCATGTCAACTCATCATGATGAATTGACATCTCCCCCTTCAGAAGGTCTTTAGAAGAACTGGATCACCATAGTGTAACATGAACACGAGGAGTTCCTGAGGAATTCAGACCAGTTGCATTGCCACCTAACCGATGGATGCTGAGAATTGTAACTTGAGGTCTGCATGTAAGGCAGCTATAGGTAGTCCTCTTTTTATCACCCTAATTAGAATTGGCAGCTCTGTTGCTAATCAAACAATAGTTAATAGAAACATCATGTGATGTCCCCATTCAATGACAAACAGTTCCGGAAGCCCCTACTGCTGTTGTTAAATGATTTCTGTGTCATTAGCTGAGGACACACCCTGATCCAAACCATTCCTGGCATGGTCGCTTCCAACCAAGAGCCTCGGTTGTTCCAAGGAAAGGGACAATCCCCTCACCCACCTGTTTCCTCTCCACGTCTCTGCTCTTTTGGCCACACTGCACAGCATAAAAAGGCCACTGCATCCCACAACCTCCACTCCATCAGAAGTTGGCTATGTTGCGCCAAGGTGCCTCCTGGGTCAAAGATTGTTAAACAGCCCAGAGTCATGGAGCACCAAGAAGCCCTAGAGCTGAAGTTTGCCAAGAAAACCCTGTCACAGCCATGCAGCATAAAACCTCAGCCACCCAGCTTAGCAACTTGTCACAAGGACCCACCTTATGCCAGTCCAGAATCGGCATCAAAGACCCAGCCACATCCACCCTCATCACCTGCTCTGTGAATCCCTTGGCACCGTGTGCTCCACCATCTCAGATGACCATTACCATCTTCTTGCTCCTATTGCAGACAAGGCATGCCCAGGGTTGCCCTTCGTGAAGCAGCTGCTGACTACAAGAGACATTTCCCCCAAAAGTTTTGAGTTAAGCACCAGGAACATCCTAAGAAGGACTTCTTTGGCTATCAGCTGCCTCGGGAAGAGCCAGGCCAGGCAATGGGATCCAGCAATGGGATCCAGAAGACAGTGAGGTCTCCTGGGGGTAGCAGAGCAGAGGGGACCAAAGGGGCAGAGATGGGGGTGGGGAGAGGATTATTTTGGTCATGTGACTGCAGGGGGCTCCAATGGCCAACAGTCTGAATACTGGGCATGAGTCCCATTCATTCAGTGCTGTTATAACTTCAAACGGTCTCTGAACAAATGGTTGAACAATGAGGACTCCCTAGAATTACGTTCTTGCATTGTGCCTTTGAGCTACAGCTTTTTCTAAAAGAAAGAATCACAATGTTCAAACTAAACAGGAATGACTCACAAAATCTACAGTTGCTTTCTCTAATTGCACCCTAGGTTCAGCCAGGGCTTTCCTTCAACTCCAAGCCTTTGTAGAGATGACAGAAAAGTTTGAATCACTTGCACAAAAAACAGAACTTTCACCGTCCAGCTTCCACATTTTCTGATTCCATACACTTTCATCTCCAAGAGAAAACAGGTCTTTCCCTGAATTCAGAACATTTCCCTCCATCTCACCTCAGTGGCCCAAAGGATCAAATCAGAGTTGATAGTAAAATCCTGGCCTGGGGGAGCTCCGGGATCTATTCGGCCAATTTTCACAGGGAGAAGAGAAAGATTGGGGAGGAAACGCCAGTTGAGAATCTCATAACGAGCAGATCCCAGTCCATTTTCTGAGAATGAGATTTCACCTCCAGCACTGTTGTTAAACTGGACCTTCCTCAAATAGGGAAGAAGCTAAAAGAAAAAAGAGACCACATCTTTCTCCTTCTGTCATCATCATCATCTTCATTTAACGACCCCATAATATCTTGAGGGTGGAGTCTGGGAAATTGAATGGAGCTAGCGGAGTGTTTTAATGGCCGGATGCCCTTCCTGACACCAATGAGGAGTTTTGTTCAACAGATATATTCTCAGTGTGCTCAGAGAAAGAAACACCTGCCTCTACCTAGGATCAAACTCACAGCCTCCTGATTGTGAGGTGACAGCTCTGCCTCTAGGCCATTGCACCACTCCATATTTCTCCTTCTGTCCTGGCCGCTCTTTACAGAGGCACGGTTGACCGCATTAAAAAAACCTGCATCACCGTTTGGTTTGGTGGCAGCAGGGCCTCAGATAGAAGGTCCATAGGGAGATTTTAATCAATAGTTCAAAAATGCACATGCAAACCTTCCACTCTAGGCATCTGTGGACCGGAAAGAAAGTCCGAGAGTTTACCTGCCATGACCGGATTTTGGAGACCCTCTTTCCAAGCCTCATCATGGTTGGTCGCCCTCCTGATCCATGCATTGCATGTAAAGCGTGTGCCACAGCATAAATGGCATGGTAGATATTGTAACTTTTCCCCGTCATGGTTGTTTCAAAGATGTAAGAAGGTACGTTTTGTAATTTTTCCTTTCCTGAGCATGGGTTTTTCCCCTTTTGAGAGATCTTTCCTGGTTTCTGGACTGCGCAATCAAAGACCTTTCCCCACCATAGTGGCAGAAAAATATCCCCTTGTGGGTTGAAAGGATCTAAAGTCAGAAGGAAATGGGCGAATTCCAAGAAATGACTGGTGTGGTCCCTAATATGCAAAGCCCCATGGAATTGCTTTACAATTTTCAGTGTCTCTTCGTATTCCATCTCACTAAGTTTCCAAAGGGAAGTTAAGATCCAAACTTTTTGAAATGTCGTCTTTTGAAATTCTTGATAAACATTCACAACCACTGCAACACTTTCAACACCTTTGGAATCTCCAAACAGAATTATCACTTCAACTTTAAGCCAACTGTTGAAAATACGAAAGTAACGTCTGGCTGTAACAATCATTTCCTCAGATTTGAATATTTCAGTGAAGGCCAGGCAGATCTCCTTCTCCGTCAGCATTGGCACCAGAGATGAGATGAAATGTTCTCCATACTCACTGTCAGAGGCAATAAGCCCAACCCAGTTCCATTGGAAATAGAGAAGAAGTTGGACTAAACCCTCATACTCGGGAAATTCCTTGGGATTAATCCGGAAGAAGGAAGGATAAACTCTTCTGTCTCCCCGAGTGAACTCAAAGCCAACACCAAGCTGGAGAAAATGAGAATCCTCTTAAAAAGACAAAGTATAGTTGTATGGTGACTTTAGGGGTCCCCATTGTGTGGTTTATTGTCCCACCAGTCAGATTTACTCATTGCGAGTGGCAATCTACATCTTCCTCCCTTCTTAGGAAGAGCCACCAGTTCCCTATTTTGCCTGGTTTGTCATAGATCAGAAGTCAAGGGAACAAACCATCAACTCATAGTTTGAGAGGGTAAAGAATGTTAGGAACAAATTCCTTTTGACACATAGAGCCAAAAGGGCTTATAGAAAACATATCTTGAGACATTAAATACAAAAATGAATTCATTGGATTCTCTCAGTCTCACACCCCTGATGTACCCTTCCCCAAAAGATCTTTGCTTTTCTCATTGGGTCTTGTAACAGTTACAGAGTTGGAAGGGACATTGGAGGTCATCTATTCCAACCCCCTGCTCACGCAGGAGACCTATACTACGGATTCGAACCGCAAACTGCCAACATTTCTGATCAACAAGCTCAGCATCTTAGCCACTGAGCCACCTAGCCAGGCTGGTTTTTGTGTGCACTTCTGTTGTTTGTCTACACCATATTGTATCCAGTGGAGCCCCCTTACCTGTGGGACCTTGAAGATGCTGAAGATGGAGGCCATCAGCCTTGAGGATTTGGGGTCAAGACCTCCAATGACAGAGAGCAGAGGGTCCTTCCTGTCACATTTGTAGCCGGGAACCGTTCGGTCTTGGGTGGAGAGCAGGGAGAGGCTGATTATGGAAATCCTCAACTCAGCCTGGTAGTTGTCATAGATATGGAAGCCCAGGGTGATGTTGGGCAGGAGAACCAGATCCTTGTTGATCTCTCTGACTGCAAACACCAAGGCCATGAAGTGCTGGTAATTCTTGGGTATCATTCTACAGTAAGAAAAGCATTGGGGTACATTACAAGAAAGCTCATGAATTCTGGCAGAGTTTGCCTTCCCTTTTTCCTTTTCCTTTTTTGCATTTTGTTTGGCGCAAGTATGAATTTTTTCTTTTTTTTAAAAAAAAAGATGCTCCTTCATTAAAGTTGAAAGGTTTTGTGAGAAAGGAGAAAAGCCTTGTCTTTCCACATCATGGACCATTTCAAACCCCTCTATTGCTCCTCCCTTCTGCTCTTTCCTCCAGTGGCTGCAATCCTTCCCCATTGCTCTTCTAGCAGCCTAATCCATTTGGTTGAGCAGATACGTCTGGTCTGGTCACCATTGCTGAGCACCAGACTCCAGTGGGAGGGTCAAAGCATCGATTTACTTCTGGTCCTTATTCAGGAACGTTGCTGGTTTCAAGACTGAGATTTATTTTTGTTTTATTTTTTACATTAGCCCTCTCTGGAAAGGACAGAATATTTCTTTGAGTTTCTCTCCAAACTAATATTAATATCTCAAAATCTTCCCTAAGCCAGCTCGGTTTTTTACGTGTTGTTCCTCCTCACTTTATATAAACTTTCATCATCTTTCTGATCAAGAGTTCTGAAAGATTGTGGAGTAAGTTCCTTCGTGAATAACACTGATTGCAAAACTGAATTTTTACCCCACACTCTAAAAGGGATGAATTCTGAGTTTTCTGAGTTGAGTTTCAGTACAAATTAATACTATAAATCAAGTTATTTTCTAGACACACTTTGTAGTGTGTCGTCTCTCCTTAAATTTCGTTGCTTATCATCTTCCTGATGAAGAAGTTCTGGAAAGATTGATAATTCTAGCCAATCTACAAGCCTGCGTCTTTATTAAGAAAACCAGAAAGATTTGAACTACACTTCGGCATTGCAAATATCACTAGAGCAACTATTCAGAAATGTGTCCCTAAATCCAAAGCAAAGCAAACAATGATTTACATCTTTCCTCTCTGGATGAAACTTACGAAGTATAAACAGAAAGCCGTAATGGGTCATTTTGAAAGTCTGGTTTCCTGAAAGGAACAAAGGTTTGCAGATGCAGATTCCCACCAATAATGAGATCACCAGGCTTGTAATAGTATCTGTGAATGCTGGGATGTTTCTTCAAGACACAATTAGTCTGTATCCTCTTAGCAGTAACTGGAGGCAGGGGCCAGAAGAGCAGCAGCAGGAGGAGGAGAGGCAGCCCAGCCATTCTTAGAATAGAGTAACGGAGTTGGAAGGGACTTTGGAGGTCTTCTAGTCCAACCCCCTGCTTAGGCAGGAAACCTTCCCTCTTCTCACCTTCCCTCCTAGATCAGAACTCAAGGTTTATGGAGAAGCTGAGTAGCAGGCAGCATTTCAAATCTCAGCACAGCTTCAGCAGAAAAAAGACAGGCCGTGCCATTTGGATGTCTCCAGGGCAACTTTATTCCAGCCATGCTTTTTCCTACCTGTGCTCAGACTCTAACCAAAGAGAAAACTGAGGACAGCTGAGTCTCACCAAAAAAAGTAGCTAGTCCTTTGCAAGATATGGTAAGATGACATGTCCTTTCCCCTCCCCTTGGAATAGCCAGAACATATTGTTTAACACAGATTTTCTCTTGGAAGTATTTTGTGGGTAACTCCCACAAGGGAATACATTCAGAATTACCGTTCTTATGATAATTGCAAGGGAAAACAACTGTCCTATCCACTTAGCACTGGATTTGGCTTGCACACCAGAAGGGGAAAAAACATCTTTGTGTCTCTTGTTGTGAAGCCACAGTTCATACAGACTTTGGAGTCAAGGTGAAGTTGGGTGTTTGACCTCCATGACCTCCATACACAAAATGGAGTTTGGCCTGTGCCATACATGGAATCAGAATGTAGGACCCAAAGCAAACAACCCAAATGCCAACTCACGAAGATTTCCTGACCTGCTCCTGAGTTGCCATAGGCAGTGGGATGGGAAATTGAGCTTTGCAGCTGCATCGAGGAATTTACACCTCAAGTCAAAACAAAGCACATGCTAGCCGGCCAAAGTCAAGGCCGTCTCCTAATAAACAACTGGATTTTTCTTGGCTTGAGGCTCCTGCAGTGGCACCTAACCTGACACCAGACTCACTGCAGTGATTTATTAGAAAGTACTTCGTGCAAAGATCTCCACCAAAAGAATAATGGGAGACGCACCCCTGCAGATTAAATGCACCCCTATTTATGCATTTCAGAAAGGAGGGCACAAATGATGCATGGATACATATTCCTAAGAAATGACACAATAGCTCTCAGGCAGAGGTGGGTTTCAGCAGGCTCTGACCAGTTCTGGAGAACTGGTAGCGGAAATTTTGAGTACTTCAGAGAACTGGTAGTAAAAATTCTGACTGGCCCCACCCCCATCTATTCTCTGCCTCCCAAGTCCCAGCTGATCAGGAGGGAATGAAGATTTTACAGTATCCTTCCCCTGTCACGCCTAACCAGCCACACCCACAGAACTGACAGTAAAAAAATTTGAAACCCGCCACTGCTCTCAGGTGACTTCCTGTCCTTCTGTTACTGTCTTCCAGGAAGAACTGTTATCTCAATAGAAACAAACCTCTCAGTTATGTTGCCACAGAAATGTTGATAAAGCTTAAGTGAGAAGTAGGCATTTCAAGGTTGCCCCAATTTGCACACATTCCCTCCATCTTTCAATTTTCCTAATGTCTACATGTTCTCCATACACAAGATGCAATTTGGCTTATGCCATAGTTTTTTAAGATAGTATGAATGCTAATGGGTTATGGTGGCTCGTGACAAACAAGTTGTACACTAGAAAGCGCTAGCAGTAACACCAAATCTTCGATAGGATAAATAATTTAAAATGGAATGGAATGGAATGGAATGGAATGGAATGGAATGGAATGGAAT
>WNWU01013241.1:93250-125366 GCA_012654045.1 Ptyas mucosa
TAGAATAGAATAGAATAGAATAGAATAGAATAGAATAGAATAGAATAACAGAGTTGGAAGGGACTGTAGGAAGTTGCAGCTGCAGCTCCCTGCCTCCCCTTCAGCTCCAGGGTGATGGGACTAAGACATGGCCCTCAAAACATGATAGGATTAGCCCTCTACCCATCTCTCACCACATGGCACCTGGGAAGATTACATCACCCAGCAAGGCTCAACCAAGCCTGGGACACAGACAGCCTACAAGCTAAGACCCCCGCCCCCGGGAGTCTGACAGTCAATCAGAGTAAATTTCTTACACAGGAACAGGAAGGAAGTTCAACGCCCAACAGAGGGTATAAATCTCTCTCTGTCTCTCTCTGTCTCCCTCCCTCCCTCCCTCCCTCTCCCCCCCTCTCTCCCCATGTGCTTTTTTGCCCAGAACCTCAAACCATGTGGTCCTGTCCACCATTAAACCATCTTTCCAATCAGCCACTATGTTTCCAGTGTCTTTCTCCGCCTTGGAACTGAACCCAGATGGACATTTCTTCCAACAGGACCTTGTAGGTCATCTAGTCCAACCCTCTGCCCAACCTTTCTGATGTCTGAATGTTCAGTCTCTTCCTAAAGGCCTCCAGTTCTGGGGCACTCTCAATTTCCAAATGCAATTTGTTCCACTGGTTCACTGTTCTCACTGTTTAATTGTTCCATCCAACTTCCTTCTTCATAACAATTGCCAAAAATATTAAGAATAGCAGGAGTAGGAAATATCCATCAATATCCATCTTATTTTTATTCATTAATAATCTCAAAATTAATAAAGCTGTCTGGCAATTTCCTAGCCAAAAAGGCTACAGTGAAACAGACAAGGGCCAGAAAACCCAGGCGAGGACAGTGTAAAACATCGAAGGTGAACCTTCATTACATTCTGCGATGACCTCTCCAAACAAGGATTGGAAATCCATGCTGAGAAATGGAGGAGAACTTGCCAGCCATGTGACACAAAGAACTGCTTGGACAAGGGGACAACCTAAGACAGTGAAGATGGTCAGTGGTTTTCCTAAGAGTTTCTTTGTACTGTTCCCTGGCTTGGTGGCCATGAAGGCCAGAACCACCATGACAGTTTTTGCCAAGACAGAGGAAACTGCAAGAGAAAAGAGAATGGTAAAGGCAGTTTGTCGGAAGAGACAAGTGAACTTCCCAGGTCAACCAACGAAGAGGAAGGAGCAGACGAAGCAGAGCAGGGGGGAGACCAGGAGGATGTAGGTGAGATCTCGGTTGTTGGCCTTGACAATTGGTGTATCGTGATGCTTAAGGAAAATCACCAGGACTGCAGATGTGATCACAGATAGAGAAAAAGTGAGAGAAGCCAAAGTGTATCCCAGGGTCTCTTGATAGGTGAGGAAGTGGAGCTTCTTGGCAATGCAGTGGTCCTTGTCCTTGTTGGGATATTGGTCTTCTGGGCAGGGGTCACAGCGAGCTGCATCTGAAATCAAGAGTCGGTGTGCATTTCATGGTGAATCAACAAAGGCAAATTATCCCATTCATACTGGCGATGTTCTCCAACTCAACTTCTCTGCTTCATGCTTTAAATCCACTCATTCAATTTTTTTTTTTGCAGGGAAGGGTTAACAGACATAGATCAATGGATCTGCTCTATCTCCAACAGGTCTATGATCAACATTAGAAGTGTGCCCTACCTGTCTGATCAGAAATGGTCCCTTCTGGACAAGGGTCACATTGATAGCAGCAGACCTGCTCGCCTTCTGGAACTCTCCTCCTCTCTCCTGCCTTGCACTGTTTCATGCCACACCTGGCAAAGGGCACCTTCTAAAAGAGAAAAGAGAAATATTGGAGATGGCCTAAGTAATAAATACACTTCATTTGTCTATTTCTACATTTCTGTTTCCATCTTTGAAGGTCTTCATGAGAAATGGTTTACCAGTGCCAACTAGGGGAATAAGCTCAGGCCAGTGGCAATCCTGACCCACGAATGGATGCCGGAGATTGGAACTGGGACCTCAGAATGCAAAGGAAGGCTTGTGACACTAAAAAAAGCTACAGATTTTCTGAAAGAAAGAATCGTGAGGATCCAACTGAATGGGAATGGTCCATGGAAAACATTCTTGCCTGCTTTAATGGCGGCCTGGAAATACTAAAAGGAAATACTAAAAAGGGCAAGAGATGATGGATAGATATAGAATGCATCTTAATATGGGATTTGTTTTATCAAAGACTAAAAATAGAGCTAGAAACTAAAAATTGGGAAAATGTTATTATGCATACTGTTATATGATAGAAGCTATTATAATTAATATGTATATATTAGAAGTTAAGACTACTGTTATGGAGGCTTAAAAAGTAAAAAATAAGGGATGATGGATAGATACATAATATCTCTTAATATGGGAATCATATCAGAGGCTAGTAATAAGAGAGAGAAAGTAGAAGTTGGAAAAACACTACTTTGTATATTGCTACAAAATAGAATACATTATAATTGAAATGTATATGTAAATCTGAGAAGCTGAAAGAGAATTATTATGTATATTTAATTAATACTATCATTGTTACCAAGATTTTGAATAGAGTAAATTGACCCAGACAATGTACTGTTCACTAAGTATCTTGAAGGAAAATAAATAAAAATAAAGGAAATCTTGTGTTTCAAACAAGAGTTCTTCCCCATCCTACCCTCAACATGGACTTTTCAAAAATAAAATCTCAAATGTGTTAAGCTTGAATGAGGTTTTTACATCAAATTCCTGAAATATTTTCTGATTCAATAGAGCTGTTTTCCAGTTAGAAGGATGTCCTGCCCCTCCAGGAGGAGAATGAAGCCTTCCCTGAATTTATAAGATTTCATTTCAACTCACCTTTGTGGCCCAGGTGATCCCATCAGAGTTAATGGTGAAATGCTGGCCTGGGGGAGCCCTGGGATCTATTTGCCCAACCTTCATGGGGACAAATGATAGATTGGGGAGGAAAAGCCAGTTGAGAAGATCATAACGAGCAGACCCCAGTCTGTTTTCTGAGAAGGAGACTTCCTCTCCGGCATTGTTGTTGAACTGGACCTTCCTCAGATAGGGAAGAATCTGAAAGAGACCTACAGACATCAGAGTCAGTGCCAGAAAACCAAATGACCATCATCCTGAGAAGTGGGCTTATAGCTGAAAAGCTAGATAATTTCCCTTGTTGCAGATCCGAGCATCAAGGAGTAACATCAAATATTGAACTCCATTCCCAAAATGACAACACATTCTCTTGATCATTGGACACTTGTATCATGGCTTCTTCAATTCCAGTTTTGCTAGACTAATTCCTTTTTTTAAAAAAACAATCTTTATTAGATATAAAAAGATAAAATATCACATTAACTACATACATTATAAAATATGAAATAAAGAAAAATAAAAGAACAATAAGAGCAGAAGAGAGAAAGAAAAACATACAAAAGGGAGGAAAAAACACAAAAGGAAGAAAAAAATAGAAACAAGAAAGGAAAAGAAAAAAGAAAAAGGGAAAAGGGAAAGTAGAAAATACACACATATGCATATACGTTATTGATGGTGCCTAGTTGTTAATTTTGTTATCTTACAAACTTTGTTTTTGATTTATCCATTCATGCCATTTCTTCCATATCATACAATATTTTGAGTCTATCCTTTAATTCCAGTGTTAGCCTGTCCATTTCAATGCAATTGTAGCGGTCACGGAATGGGTTAATTCTAGACTGATTCCTACTGTGCATACAAAGTTTCTAATGCAACACCTCACATTTCATTACATAGTTTTGCTCCCGTAATATTTGGCTATATCATCTTCTTCTTTTAACGACCGCATAATCCCTTGTGGGGCGGAGCCTGGCCAACTGAATGGAGATGAGTGTTTTAATGGCCAGATGCCCTTCCTGTCACCAATGCGGAGTTTTGTTCAGCAGATATATTCTCATTGTGCCCAGAGAGAGAAATATCTGCCTCTACCTAGGATTGAACTCACAGCCTCCCGATTGTGAGGAGAGAGCTCCACCTCAAGGCCAATGCACCACTCTAATATTTGGCTATATACACATTCAATTTTTATTTTGGCCCAAGACCTCATCAATGATCGATGCATTTTAAGGATTATTCATTTCTATCACAACCTTGCACAATTCCACTGGCTTTCTCCAGCAGATAGTCAAAGAGAGCAGAATGAAAGAAGCAGATCTTTCCGTGTGTGTGAGAGAGGGGGGGGGGAGAGAGAGAGGGAGAGAGAGAGAGAGGGAGAGAGAGGGAGAGAGAGAGAGATGTGGAAGGAAGTGCCTGCCTGGTTTGTCACTTCAGAGGTCTATTGTTTAGCTGAAAGGTCAGCTCTAGCAATAGCACTTAGACTTATATACTGCTTCACAGTGCTTTGACAGCCCTCTCTAAGCACTTTACAGAGTCGGTCTCTTGCCCCCAACAATCTGGGTCCTCATTTTACCGACCTAGGAAGGATGGAAGATTTAGTCAACCTTGAACTGGTCAAGATCGAACTCCTGGCCATGGGCAGAGTCAGCCTGCAATGCTGCATTCTAACTACTGGGTCTGTCAGGGTTGCAATAAACTCCTCATCAAACAACCAAAGTCCACTCCAATTCAGTCTATTCAAAGCCTTTATTAGAGAAGTCATATTGGCACGTCTGCGAAAACCCGAATCTGAATTCCCGCGTTTCCCCAACCCCTAAGCTAAACTCAATCCCTGCCCCTGTCCACCCTCAGCCTGTCACGTGCACCAATCAGACCCCTGGTCCCTAAGTCACCCAGGGTTCAGGAATGCCTGTCCAGGTGCTAGCAAGTGTCCTTGGTCCCATGGGGATAGAATGATGTTATGATTATCTTCAGGCTTCACCTCCTTCATCCTTCCCCCATTTCCAAAGTAGCCCTGAGAATCAAAATGGATCCAGGGCTGGCAGGGACACCACAGCTCCTGAAAGCCAAAAGAAGTGGAGTAGGAGGTCTGGAAATTGTGGAGGGCTCATTGGTGGAAAGGGGTGCTGTCATGGGAACTTTGAGAAGTGAGGTAAGCAATTGACTGGATGAGAGGTGCCTTTGCAAGCAGAAGAGAGAGAGGTCAATGAGGCCCAGTGGCAGTGGGTCAGTTCTGATGAGGAACAGCTGTTGTCCCCGCCTGATCCATGGATGAGGCAAGCAGAACGTTGAGAGGCACAGTGGAGATCAGCGAGGTGACTCGCTAAGAAACAGCCTTGTTCTTCCTAATGAAAAGCTCTGGTTAGAAAAGATTTAAGTGAGTAGAGGGGCTATATCATTTTTCAGTGTGGTGACTTTGGATTTTTGCTCCTCCTTGGCATCTTCCTCCCATGCCGTGAAACATGACTTTCCTTCAAGGAGGACTTTGCTGCCTTGACTTCCTTCCTGGGACTCAAACTTTCTTGGGGAGACCTGCTCCTTGCTCCATTCTGAACCATTCAGCCACACTGATGATGTCTTTTCTGGTTTGCTCACTTTCGGTTCTCTCTTCTCTGCTTCACCCTTTAGCAGGGGTGGACTCTACTTACCTTTACTACCGGTTTGCAATGGGAGCGCTTGCTTTGCTTGTGCGCACTTGTACACTTCTGCACATGTGCAGAAGCTTCTGCGCATGCACAGATCATCCATTATGATCCAACGGAGCTCTGGTGGCTCAGCAGACTAAGGCAGTTATTAACATCCACTTACATCTGCTGCCTGCAATTACTGCAAGTTCAAATCCCACCAGGCTCAAGGTTGACTCAGCCTTCCATCCTTTCTTAAGGTAGGTAAATTGAGGACCCAGTTTGTGGGGGCAATAAGCTGACTTTGTATAAATATACAAAAGTATGAAGGCTATTGCTTAACGCATTGTAAGCTGCCCTGAGTCTCCAGAGAAGGGCGGCTTATAAATCAAATTTAAATTTTTTTTTATAATGTCCGGGAGGGTGGGCGGAGCCTCCCACCGCTTTTACTCCCGGTTCACTAGAACTGGACAGAACCAGGAGCAACCCACCACTGCCCTTTAACCTCACTACTTTGTGGTTAGCTGGCCGCTTCCTTGTTGCCTGTGCTTCAGATGTCAGTGTCAGAGCTGCCCCAACTTGGTCCATTAGCAAAGAAAAACCCTCAACTCCATGGTGTAGTGAAAGATATACTTTTACTAAAAGCCAAGTGGATTACAGTAAAGCAAAGCCAGAACTAAGTATTTGTGTGCCAAATTTCTCCCGTTAACTTTTCCCCAGTCAGACCCTTCCCAGTTCCTCCCCTTTACAGGCCTATTTGGTCCAATAAACTTTTAATAAATTGTTTTGGGTGGACTAGTTGGTGAGCTGTCAGCCATTACATTCTGACCTCCATAATTTAACCTTGACTTATTGTCTGTGGAAGGTACGATGATGTGTCTGTTTTTAACTCTCCTATCCAGCTCTCCCCCCCCCCCCCCCCCCCCCTTTAGTCTATGGCAGACTGGCAGCTAACTTTTGTGAACTTTAGTGTCAGATGGCACTTCTGACAGTTAGACTGCCTCTATTAGCCATGCTCCATCGGGGAACTCCTGTTGCCCTTGTTGGGAGACATCTGGTCACTGAGGTCACTACTTCTGGGTTCCTATAAACTTTGGGAAATTGACTTGGGGTTTTGGGGAATGCTCCAGGAGAATTAGTTGTGAAATAAATATACCTGCCCTCCTGAGTGTTACTTGCATGAACTGGGACAGGACAGTAGGTTTTGCAAATATGTCCACTAGGACTTCTTGCAAAAAATAGGGTGCACAACTTAGGTGCCCTCTTGGATTCACGGCTGACTCTGGAAGATCATGTTACGACTGTGACCAGGGGGGCATTTGTCCAGATTCATCTGGTGCACCAGTTGCGCCCCTACCTGGACCGTGATGCCTTACGCACAGTCACTCATGCGCTCATCACCTCCCGGATTGACTACTGCAATGCTCTCTACATGGAGCTGCCCCTGAAGACTACTCAGAGGCTTCAGCTGGTGCAGAATGCGGCCGCGCGGGTAGTGATGGGAGTGTCCCGACACTCTCATGTTACACCCCTCCTGCGGGACCTGCATTGGCTACCAGTTGCCCTCCGGGTGAGATTCAAGGTGCTGGTAATCACCTATAAAGCCCTACATGGCTTAGGCCCAGGATATTTGGCAGACCATCTGCGGCCAGTGACAGCTCCCCATCGCCTGGTGTGTTCCCACATGGAGGGCCTCCTTGGGGTGCCGTCGGCCAGACAATGTCGGCTGGCGACCCCTAGGGAGTGGGTCTTCTCTGTGGGCGCACCTACCCTGTGGAATCAGCTCCCCCTGGGGCTCTGGGTGGCCCCTGACCTTCGCTCTTTCCGCCATGGCCTTAAAACATGGCTATTCCACCTGACTGGCTTGGACTGAAGGGGTTTTAGAGGGGATTTTAATGGTTTTTATAGTTTTATAGTTTTATTGGGTATTTTTAAAAGGAAGGATTGGACTATATGTGTTCTATTGTTGTGAGCTGCCCTGAGTCCTTTTGGAGATAGGGTGGCATATAAGTCCAAATAATAAATAAATAAATAAATAAATAAATAAATAAATAAAAAATGGCCAGATTGTCATCTTGTTCTTGGCTGAAACCTACTCCCTGGAATGGTCACCCCTGACCCTCAGTCAACCACTGAAGACCTTTCAGGAACTTATAGGAAAATCTTTCCTTTATGGATCTTATGGACGACTGGCTTGGTTTACTTCTCCTTTCTCCTTCTACCGTAAAGATATTTAATCAGTAATTCAATAAATGCATATGGGAAGCGTCCGCTCTAAGGATCTGTGGACTAGATAAAAAGTTGCAGAGATTACCTGCCATGGCTGGACATTGGAGATCCTCTTGCCAAGCCTCATTATGGTTGGTTGCATTCTTGATCCATATATTGCATGCAATGCATGTGCCACAGCATAAATGGCATTGTAGATGTTGTAACTTTCACCTTCCATGCTTGTTTCAAAAACGTAAGAAGGTAGATCCTGCAAATTCTCCTTTCCTGCACATGGTTTTTCACCCTGTGGAAGCATTTTGCCTGGTATGTGGAACCTGCAGCCAAACAACCTTTCCCAACACAGCGGGAAAAAGAGGTCCCCTTGTGGCTTCAAGGGGTCTAAAGACAGGAGGAAATGGCTGAATTCTGAGACCTCCCCAGTGTGGGGCCTAAAATGCAGAGCCCCATGGAAGGGCTTTACTGCTTTTATGATGTCCTGATTCCTCACCACACTAAGTTTCCAATGGGAAGTTAAAATCCAAACTTTCCAGAATGACGTCTTCCTCAAATGTTCATGGATACTCATTGCCGCCTGTACATTTGTAATACTATTGGGGTCTCCAAACAGAACAATCACTTCAGCTTTAGCCCATGTATCCACAATATGAAGTAATTTCAACATTGTAGTAGAAAGAAAATCTGATTTCAATATTTCAGTGAAAGCCAAACAGATCTCCTTCTCCTTGAGCATTGGCAGGAGAGTTGAGACGAAACGTTCTCCACTGTCATCTTCAGGGGCCAGAAGACCAACCCAGTTCCACTGGAAATACAGGAAAAGTTGGACTAAACCCTCATACTGAGGAAATTCATTGGGATTAATTTGGAAGAAGGAAGGATAAACTCTTCTGTCTCCCTGAGAGAACTCAAAGCCAACACCAAGCTGGAGAAAATGAGATTCTTGATAGATTAACATTTTATGATGACTTTAGGGGCCACCATGACATTGATTATTGTCCCACCAGTTAGACTGTCTCACTTTGAGTGGCAAGCTTCATTTTCTTGCCTTCTTAGGAACAGCCACTGTTTATAAGGGCACAATTCATCAACTGTATACAGAGAATAGACTTCACTGAATGGATGGTTACATTTTTATGAAGAGTAAGTTAGGAAGGAGGGAATTCCTCTTGGAAAATGCAGCATTTCAGAATTATTTCATTGCCTAACACTTTTGGGTCAATAAAAACGTATCTTGACACATAAAATATAAAAACAAATTAAATTATAGTGCAGATTCTTTAGGTCATATACTGCTCATTTAAAACACATTAGGCTATCATCTTAGGTTTCTGTGTGTGCTACTGTTGTTTGTCTACCTCATATTGTCTCCAGTGGAGCCCCCTTACCTGTGGGACCTTGAAGATGCTGAAGATGGAGGCCATCTGCCTTGATGATTTGGGGTTGAGACCTCCAATGACAGAGAGCAGAGGGTCCTTCATGTCACATTTATAGCCTGGAGCCATTTGGCCTCGTGTGGAGAGCAAGGAGAGGCTGACTGTGAAAATTGTCACCTCAGTCTGAGAATTGCTATAGATGTGGAAGCCCAGGGTGATGTTGGAGAGGAGAAGCAGATCCTTGTTGACCTCTCTGACTGCAAACACCAAGGCCATGAACTGCTGGTAGTTCTTGGGCATGACTCTGCGGGGAGAAAATCATTGGGGAAATTTTAAGGAAATCCTGTGTGTGTTGATGGAACTTATCTTGCTTTTTTTCCCCAATGTCCTTTGTAATTTGATTACAACAAACAACAAGTGAAGATTGAGTTTTCCACCATATTGTAAGTCAACTTTTTCACTTGCAGTATTTCTAATGTGCTGCCCCTCCTCACTTTTTTGGTGGTTTATGATCTTCCTGTTCAAGAGTTCTGGAAAGATGGAGAATTCTAACCTGTTTTATGAGCTTGGTTCTTTATTGAGAAAACCACAGAGATCTGAACTATGGTAGGACATTGCAAGCATCACTAGAACAACTATTTCTGAAAGAACTCCCCGAACACATCTTTCTCCTCTGGGTGAAACTTACAAAACACTCTCTCGAAACAGAGATGGGTTTTTTCTATAGGATTGGATAGTGAGGGCATGTACGGTTCCTATGGGAAAATTCCCACCAATAATGAAATCACCAGGTCTGTAAAACTCTCTCTTAGTCTGTGAAGTGTTTGTCAATGCACATCCAGTTTGCTTCCTCTCAGCAGAAGTTGGAGGCAGGAGCCAGAAGAGCAGCAGCAGGAGGAGGAGAGGCAGCCCAGCCATTCTTCTCCCCTCCCCTCCTAGATCAAAAATCCATGTTTGTGAAGATGATGAATTTGTAGGTAGCCCTTGAAATATCACCAGGACTTTAAAGAGAGGCTGTACCATTTGGATGCCCCCAGTACCAATGTATGTCAACCATGCTTCCCCTTACCTCTGTTTGGGCTGTGACCAAAGAGGAAAATAAGCCCAGCTGAATTTGAGCAAACTCTTTGCAGGACGAGGCAAGGTGACATGTCCTGCCCCCACTGGGAGAACTCTCAGCATATAATCAAAACAGGTTTTATCTCGAAAGATTTTTGTAGGTAGAAATCCATAGGGGACACATTAGAAATTACTGTTCTTCTGGTAATTGCACCTAATTTTCCTATTTGCTTAGCAATAGTTACTCTTCATACGCCAGATGGAGAAAAATGAGTTTGGGTCTCCTGTTGTTAATCCACAGATCAGATGCAGTTGAGAGTCAAGGTGAAGTCTGATATTTGAGTTGTGTGAAACTGAGCATGTGCACACAAGAGGGAGTCTGGCCTATTTTCTTTTCTTTTCTTTTTGATAACAACAAAATTGATAACAATAAACATAAATGGACTTAATATAGCAACTAAAAGAAGGAAGGTATTTCATAAATTAGAGAAATTAAAATTGGATATAATTTGCTTGCAAAGAAGTGCATATTAAAAAGCAACATGAACAATTTTTTTAAAAAAAATCTTATTTATATGCCGCCCTTCTCTGGAGACTCAGGGCAGCTTACAATGCGTTAAGCAATAGCCTTCATACTTTTGTATATTTTATACAAAGTCAACTTATTGCCCCCACAAACCAGGTCCTCATTTTACCCACCTTAGAAAGGATGGAAGGCTGAGTCAACCTTGAGCCTGGTGAGATTCGAACTTACAGTAATTGCAGGCAGCTGGATGTTAAATGCTGCCTTGTAGGAGGCATTAGCCTCCTACGCCACTGATACAGCCAAAATTAGGGAAACTATTTACTTCATTACCACAATGTAACTTACCTCAAAATAACTCCCTCCTTAATCAGGGAGTGAGGGAGGACCTCTTGCAGGGCCGTGCTGAGAATTTTGCCCAGTTTCTGCCAGATAAAATCACTCAGATTTGGACCGGGTTGGACTCCGACTGGACAGAGTCGGTTGAGGTGACAGGGGCTAGTCTTGGGTTAGTCTTAAGATATCTGGGTTGAGTTTGAGCCTGTTTCACTGGATGACGTGGGCAGGATTATGGGTAGGCTGGGGTCCTCCACGTGTTTATTGGACCCTTGTCCCTCCTGGCTAGTTTCGGCAGCCAGAGAGGTGACTGTAAACTGGATCCAGGCTGTTGTCAACGCTTTGCTAAAGGAAGGGGTCTTCCCCGCTGCACTTAAAGAAGCGGTGGTTCGACCCCTCCTTAAGAAGCCTAACCTGGACCCTGACATTCTTAACAACTACCGTCCAGTCTCCAACCTTCGCTTTTTAGCGAAGGTTGTTGAGTCCATGGTGGCGCAGCAATTCCCTCAATTCCTGGAGGAAACTGACTACCTCGATCCTTACCAATCTGGTTTCAGGCATGGCCACAGTATGGAAACGGCATTGGTCGCCTTAGTAAATGATCTCTGGTGGGCCAGGGATGGGGGTTGTTCCTCCATCCTGGTCCTTCTTGACCTCTCAGCAGCTTTCGATTCCATCGACCATGGTATCCTGCTGCAGCGGCTCAGGGGGATGGGGTTAGGAGGCACTGTTCTACAGTGGTTCTCCTCCTATCTCTCTGGTCGTCTGCAGTCTGTTTGGGTGGGGGGGCGGGGATCCTCCCAGAGGCCTCTCACTTGTGGGGTGTCTCAGGGATCGGTTCTCTCCCCTCTGCTCTTTAACATCTATATGAAACTGCTGGGTGAGATCATTCATGGTTTTGGGGTGAGGTATCATCAATATGCTGATGATACCCAGCTTTACATCTCCACCCCTGACCACCCTAGGGATGCCCTTTCCATGATGCCCCACTGCCTGGAAGCGGTGCAGGTTTGGATGGGGAGGAACAGACTTAGAATCAACCCTTCCAAGACTGAGTGGCTGTGGATGCCGGCATCCTGGGATCTGGAGGTTCCATCTTTAATGATCGGAGGAGAAACTCTTGCTCCCTCCGATAGGATCCGCAACTTGGGTGTCCTCCTGGATTCTCGGCTGTCCTTAGATGACCATCTGATGGATGTAACCAGAGGGGCCTTCGCACAGGTGCGTCTCGTGTGCCAGTTGCGCCCTTTCCTAGACCGGGATGCCCTCGCCACGGTCACTCACACCCTCGTTACCTCTAGGTTGGACTACTGTAACACCCTCTACATGGGGCTGCCCTTGGGATGTGTCTGGAGGCTTCAGCTAGTCCAGAACGCAGCCACACGGGTAGTTACAGGGGCGTCTAGATACTCCTGTGTAACACCTCTCCTGCGTGAGCTGCATTGGCTGCCGGTGGTGCTCTGGATACATTTCAAGGTGCTGGTGCTTACTTATAAAGCCCTTCATGGCTTAGGCCCAGGGTACTTGCAGGACCATCTCCAGCCGCTCTCCCATCATCCTGTGCGCTCTCACAGAGTCGGCCTCCTCGGGGTGCCATCAGCCAAACAATGTCGAAAAGAAGAAAAATATTGTACAAGATTACTATAAAAATTATACAAAAAAGAAAACATAGAGGAGGAAAGTGTTAAACAATATCTACTCGAGGCAAATTTACCTCAGATTCCTAAAGACACCGAGATGATGTTATACGGAAACATAACAATGATGGAACTGATGGAAGCACTTAAAAAGCAAAGGATTGGAAAGGCACCTGGCCCAGATGGTTTGCCAGCGGAATATTATAAGACTTTACAGGATTCACTGAGTCTCCCACTGTTAGAAGTTATGAATGGAGTAATGTCAAAGATAGAAATACTCAATTCATGGTTGGAAGCATATATTACACTTGTTTGAATAAAAAAGATTTGAATAAAATTGTGTTAAAATATATTTGGCAGGGTAAAAAGGTGAGGATAAAATTAAAATTGTTGCAAGATGTTAGATCAAGAGGAGGTTTTGGCTTACTGGATTGGGAATTATATTATCAAGTAACTAATTTGATGTGGATTAAAGAATGGATAATGCTAAGAAATATTAGATTGTTGATTCTAGAAGGGCATGACTTGCTGTTGGGCTGGCATGCTTTCTTAAGAGTACAAAAACACAGGAGTATTTTAAAAGACATGTTATACGAGAGTCTTTGTTATTAAATTGGGAGAAGATTAAAAGACATCATTATTTAAAAATTCCAGTCTGGTTATCTACCATTGAAGTATTCTCATATTCAATAACATTTAGAAAGGAACAAATTGTTAGATATAGTGAATTATTGAATGAAAAGTGTGAACTTAAATCGAAGCAAGAATTAGAAGAACAAGAGCCTGAGTGGTCTAGGAGGCTAATGCCTCCTACTAAGCCATCATTTAACATCCAGCTGCCTGCAATTACTGCGAGTTCAATTCTCACCAGGCTCAAGGTTGACTCAGCCTTCATCCTTTCTAAGGTGGGTAAAATGAGGACCCGGTTTGTGGGGGCAATAAGCTAACTTTGTATAAAATATACAAAAGTATGAAGGCTATTGCCTAACGCATTGTAAGCTGCCCTGAGTCTCCAGAGAAGGGCGGCATATAAATAAATAAAAAAGAGAGAGAAAAATGGCTTGGTTTTCATATATGCAAATACATTCTAGATATGATAAAGATTCTAAGACAGAGGGTAATTTATAGTAATTTGACTAATCTAGATAAAATTTTTACAGGTTCTGATGACTATGTAATTAAAAAAATGTATGGTTATTTATTAGAGGTAAAATTGGAAGAAGAACAAGTTAAAGAAACAATTGCATTGTTGCATGCATGATTGCATGGGGGGAAATTTTGATCATAGAATTGATTTAGAGAAATGGCAAAAATTGTGGCTACAAAATTATAAAATGATAATGTCAACAGCATATAAGGAGAATTTGTATAAGATGGTTTACGGGTGGCATTTACCCCCAACGAGAACAGCCAGAATGTTCAGGAACAAATTGGAAAAGTGTTGGAAATGTTATTAGACACTAGGCTCATATTACCATATGTGGTGGACATGCGTAGAAGATAAAAGATATTGGACTAAAATCCACACATGGTTGGAAAAAATGACAAAGAAACACATTGACTTTAAACCAGAGATATTTTTATTAGGGATTATACCAGAGATATGGCTGGAGAATTCTGGGAATTGAAGTCCACAAGTCTTAAAGCTGCCAAGATGATAATTAAAAAGCGCAGAATTCAGAAATCAGATTTGTTATGTGTTCCTGCCTACTTTCCTTCATGATTAGAGGCAAGCTCTCCTGACCAATAACCAGCCAAGACACAGTGAAGACCTTTGTTTCATTTATTCATTGATTGATTGATTGATTGATTGATTGATTGATTTTATTATAAACCGCCCTTCTCCTGCTGGACTCAGGGCAATGTACAGCCAGAAATAAAAAACAGTCAATACAAAATTTAAAATTTAAAAGAATTATAAATTTTGGCCGTAAATTTAAAACCTCATAACTAAAACCCAATTTGGACAATTTAAAAATCAAAAATCTTAAAAAGGGGGGAGGGGGTTTATGTCAGCCCTGCTTGTTGGAAGAGAAAAGTTTTTAGGGCACGGTGAAAAACCCAGAGATCTGATATCCTGCGTATCTCCGGAGGCAGGTTGTTCCAGAGGGCAGGTGCTGCCACAGAGAAGGCCCTCCCCCTGGGGGTCGCCAGCCGACATTGCCTGGCCAACGGCACCCTGAGCAGTCCCTCTCTGTGGGAGCGTACTGGCCGGTGGGAGGCTATTGGCAGCAGAAGGCGGTCCCACAAATATTCAGGTCCAATGCCATCAAGCGCTTTAAAGGTGGTAACCAACACCTTGAAGCACACCTGGAAGCCCATTGGGAGCCAATGCAGCTCACGCAGGAGAGGTGTCACATGAGAGCGCCCCGTCGCTCCCATAATCCCCCATGTGGCTGCATTCTGTACCAGTTGGAGCCTCCGGGTGCACCTCAAGGGGAGCCCCATGTAGAGAGCATTACAGTAGTCCAGGCGGGAAGTGACAAGTGCCTGAGTGACTGTGCGTAAGGAGTCCCGATCCAGAAAGGGACGCAACTGGCGGATCAGGCGAACCTGATGAAAAGCCCCCCTGGCCACAGCCGTCATATGCTCTTCTAAAGACAGTCGTGCATCCAGGAGGATGCCCAAGTTGTGAGCCCTCTCCATGGGGGCCAATGACTTGCCCCCAATAGCCAGCGATGGCACCAGCTGGCTATATCGGGATGCCGGCAGCCACAGCCAATCGGTCTTGGAAGGGTTGAGTTGGAGCCTGTTACTCCCCATCCAGATCCGCACAGCCTCCAAGCACCGGGACATCACTTCAAGGGCATCGTTGGGATGGCCTGGGGTGGAAATGTACAGCTGAGTATCAACAGCGTACTGATGGAATTCCACCCCAAAGCCACGGATGATCTTGCCCAGCGGCTTCACATAAATGTTGAACAGAAGGGGCGAGAGGACCGATCCCTGCGGCACCCCACACACAAGGCACCTCGGGGTCGACCTCTGCCCCCCTGCCAACACCGACTGCGTCCGGTCGGAGAGATAGGAGGAGAACCACCGTAAAACGGTGCCCCCCACTCCCAGCCCCTCCAACCAGCGCAGCATGATACCATGGTCGATGGTATCAAAAGCCATTGAGAGATCTAATAGGACCAGGATAGAAGAACAGCCCTTATCCCGAGCCCTCCAGAGATCATCCACCAACGCGACCAATGCTGTTTCCATGCTGTGCCCAGGCCGGAAGCCGGACTGGCGCGGATCCAGATAGACAGCTTCATCTAGGTGCCCGGGAAGCTGTCGCGCCACCACACTCTCAACAATCTTCGCCACGAAGGGAAGGTTGGAGACTGGACGATAATTAGCCAAAACAGCCGGATCCAGGGCAGGCTTTTTGAGGAGGGGCCTCACCACCACCTCTTTCAAGGCGAATGGCAAGACACCCTCACCCAAATAAGCATTGATAATCCCCTGGAGTCAGCCTCGCGTAACCTCCCGGGAGGCCAGTACCAGCCAGGAGGGACACTGGTCCAATAAACATGTGGTTGCGTTCAGCCGCCCTAGTATCCTGTCCACGTCCTCGGGAGCAACAGGATCGAACTCCTGTTATCACAACACATGGGGAGAGAAGCTTTTCTTCAAAGTTCCAACCCAACATATTCCTTTCTTCATACAACCCTGTTCTGGCTGCCACATCAGTGGTTGGTTGCTACTGGTTTGCCCCAATTCAGGCGAACTGGTAGCAGCGGTGGCAGGAGGCTCCACCCACCCACCCGGACGTCATCAAATACGCTCTGCGCAAGCGCGAGCGAACCAGTAGCAAAGGTAAGTGAAAGGTAACTGCTCCACATCCCTCTTCGTTCCCCATTGGCTGAGGTGCTACAAGGTTATGCTCTTCCGGACTGACTCCTACATATTTCTGCTACATACTAAATCATACATCACATGTACATCAAAATTAGGAGATAATTTATGCAAACTGTGTCAAATAATATTCATCAGCTAATTAGACATGCTCAGTTGCCTGTTTTGAGTTTTGGGCTTTTTTAATGGATTCTTAGAACAATAGATTTTTCCTGTTTTTCCATTTTAGCTTTGCCTTTCCTGTTATCCCATTCAGTTAATTTCCCCTGGCTAACCATTTCCTCTTTACACCTTGTATTCCTCTTTTCCCCACTCTGAAGACTTGGCTAATTTTTGCCTATGTGTCTATCCTACTAGTGGCGGGACTCAATTTTTTTTACTACTGGTTCTGTGGGTGTGGGTTGGTGGGCGTGGCATGGCTTGGTGGGCATGGCAGAGGAAGGTTACTGCAAAATCCCCATTTCCTCCCGATCAACTGAGACTTGGGAGGCAGAGAATAGATGGGGGCGTGGCCATTCAGAGGTGGTATTTTCCAGTTCTTTGAACTACTCAAAATTTCCACTACCGGTTCTCCAGAACTGGTCAGAACCTGCTGAAACCCACCTCTATATCCTACATCCTGCCGTTCTACTACCATTTCCTCACTCTATCCATTGTAGTTTCTTTGACAGGCTTGTTTCTCCATTCAGTAAGATTCCACTACACTACACAGCAGATTCAATTTTGACTTTTTCTATTCAATATTAAATTTTGAAGGCTATTCACTTAATCCAATCGAGATTTGACCAAGTGGGGCCATGTGGAAGGAAGTGGCTGCCCTGGTTTGTCTCTTCCTTATCCAGAGAGATCCAATGTTTAGCTTTTGATGCAGAAACATCTGATGGATTTCAGACCAGGAACCCATTAGGACCACTTTGAGTCCTCCTGGGGGAGCTAGAAGTGTGGACAGAAGCTACTTTCATACAAGATGAACGTATTGGGACTCCCCACCTTTGCTAAACCAGGAGTGGGCGTGGCCAGCATGTGATGCATCCAGCCCGCAGGCTGGGAGTTTGACAGCCCTGACTTATACCATTTCAGATAACTGACTGTCTAGTCTCTTCTTAAAAGCATCCAGTGACAGAGTTCCCATGATTTCTGAAGGGAAGCTGTTCCACTGGTTAATCGTCCTCACTGTTATTTCTCCTTAATTCCAGGTTGCTTCTCTCTTTTTACAATCATTGTTTCTGGTCCTGCCCTCTGGTGCTTTGGAGAATAATTTCATCCCCTCTTCTTTGGGGCAGCCCCTCAAATACTGGGATATTGCTATCATGTCACCCCTAATTCTTCTTTATTTTAGACTAGCCAGACCTAAATCCTACAGCTGTAATAAGTTTTAGTCTCCATTTAGTATGTATGTATGTATGTATGTATTGATTGATTGATTGTATTTCTATGCCGCCCACTCTCCGAGGACTCTGGGCGGCCACCTCGGAAGGATGGAAGGCTGAGTCAACCTTGAGCCGGTGAGATTTGATCTGCTGATCTGCTGAACTAGCAGTCAGCTGAAGTAGCTGCAACACTGCACTCTAACCACTGCGCCACCTCGGTTGCAGTATTCCAGGTGTGGTCTTACTAAGGCTTTATAAAGCAGCACTAAGACTTCATGTGATTTTGATTCTATGCCTCTGTTTATACAACCCAGGATTGTATTGGGGTTTTTGGCTGCTGCTGCAGACTCTTGGCTCATATTCAAATGATTATCCATTAGGACTCCAAGGTCCCTCTCACAGTTACTATTTTTGAGCCAGATCTCACCTAATCTATACTTTGATAATTTTCTGGGCCTATCCGGACAGGAAGGACCACAACCATTACAGAATAATGTCCCTAGATGTGTATCTGTGATTTTTGATGCTTTTCCCCAGCCATCCCTCCTCACATGGAGCCCTGGAAGAACTTCAGGGTTCCCAGAGGAGAAGTTGCTTCACAGTGTAATTATCGCCATCCTGTTCTCTGTGACCTCTTCTGTCACTTCTCCAGCGACTGCCTTGATGTAAACATCAGACTGAAGCAGCATGGAAGGGATCTTGCATCAGAAAAGGATAAATGCCACAGGTCAGGCTCTGCTAGCACAAGTTTTGGGACAGGTAGGAGCTTTGCTCTTGAAGGTACTTTCTCTCCTTTCCAGATGAAGCTTGGCTTGTCTCTGTCTGAATCAGGAGAACCGTTGGCATTTCCATCTTGTGGGAAGCCTGGAATTCTTCTATGTTTTCTTGGTGTCCTTGTTTAGAAAAGGATTGATTCAGACCAAGGAATTATGGACCTCCTGATTCTGCTCCTGGTGCTTCTGATGCTGCCGGTGTTCCAGCCAGTCTCTGGAAAGCTTAGGAGGAAGTGCCCGATGAATTTGGAGCACTGGGATGGAAAAAACCCACCAAGCTATTACAGGCCAGGAGACCATCTCATTAGCATGGTCACCACGGCAACATTAAGGTCAAATATAACATTGCCTTTCAACATGGCTCCTTCTAGTCAGTCTCACTCGTAAGTCATTCAGGATGATGGATTTGCACTCCTTCCATTTGCAGCTGTAATATTCTCCTTTTTTCCTCCTTATTTCACTTACTCCTATATGGAAGGACCCACCTAGTTTCCTGGAAGAGACTCAAATCCAAAGATAGAGAAACAGCTAAAAGAACTCCAGTTTATTTCTTCCTCCCCATCCAGTCCTGAGTTCATCTGATTGAAAACTGACTTTTGTTAAAGTAACTATTGAAAAGGTTGCAATTTCCTATGTTAAGCCCATCACTGGAAGCTTTCAAGAAGAGACTGAACTGCCATCTGTTAGAAATGGTTTAGGGTCTGCTTGGGCAGGGGGGAAGGGGTTGGACTAGATGACCTACACGGTCCCTTCCAACTCCGTTAATCTGTATCTATCTATAAATGCTCATTGAATGGTTTAATTTTTGCCTCTAGTTTTGGATCACTATTGGCTTAAGATTCAATAGGGTTGTGTCACAAAGAGCAAATACATTAAACAATATTCTGTCATTGCTTTCGATGGTGGTGTTGATAATATGAATATTTTTTTCTACAGGTGGGCACCTTCAGGTAGGTTATCTTCTGATAAGTTTAGAATTGTCCGGTTCATTTTTGCCATTCACGTGGCTAACAAGAACCCACAGCTCCTGCACAATCTCACACTTGGCTACAACATCCATGACAACTCCCTGAGCTCACTTGCCACTTCAGGTGCTTTGCTGGACATGCTCTCTACCGGAGAAGCCAATGTTCCCAACTACAGCTGTGGGAAGAAGGACGGTCTTTTGACTCTTCTCGATGCAGCAAGAAGGGACATCTCCATCCAGATGTCAACTTTAGTAGGCACCTACAAAGTCCCACAGGTTTGTGTGTGGGGGTGTGTGTTTCTGTATCTGGTAAAGTGAGAGCAGAGGTCAATATATCCACTTGCATCTTCTCAATGGAATTCAGGAGCTGTTTTTCACCATAGCCATTTTAGGTCTCATGGCTGGTGATTGGGATCCATATTGAGAAAGAGGCAACCATCAAAGCAGCCATATCTTCTCATGACACCATCTTCATGGCTTGGGTGGATTCTGCTGGACACTTGTAGCAAATAGGACCAAAGCTCACGAAGGGTGCATACTTGTACCTTTATTATTCAGTCTAGACATGAATGACTTACCAGGACTCATAAAGGACCCTGCGGTACACATGCCTAAGACACTAGATACATATATTATCATCTTGTTATAAACCGAGAATGCTGTTATTATTCTTATTAAACCTGTAATAAAGGAGAATATTTGTAGCTCGGGGTTGACATGAGGAGTCCTTGGTGCTCTCTGAACTTGCTTGTTTTCTTGCAGACATTTCTTTACCCAAACTAAGTAACATCATCAGTGCTAGTGATGATGATAATGATGGTTAGCACTGATGATGTTAGCCAGTTTGGGTCATGAAACGTCTGCAAGAAAACAAGCAAGCTCAGAGAGCACCAAGGACTCCCTCAAGTTGGGTTCCATACGCTGTAAAGAAGACTTGGCTCCAACTCCCATAATAAGTATCTGATTCTTAATAAATCAAAGTCAAAAGTTATGGATTTTAAAAATGGCATCATATCCATAGAGAGCTATTCAGTGATGAGCCATAGAGCAAGTAACACCTTTCCTTACCTCTAGATAAGGAAAGGAGACTGGATCTTTGCTTACTCTACATCAAAAGAGCCCAGAGCAAGGATATAAGTGAATCTACTATTTAAATTTTTTAAAAAAATCATAGCTATCCAACTTCCTTAGCCCCATTTATTAAAGTATATAATGCTGAGATTAGAACACAATAGAATAACAGAGTTGGAAGGGACCTTGAAGGTCTTCTAGTCCAATCCCCTGCTTAGGCACGAAACCCTATACCATTTCCAATAAATGGTTATCCAACATCTTCTTAAAAACTTCCAGTGTTGGAACATTCACAACTTCTGGAGGGAAGTGGTTCCACTGATTAATCGTTCTGTCAGGAAATTTCTCCTTAGTTCTAGGTTGCTTCTCTCCCTTAGATCACCCCTAAGCTCTTATATGGAGCTGTGATTTGAAGCTTTAAGACATATATCATCACTAAAATAATCACATCATCTAAGAAGGATTTTGTGGGTGGATAAAAGTTCTTCTACCCTCAGGGCTTAATTGGGAATTTAGACAACTTTTCCCCTGTCTAAAATTGAGGCATACAATTGTTGATATAAAATTAAGCTGTAGAAACTGAGATTTCCAAAATTCTGTCTTTTTTAACAGACAAAAGTTCCATTAAAAGGCAAGTATTTAAATGCAAAAGTGCCTTCAGGCGATATTTATTTTAGTGAGAATGTGCTGGAAACAATAGTTAAATATAGAAGATTTAACCAAGTCCCAATTAACTTGTCTTTCTGGAGTTCCAGAGAGAGACTAACACGTCCATCCTTTCAATCTCAATTATATAAGAAAGAAAATGTTCAGAAGCTTGAACTGCACATTATAAAAACAACCTATTGTGATCCTTACTTATATTAAAACAACTCATTTCCTATGCCCGTGATGGCAAACCTATGGCAAGTGTGCCAGCCAGCTGATTTTTGGGCCTTCCGGGCCCACCGGAAGTAAGGGAATGGGCCATTTCCAGCCTCTGGAGGGCCTCCGGGGGATGGGGGAGGCCATTTTCGCCCTCCCCCGGCTCTAAAAAAGCCTTTGGAGCCTGGGGAGGGCGAAAAACAGGCCTACTGGGCCCACCGGTAACCTTTTTGCCATCACATGCCAAAAGCGGTGTGTGTGTGTGTGTCTCGCATGTGCATGCGGAAGGGCAGGGCACGGGGGATTGAATTATGGGTGTGGGCACATGCGACCTCCCCACTCCCCATTCTTTTGGCATGCGACGGCAAAAAGGTCCTATGCTATGAGAATTCTGAAATTATATATAATACGGCACTTTATTGGAACAAAACAGTTCACCTAAAATCTGTATATTTGGCTCTGATTGTGGGAAATTATAAGGGTGATACAGAAGTATGATTTTCATTCTTTATTTGTGTTCTTGTTTCCTTAATTTTTTTATTCTATACTTATATATTTTGTTCTTAATGTTCTGTGTTTTATATTCTGTATTTTTGAGATTAATCATGACTAATCAACAATAAACTATTCGAATAAGTTCAAGAGAATGAAGTTGGATGTATTAAAAGCTAATGTTTTGCACTTGATCCGAACTCAAATATAAGCAATCTTCGTTGCCTTTTCAGATCAGTTATCTAACTGCTTCAGAGGCTCTGAGTGATAAAAGTCAATTCCCTTTTTTCCACCAGATGCTCCCTAAAGAAGGGATCCAGTACCCAACAATTGTCCAACTGCTCCTCCATTTCAGATGGACTTTGATTGGCCTCTTTGCTTCAGACACAGAGAAGGGAGAGAATTTCATGAGGATTTTGACTCCTATGCTTGTCAGGAATGGAATTTGTGTGGTTATATCACAACGATTGTCAATAACTAGACATCTGGCACCCTTCAGAGAGGCCCTCTCTAAGTGGAGACAAGTCAATGTCTTTGTTCACTTCTTAGAATACGTTTCCATTTCAGACAGAATCCTTCCTTTCCATGAAACACTTGAAGGTTTGCCAGGACCCATTGATGGGAAAGTCTGGATCACCACAAATTTGGGAACATATTCAATGAAAAAACATGGACATCTCAAATATGTCCATAGTATTTGGTCCCCTAGTTTTCAGGGGAAACAATGGCCAAAAGAGGATGCATTTGAACCCTACTTCTTTGTAGATGTCCAGTATGAAGATCAGTATTTTCACTGTTCTTTTTCAGACCGTGTCTCTTCTGTCAATGGTCGGAGAAGATGCACCCAGAAAGCATCAATGGAAACTCAACAGGGAAGGAACAATTTACAGATCTCAAATAACAAACATGTTTACAGTATCATTAAGACTCTGGTGCATGTCTTGAATGTTGCATATTCCTCCAGATACAAGAGGAGAAGGAAAGAAGGCGAAGAGAGTTTGGGAGCTCCAAGGCTGCAACCATGGCAGGTATGGGGCCCTGCCAAGTGTCCATTAATTAGATTAGATTAACTGAGTGACCTTGTAGCTCATCTAGTCCAATCCCCTGCCCAAGCAGGAGACCCTACACTATTTCTGACAGATGGCAGTCCAGTCTGTTTTTGAAGAAAGCCTCTCCAGAGGCTTTCCTTGAGTCTCTGGGAGGGCGAAAATGGCCTCCCCCAGGCTCTTGAGGTATTCCGGATGCCGGAAATGGGCCAGTTTCTGAACTTCTGGAACTTCTGGAAGGCCTGTTTTTTGCCCTCCCCAAGCTCCAGAGGCTTTCCTTGAGCCTCTGGGAGGGTGAAAATGGCCTCCCCCAGGCTCTTGAGGCATTCTGGAGGCCGGAAACAGGCCCATTTCTGGACTTCTGGAATTTCCGGGAGGCCCATTTTTCGTCCTCCCAGAGCCTCCATGCAAGCCCTGCACTTACCTAGCATCCAAAACAGGCTGAATGGAGACTTCTGGGAGGGGTCAGTCAGTCCTTGCAACAACTAGTTCGTGAATCAGATTAAAATTAACATCTGGTTCACCCGAACTGGTCTAAACTGGCTGAATCCCATCCCTAGTTGAATCACACCCCTTGATTAGTTTCCATCCATTCTTCCTTGTCTGGCCTTCTGGTATTTTGGAGAATAGTTTGAGCCCCTCCTCTCTGTGGCAGCCCCTCAAATATTGGAAGACTGCTATCCTGTCTCCCCTGGTCCTTCTCTTGCCTAGACTAGCTAGGCCCAGTTCCTGTCATCCTTCTTTGTATGTTTGAGCCTCCAGTCCCCTCATCATCTTGGTTGCTCCTCTCTGCATTTTTATTTTCTCTAGCTTCACCTGCTGTTTTCTATTTGTTAGATAGATCTGCTTTCTATTTGTTAGACCTCAGATATGGGACTGCGAACAATGCACAATAAAAGAAAGAATAAAGGAAACAGTTGAAACAATTAACACAACATTAAATACCAATATAGGGTAAAACATACGATGAATGGTTGCAGGAACTGGGCCTGGCTAGTCTAGTAGAATTTAACTTTATAAATTTAATGGGGACCTTGAGGCCATCTAAACTAACCACTCCTTTCTGCATGAATCCCAGCCGAAGCTTCTTTGGCCTATATCTGCTCAGTCTTTGCATTAAGACAAGAGGAGACTGAATTTCTCAGATTTCTCAGCTAAAACTGCTCCTCCTTTTATGACATTTTTCCTCTTATTCAGCCAGAATCTCCTCAGTCTTGTGACTGAGTTCATTTTTCCATATCTATAAACTATGGAATAACAGTAAACAGATAGTGCTTAATCTTCTGTGTAACATTTTTTTAGTAATTGGAAGAGTGCGCTATCCTTTCCAACAAAGAGATTGTGTTATTTGAACATGGTTCTCCTAGAAGCACCTTCTGATTTTCAGCTGCCATAAACCAACATAGTTCTTTCCCTTGTTGTCTTTCTTCATGGCTAGAGCAGTTCCTTTCATCTCAAGACAGTTTTTCTCCACCTAATTATCACAATTCAGATCTTATGTAAGTAGCTTCCTAATCATAACCCCAGGAAGTAATTTGTTAGTACTTTGCTAAAATCAAGTTTTATTACTGCCATTCAGTGGTGAATTCCAAATTTTTTTACTACTGGTTCTGTGGGCGTAGCTTGGTGGGCATGGTGTGGCTTGGTGGGTATGGCTTGGTGGGCGTGGCAGGGGAAGGATACTGCAAAATCTCCATTCCCTCCCCACTCTGGGGCCAGCCAGAGGTGGTATTTGCCGGTTCTCCGAACTGCTCAAAATTTCTGCTACCGGTTCTCCAGAACCTTTCAGAACCTGCTGGATTTCACCCCTGCTGCCATCCCCATATTTCATTAAAGAAGTGTAATGATATGTCAGAATGATCTTGAGGAATGATGGGGAAGATTTCCTGGGAACAACCAGATGGCAGCCAACAGCTCAATGACAGGCAAACAAAAAAAAGGAAGAAAGAAAGAAAGAAATTTAGAAATGATCATCCCTAACTTTTCAGGCAATCAAAACTGATGGTGGGAGATTTGTACTTTCAAACTTGCAAGATTCCGTTGACCTGGCTTTACAATAAGGTAGAATTAGCTCATTAGGATGTGGTTTTTTGTCAACTATCAGAGAGAAAATTAAATTGGCAGCTTTCTTCTTGGCAAATCCCTGCTTTCTTGTACTCACCCTGTTGTTTTCAGGGAGTGTATACATAATCTCTTTGTTAATTTATTTGTGAGTTGCTCAAGAATGTTCCATATAATTGACAAACTTTGTCAATTATTCATTTTCTCAATCTATACTTTCTCAATATGTGGTTGACAAATGTTGCTGAACCCTTTTTTGAAGACAGTGGTAACACTTTTCCCCCTGACCAAACCTATTTGCAACTTAGACAACTGTTGAAGATCAAATGTTAAACACCACATGGGATTAAAAAGAAAGAAAAAAAGAAGGGTTCCATTTTTAAAATATGGGAATGAATTCATTCCAGTTCCACCCCTTCCTTGAGAAGAATGAATTTTGGAATTTTTCCCACTTTAAACTCTACTTGGACCAAAATGGAGACGTAACAGCAGATCTGGATTTTGCATGCTTGTTGATTCGCTCCAAGGAGGATCCCATCCAACTGAAACTTGGGAGCATTGAAAGACAGAGAGTAATTATCAACCAAGATGCTCTGTCAAGGCTAAAGTCGCTCAACAAGGTAGGGAAAATATTGGAGACTTTTCTCCAGCTTCTAAAGTCCTAGAACCCATTTCAAGTGGACTAAGCCGGGTCACCAAGATGGAGAATTGAATGTGGGGAGTGGTACTCTTCTAATTTTGTTAGGTGGCTTAGAAAGCTTCAGTGCTATTGACCAAGGTGTCCTTCAGATGCTCTTGTATGGAACACTGTTTTCAGCTGAACCAGCCATCTCCAAAATGGGACGCTGGGTGACTAAACTTTATAACGTAGATCATGGCCCTTTAGTCTCCCCTCTGCAATTTAGTATCCTGCTAGGCAGAACTTTCTTTCTTCATCACTGTTTTGTTCTACTTATTTTTTTTAAAAAAAATCTAATAAAAATTAATAAACCGTTTAGAATAAATTTTATTATAGAATTTAATGGATAGACCATCATCCTTGAAAATCATGTCTATAGGAAGAATGGAGGAATCCATATTAATAGGGCCATAGGAGGAAGCCACTGGTTGTCAAGTTTAAATGTTTAAATCTTTTCTCAGTTCCATCACACCAGACTTTATCACGTAGAAAAGACCTTTAGGATAGGATAGGATAGGATAGGATAGGATAGGATAGGATAGGATAGGATAGGATAGGATAGGATAGGATAGCATAGCATAGCATAGCATAGCATAGCATAGCATAGCATAGAATGAGCTGGAAGGGACCTTGGAGGTCTTCTAGTCCAGCCCCATGCTCAAGCAGGAAAACTTGTACCATTTCAGATAAATGATTGACCAGTCTCTTCTTAAAAAGCTCCAGTTTTTCTGAAGGCAAGCCATTCCACTGGTTAATTGTCTTCACTGTTAGGAAGTTTCTCCTTGATTCCAGGTTGCTTCTCTCTTTGATTAGTTTCCAATCATTGTTTCTTGTCCTGCCCTTTGGTGCTTTGGAGAATAATTTCACCCCCTCTTCTTTATGGCAGCCCCTCAAATACTGGAATGCTGCTATCATGTCACCCCCAAATCCTTCTTTTCTTTAGACTAGCCAGACCCAAATCCTGCAGCGGTTCTTCCTATGTTTTAGTCTCCAGGTCTTTGATCATCTTAGTTGCTCTTCTCTGAACTTTTTCTAAAGTTTGTCTCAATGTAATATGCCAGAAGCAAAAGGAAGGAAATAAATGAAAAAATCTGCCAGTAATTGTATCTCCTACAACCCTTTGGAGCAAGTGAGACATTTATTTATTTATTTATTTATTTATTCATTCATTCATTCATTCATTCATTCATTCAATATGCCACCGATCTTATTATTGCAGCAATTCTGGACAGCTTACGAAATGATAGCAAGGTTAACAAGTTAATACAATGTGATCAATATTAAGAAGAGCCCACAACAGAGCACCCCAAGAACAGCATACTCCTACGGAGGCCCCAGGGTAGCCAGCAAAGTCAGGTTTTAAGGTTCTTCCAGAAGGCCAGGATTGTGGGGACCTACCTCACCTCCAATGGTAGAATATTCCAGAAGGGTGTGGGCCACCGCAAATCAAGCTCTTCTGCCCCTCACCAACACCATTCTTTGATAGATGAGATCCAAGGGAGTGGAAAGTCAGGTGGTATTTCATATTTATTTAACCAAAGCCTACTTATTCCCCTAAGGTTTATGTCTACCTCCGTTTTCCATGGGTGGTGAGTTCTGAGGTTTTACTTTTGGCATTCCTTCTTTTCTGCTCAGTCCCTGCCTCAGTCCAAATGTGTGGAAAACTGTCATCCTGGATTTGTCAAGAGGGCTCGAGAAGGAGAGCCAGTTTGCTGCTATGACTGCGTTCCTTGTCCGGAGGGGACCTTCTCCACTCAGGAAGGTGGGTGACACCGATGAAAAAGACAGGGAATGGATTCATCCAGACTAGAGCATTTTCATGGAAGTCCAAGTTAAAAGATTGAAGCTTGATTATTTTCAAACTGCACAATTTCTTATCTAAGGGATGACAAACATGAAGGGGAGGCTGGGAACAGAGAGGAGGATTTGACAGATTGCACCAGCTTCACTAATCTCAGAGAAAATCTCTCTTCTGGTGTTCAATTGGGAGAGGCGTCCTTATAGTTTTTAACCTTTCTGGGAAGATCTGAGTTCTTTGAAATTTGAGGAATTGTCTTGGGTCCATCTCCCGGAAGGATTATTGCAATGCATGGTCTATGGAGATTCTCAATCGTCCATTTTTGGGATTGCAATGCATTTTATATGGCTCCCCCTTGAGGATCATTGAGAAGGTGTTGCTAGTCCACAATGAGGTGGTGAGGACAGTTACGGGTCTAGCTCGTGACAAATACATTATCGCTGCTCCCAGTAGTTGTTCTTGATTATTTGCAGGACTAGGTTTCCCTGCCAGCAAACTAGATTCCGAAAGTTATCCTCTTCTGAGTCCAGTATATTAAGAAGTGCCACGTGAAGGACTCAGGAAGTGGGTCCAGAAAGAGTAACTGATTATTATTATTATTATTTTTGTTTTCTCAGATACAGAAAAATGCACCAAGTGTCCGGATGATAAATATCCAAATGGGGATCAAGTCCAATGTATCCCCAAGTTTATAACCTTCCTGTCTTATGAAGAACATCTGGGCAACATCCTGGTGTCATTTGCTCTATTCTTTTCCCTAACCACAGCCTTTGTCTTACTCATCTTCATTAAATACCGGGAAACTCCCCTTGTCAAAGCCAACAACCGGGACCTCTCCTACATCCTCCTGGTCTCCCTCCTGCTTTGCTTCTTGTCTCCTTCTCTCTTCATTGGTCAACCAAGGAAAGCCACCTGCCTTCTCCGACAGACGGTCTTCAGCATCATCTTCTCAGTTGCCGTTTCTTCTCTCTTGGCCAAAACCATCACGGTGGTGCTGGCTTTCCTGGCCACAAAACCAGGAAACCGAGTGAAGAGATGGTTGGGGAAGAGCTTGGCCAACTCCATCATCCTTTCTTCTTCTGCTGTCCAAATTATCATCTGCTCCATCTGGCTGGGAGTTTCTGCCCCCTTCCCTGACTCTGACCTCCACTCCCAGCCTGGAGAGATCGTCTTGCAATGCAACGAAGGGGCAGTTGTCATGTTCTACGTCACCCTCAGCTACATGGGCTTCCTGGCTGCCATCTGCTTCACGGTGGCTTTCCTGGCCAGGAACCTGCCTGGGGCCTTCAACGAAGCCAAGCTGATCACCTTCAGCATGCTGGTCTTCTGCAGTGTCTGGGTGACTTTTGTGCCCACCTACCTGAGCACCAAAGGGAAATACATGGTGGCTGTGCAGGTCTTCTCCATCCTGGCCTCTAGTGCTGGCCTGCTTGGTTGCGTCTTCATCCCCAAGTGCTACATTATTATTCTCAGGCCAGACCTAAACACAAAGGAGCAACTAACGACAAGGAGAAATATAGCTATGTGAGTCAGACGTATTTTGACTCCTAACAGGCCAAACCAAGAAAATGGTGCAAAATGATGATCATACGTATAAAAAATACAATAGATGTTGTAAGCACAAATATCCATAAATAACAATCCTCAGGTTACTTTCCCACCCATCTGCCATTAGTAGCCTCGAGAGTTATTGCCTTAATAAAAAGAAACACAATCAGTTGTTCTGCAGTACCAATTTTGATAAAATGTACTGAGAAGCAAGGAGTTCAGGGTCCCAAAAGCAGACTTCTTTCCTTCTTTCTATGCTTCTCTCTTGCTAAGAGGGTCTCACTCCTCCAACAACTTGCTTTCCTCACAGCTCTTCTCCCTTTTCACCTCTTGGAGGGCAAAATCCTGAAAGGACAGGATTTATCTGCTCACTCTTCTGGAAACAATGTTTGAAAAGACCTTAATGCCAGGCAGAAGAGCTAGGCAATCTAGAGCCAAGATTTGCAACCAACCTGTCCCAGGTACCCACAAGGAAACCCAATTCCTTAGGCCCGGGGTTCTTGCTGGACCATCTCCTGCCATTCTCCCATCGTCCTGTGCGCTCTCACAGAGTGGGCCTCCTCAGGGTGCCGTCAGTCAGACAATATTGGCTGGTGGCCCCCAGGGGGAGAGCGTTCTCTGTGGGAGTACCGACCCTCTGGAACGGTTTGCCCACCGGGCTTAGGACAGCCCCCGACCTCCTCTCTTTCTGCCGCGAACTGAAGACGTGGCTTTTTCATCAAATGGACTGACCCGTTAAAGGGGGGGGGTTTACATTGAAATAATTTTAATTAATTTTAATTGGATCTTAATTTATATTTAATTCATATTGTTGAATTTTTTTATCTTGTAAGCCGCCCTGAGTCCTTCGGGAGAAGGGCGGCATATAAATTGCAATAAAATAAATAAATAAATAAATAAATTCCATAGAAGACTGAGGCTTGTTCTGTAGCTCCTTGTGCCTGATCCTTTACATCTGCTTTTTTTAATTATGTTTAATGACCCCATAATCCCTTGTGGGGTGGAGGCAGGGCAACTGAATGGAGCTGAGTGTTTACTGGCCCTTCCTGTTGCCAATGCAGAGTTCACAGCAGATATATTCTCATTGTGCCCAGAGAGAGAAATATCTGCCTCTACCTAGAATTGAACTCACAGCCTCCTGATTTCTCCACCTATAGGCCACCACATACTGCCTTTACTTGCAACGAATTGTCAGTAAGGTTGAAGCAACCCAAACTAGGAAATCCCTCACATCCACGGGCCATTTTGAACAGCGTCAAATCCATGGCCTGCCTGTTTTGCGAGATTGCTGTTCTTAGCTATTCCTGCTTCTCACTGAGGAGAGCTTTACCAAGCCTTATTTATATGTTTTGTAACTGTTGAAGACATTTAAATGTACAGGAGGGCTGTCTAACCAGTTAGAGCCAGAAAAGTCTATCTGCAGTGTTTTCTCCTGAAGAATGTCTCCACCATTGTAAGCTGGTGTGGGAAGGAGAGCATGACTCCCATAAACCTCTGTTCTGGGAGGGATGACAAGAATGGGTGCATGGTGTGGAGTGAAACAGAGGATCTGAAGCAAATAACAGAACAACAGAGCTGGAAGGGACCTCGGAGGACTTCTAGCCCAGCAGTCACCCACTGGTGTCCATGAGAAAATTTTGGTGGTCCGCAGAAAAATTATTTTAATTTTTTATATTGCACTAAATCAGGGGTCCTCAAACTATGGCCCCCAGGACGGATATGTGCAATGAACATTTGTGTTGCTGCAGAGTCTCCCCCTTGGGGGTCTTTTTGTGTGGGTCGGAGGGGAGCAGAAATTCCGACTTGGGGTCTGCTTCAGCCTCCTGTTGCAGGGCTTTGGTGAAGGCTGGAGGAAAGCACTGCTGGTGGCAAAGAGCCGGAATACCTTGTTCCAATGGGACTGCATCAGGGTCTGGAACTGGCTGACCATCTCAGCCCACTGAGCCTCCAGGCGGTGGTACCTGGTCTTGTACCTCTGCAGGTCTTCCTTCTTCTTTTTTTTTTTTAAATTTGATTTACATGCCGCCCTTCTCCGGAGACTCAGGGCGGCTTACAATGCGCTAAGCAATAGCCTTCATACTTTTGTATATTTATACAAAGTCAGCTTATTGCCCCCACAAACTGGTCCTCAATTTATCTACCTTAGAAAGGATGGAAGGCTGAGTCAACCTTGAGCCTTGGTGAGATTCGAACCTGCAATAATTGCAGGCAGCTGATGTTAATAACAGGGTGCTTTAGACCACTGTACTACCAAGGCTCTTGGAAAGCCTATGCTCGTAGGAGCTTCTGCTGAGCCTCTTTCTCGGTCAGATCCAATTGAACTGAATTGTTTTGCCAACTCTTTCTTGTGATGTTTGCTTAGTTCCAACAATTGATTCCTGTTGGGGCCCTAAGGAGCCTAGGAGGACAGGTAAGAAGTGACTGGGAGGGGAGGGGTGAGTAGAGGCCGGCGAGGTGCCCCTCAACATGAGTGACATTGAGTTGGCCACGCCCACTCAGTCACATGAACACCTAGCCACCCCCACCCAGCCAGTCATTAGGCAGATCAAATTATGAATTTAGTGGACTTCCGGTGGGACTGCGACATTGCCGGACGCTTCTTTTTGAAGCGCCAGCCCAGGGCTTCGTAGAACTGCAAGAAGAGCGACTATCGGCTGTCTTGCGGTTTGAAAACTTTCCCCCTGGTATGAGGGGGGAAAGTGAGTAGACGGGGGGGGGGTAGAGCTCCCTGAAAGTGCCAGATTTCACCCATAATCTGGCGCTTGAAGATGAGAGCTCCCCGCTAAGCCTGTCAGTACTCCGGACCCTGGATGCCTCTGCTTTGCAGAGCTAGATGTCGTTACCATCCCAGCACCAACTTTAAACAGATATTCTTTGAATCAAGCTGGCGGAGCACAAGCAGTATGAATGAAACAGCAAGTATTTTTTTTTCTTTTTAACTCCAAAGATTTACTTT
>WNWU01013241.1:167215-180807 GCA_012654045.1 Ptyas mucosa
AACAACATAACTTACGTAGGTAAAACCTGGCTAGATAGAAAAGCATACGAAGCCTACGAAAAAAGAAAAAAGAAATATATATATATATATATATATATATATATATATATATATATATATATGTATGTATATATCTAGCCAGGTTCTACCTACATAAGCCAAGATGTTATGCAGCCCTGGTTCTGTGAAATCTCATTCACAAGTTTCTGGGCTATTTTTCTCTTGCTAGCAGACAGCTGACTCTGTGCTGCTCTTTGGGAAACTCAGATAGATCTATTTCTGCCTTATATTATTTTATATAATATAAAACCTTGGTTCCCTCCTTATTTGATAATGAGCAACATTATGATCAATAATGAACAACTGATTCATTGATTCTCACCCTTCCTTCATTCCTTTCTTCCATCCATCTTTTTTTCATAATAATTGAAAAGGATAAGAAATAATAAGCATAGTAAGGGTAAGAAAACATCATTAATGGCTACTTTATATAATCCATTAATAAAGTATGACTCACAATTAATTAATAGAGAGTAAAATAATGTTGCTCATTTAAAATCTATTTTTTTAAAAAAAGGAACCTCTAATAATAGTGTATTGAAGGCAAAAGTTAGTAGGAACTCAGCAAAGCCTCAAGAATCTAGGGAAATCAACATGCTTAAAAATACTGATAGTGAAAAAAACCCAACACATTTTAAAGACTCCTTTGATGAAAATAAATAAAGTGGGGAGCTGTTCTGGTGGAAACCAAAATCCATATCTTCAATATCTATGTTTCTTCCCAGGTTGATCACTCAGGCCTTAGTGGGGACAAATGGAATTAATGAAAAATAAACAGGTTGGTGATTGTTGCTCATATAGAGATAGTTTGTGATTGGTCACTTCACTTAATTTCCAAATATTTAATGGACAATCCTCTCTCATTTGATGAAATTTTAGAAATCAGATCAAATACAAAGTGTCCCAAAATCAAAATTCCCAATTCCACAAAAATCAGAGAATGTCGTGCCTCGTTATATTTTGCCCACAATTAAGATGGGGCCTCAGTAGGAAAATGTAGCATTTGGGGGGAAAGATGCAAGCCAAGAGACCAGCTCCAGAGGCCAAGATGGAGAAGATCTCCATGGCCACCATGGACTTCCCTTTGGGGCTAAGAGAGGCAGAGATGAAAACTATCCAAACACTGTAAAAGACCAGCATGTAATGAACGTGGCTTCATTAAAGCTATCATGCAATTTCAGAGCCAGAAAGCCAGAAACAGATGAGATCCAGGAAACCCATGTAGGAGAGGACAGTGTAAAACATTGAAACTGAACATTCTTTACATTCCAGGATGGTTTCTCCTACCAAGGAGTGGAAATCCAAGTTGGGAAATGAGGGAGAGGTTACTAAGTCATGTGGCAAGAAGAAAAGCCATGTTCCAAGAGAAGGAGACAATCTGGGGAGAGTAAGCTCAGGCTGGAGTAATCAGAACCACTCCATGATTAGACTCAAGTAGGTGCTTTCTTGTCGATCATCCATATTACAAGAATTTTGCCAAACTGCCTATCAGAGTTTGTTGCAATAATCAGATCCAGAAAGCACACATAGATAAGTGATTCAGCAGGATTCATTAACTTCTCTTTATATACAATATAACACATGAGTAAATGTACAATACCAATGGCTGATTCTTCCAATGTGGTAGTAGTTACAAGCAAAATGCAAGCAGCAGGAGAGAACAGCTTCAGTTCAGAGTTCAGAGCAGACTAATTTTGTTTTAGAACTGAGCACAGAGCTTAATTCAGACAAAGAGAACCTCCTCTATACAGGGCAGTTAAACCAAACCTAAGCCACGCCCAGGCTCCTTCCAGTTTCAGTTTCCAAAACAGTTCCCATTGGCTGACCTTGTTACTGTGCCTATTCATTGGCTGATCCAGTTGCTATGCCTATTCATTGGCTGACCTTGTTACCATGTCTCTGCCAGTTCATGAATATTCTGACACTGTCTGCCCTCCTCTGGGAAACAGCAGATATAGATTCTTATATATATTCTTCTCCAAACTGACTCGACATTGGAATGTTTTTTTTACTCCTCCTAGAGATGCCTCCACTCCTTCAGTCCCTGAACCACCACATTGAGGTTGTCTGTATTCAAAACCCCCTGTAGTTACCAAAGAGATTGTGTTTGTTTTGTGGAAACTGTGCCTTTTTATACTTTGCAGCACATGCCTTAGGAGGTCCCTGAAAAATAGGGAGTTTAACATCATTTCATTGTTTCTTGTCCTGCCTTCTGATGCTTTGGAGAATAATTTGAATCCCTCTACTTTCTGGCAGCCACTCAAATATTGCAGGACTGCTATCATGTTGCCCCTAGTCCTTCTTTTCAGTAGACTAGACAAACCCAAATTCTGCAGCCGTTCTTCATATGTTTTAGTCTCCAGGCCATTGAACAAAATTGGTTGCAGTATTCAAGGTGTGATCTTATTGAATTTTAAAAAGTGGTACTAATACTTCATGTGATCTTGATTCTAAGCCTCGGTTTATACAACTCGGGATTATATTAGTTTTTTTGGCTGTTGCTGCACACTGCTGGCTCATATTCAAGTGATGATCCACTAGGACTCCAAGGTCCCTCTCACAGTTACTGTTTTCAAGCCAGCTCTTGCCTAATATGTACTTATATCTTTGATATTTCCTGCCTAAATATAAAACTTTGCTTTTCTCCAGATTAAAATTCATTTTGTTGGATAGGGCCTATTGTTCATGTTTGTAAAGATCTTTTTGGATCCTGAGCTTGTCTTCAGGGATGTTGGCTACTCCTGCCAGTTTAGTGTCATCTGCAAGTTTGATGAGTTCCCCATCTATTCTGTCATGTAAATCATTTATGAAGGTTTTGAAGAGTACTGGGCCTAAGACGGAGCCCTGTGGTACCCCACTGCCTACTTCTCTCAATGTTGATGTAGTATTACAAGGACTACTCACTGAGTATGGTTTGTCAGCAGGTACAAACCCATCTGGTAGTGATGTTGTCTATTCCACATTTTTCTACCTTACCAAGAAGTAAGTTGTGCTCTACTTTGTCAAATGCCTTACTGAAATCTCAGTATTTATTTTATTTTATTTTGAATTTATATACTGCCCTTCTCCCTGGGGACTCAGGGCGGTGTACAGCCAAGTAAAAACACATAATACAAACATTAAGAACAATTAAAAGGAATATCTCAGTTGGCCAAAATTTAAAAAAGACAAACCAATTTAAAATCATCTAAAAGGATTTGTTAGGCCAGCCCGGCTTGTTGGAAAAGGAAAGTTTTAAGGGCACAGCAGAAGGCACGGAGGTCTTGGATTCTCCTTATCTCTGGGGGCAGCTGGTTCCAAAAGGTAGGAGCCCCCACAGAGAAGGCCCTCCCCCTGGGGGTCACCAGCCTGCATTGCTTGGCTGATAGCACCCCGAGGAGGCCCTCTCTGTGGGAGCACACGGGTCGATGGGAGGTCGTCGGTGGCAGAAGGCGGTCTCGAAGATAACTAGGCCCTATGCCATGGAGAGCTTTAAAGGTGGTGACCAACACCTTGAAGCGCACCCGGAAGACCACTGGGAGCCAGTGCAGCTCGTGCAGGAGAGGTGTTATGTGGGAGCGCCATGCGGCTCCCGTAATTACCTGCACAGCCGCATTCTGGACCAGTTGGAGCCTCCAGGTGCTCCTCAAGGGGAGCCCCATGTAGAGAGCGTTACAGTAGTCCAGGCGAGAGGTGACGAGGGCATGAGTGACTGTGCACACGGAATCCCGATCAAGAAAGGGGCGCAACTGGCGAATCAGGCGAACCTGACAAAAAGTCCCCCTGGCTACAGCCGTCAGATGTTCCTCCAAAGACAGCTGCGTATCCAGGAGGACACCCAGATTGCGCACCCTCTCCATGGGGGCCAAAGACTCGCCCCTGATAGTCAGCGATGGAGTCAGCTGACTATATCGGGATGCTGGGAACCACAACCACTCAGTCTTGGAAGGGTTGAGCTTGAGCTTGTTCCTCCCCATCCAGATCTGTACAGCCTCCAGGCACTGGGACATCACTTCAAGGGCATTGTTGGGGTGGTCTGGGGTGGAGATGTACAGCTGGGTGTCATCAGCGTACTGGTGGTATCTCACCCCAAAACCATGGATGATCTCACCCAGCGGCTTCACATAAATGTTGAACAGAAGGGGTGAGAGGACCGACCCTTGTGGCACTCCACAGATGAGAGGCCTCGAGGTCGACCTCTGCCCCCCTGTCAACACAAACTGTGACCAGTCGGAGAGAAAGGAGGAAAACCACCATAACACAGTGCCCCCCATCCCCAACTCTTCCAACCGGTGCAGCATGATACCATGGTTGATGGTATCAAAAGCCGCTGAGAGATCTAATAGGACCAGAACAGAGGAGCAACCCCTGTCCCGAGCCCGCCAGAGATCATCAACCAATGCGACCAATGCCGTTTTCGTGCTGTGACCAGGCTTGAAACCCGACTGGAATGGATCTAGATAAGATGTTTCCTCCAGGAATCGTGGGAACTGTCGTGCGACCACACTCTCAACAACCTTCGCCACAAAGCGAAGGTTGGAGACAGGACGGTAGTTAGCCAATACTGCCAGGTCCAGGGAGGGCTTCTTGAGGAGAGGCCTCACCACCGCCTCTTTCAGGGCAGTGGGAAAGTGGCCCTCACTCAATGAAGCATTAATAATTCCCTGGAGCCAGCCTCGTGTAACCTCCCGGGAAGCCAGTACTAACCAGGAGGGACACAGGTCCAGTAAACATGTGGTCGCATTAAGTCTTCCCAAAATCCTGTCCATGTCATCCGGAGTCAAAAAGTTAAACTCTTCCCAGATAACACTCTCAAGACTATTCCTTGCCATCCTGCCCGGATCTACCCAGTCAGAGTCCAAATCCCGCTGGATCTGAGCGATTTTGTCATACAGATATCGTCTGAAATCCTCAGCCCTGCCCTCCAGGGGGACCTCCCGCACTCCCGGATGAAGCAGGGAGCCGGTCACCCTGAACAGGGCCACCAGACGATTCTCTGATGATGCAATAAGAGCGGAAAAGTAATTAGACTTTGCCGCTTTTATTGCCACTAGGTAGGTCTTAATATGTGACCTTACCAGTGTTCGATCAGATTCGGTGAGATTGGCCCTCCAACCGCTCTCCAGGCGTCTTTTCCAGCACTTCATCTCCCTCAGCTCCTCAGTAAACCAAGGAGCCACAAGGGATCGGCACTGGGTCAGAGGCCGCAAAGGCACGACCCGATCTAAGGCCCCACTAGCGGCCCGATCCCAGGCCGCCACTGGGTCCCCGACTGAGTCGTGTGCCAGAACCTCAGGAAATGGCCCAAGCTCCATCTGGAATCTATCAGAATCCATCAGGTGCCTGGGGTGGACCCATCTTGTAGGCACCGCCTCCCTGCGGCGGGGTGTAGCAGTTCGAAGATCCAGGCGAAGGAGCGAGTGGTCAGACCATGACAAGGGTTCCATGTCTATATCCCCTATAACAAGACCACTCAACCACTGGCCAGAGACAAAAATCAGGTCCAGAGTGTGACCCCCCCCCCCTGTGGGTGGGGCCATGAACTAACTGGGTCAGGTCCATGGCCGTCATGGAAGCCATGAACTCCCAAGCCATCTCAGATGTCTCACCAATGGATGGCAGATTGAAATCACCCATGACCATAAGCCTGGGTGTATCAACTGCCACCGTGGCTATCACATCGAGTAGCTTGGGCAGGGCCATTGCCACGCAGCAGGGAGCCAGGTACATGAGCAACAGGCCTATCTGAACCCCATGACCCCATCTCACAAAGAGGGTTTCACACCCAGCAATCTGTGGCACAGTGGATTCCCTCGAGCCAAGATCTTCTTTAATAATAACCGCCATCCCCCCGCCCCTCCCTTGGGCCCTCAGTTGATGGAACGCTCTGAAACCTGGGGGACATATCTCAACCAGGGGGACCCCTCCCTCCGGGCCCAACCAGGTCTCAGTGATAGCTGCCAGGTCCACTCCCCCCTCTGTATAAGATCATGGATGAGGGGGGCCTTATTTACCACAGACCTGGCATTGCATATCATCAGCCGGAGGCCCAGGTCCTGAGTATCTAAGCCCCTAGTATCTGAGTGGAGTCTTGGGGACCGAGGCATGCAATTGCTCTCAGACAGCAAGTGCATGCCTCCGACACATGATATGGTCCCCTGCTCCCGCCATATCTTCCCTTCCCATTCACCATGCTGATGGAAAATTCCTCCTCCGGGTGGTCCTCCAATCCCTCCCCAATCCCTTGTCTTGCGCCCTCCAGACTATCCCCCTGTTCCGGGCTTGGCTCAGACCTTAATGGGTTGGCCCCCCCGAACTCCTTGATCTTCCTCCCAGTTCCCCTTAAAAAATCATTGTTCCCCTCCCTCCTTCCGGGTCCCCTTAAAAATTTCATTAAAAATTTGCATAGAAAACCCCTCAACCCCCTCTTTGCTGCATGCCATCTCTCGGGGTTCCAAAACCCATCATCAAGATAGGCCCTCGATAACATGGAAGGCCAGGCCCGTGAGAGGGGGGAGTCTCGCAGTGCGAAGAGATCAGCGGATGAATACATCTTAAGGTTCCAAAAGTCTGTCTGGGGTAGATGGAAAGAGGTCAAGGATTCCTGATGATGGTTTAAAGAAAGAATCCAGGGGAGAGAGTTCACCATTTTGGCAGGGGTCAGATCGGACTCCACTGTCCTCTCATGGCAGTGGAGAGGAGTCTCAGGCAGCTGTCCAGGAAGCCATGACCCGGACACCCTCTCACAGTGGCCGGTGTCAGCAGATCTTATATAATGGCAGCTGCAAACAAAGATGACTCCCTCGATGCCCCTGCCCAGGTTCACATCTCTCCTCACAGCAAGTGGATATTATATAGCAAGTATATAATATACACAGCAAGTATATTATATACACAGCATTTCGCTAGTTTACTAACTTAGGAGCAGATCAATTTATTTTCCAAAGCAGCAGAAGGCAGGAAAAGAAACAATGAATGGAAACTAATCAAGGAGAGAAGCAAACTGGAATTAAGGTGAAACTTCGTAACAGTGAGCACAATTAACCAGTGGAGCAACTTGCCACCAGAAGTTGTGGGTGCTTCATTGCTGGAGAGTTTTAAGAAAAGACTGGACAGTCAATTGTGTCATGGTTCTGAGTAATGAACTCATGGAAGTCAGGACTCTGATGTTCAAGAGATCCTTTATTGAGTACACCATATCAGCACTTAGAAAGGTGAAACTAGCTCTCAATTATTCCCACGCCTAGGGATAGTTAAAAGAATAAGACCTACCACCCCCACCCTTTGTCTCTCAGGTCACATGGTCCTATCAGTCCAGATGCAGGTTCCTGCTCAACTTCAACTGGTGTCCATTGAAATGACCTTGGTCCTCAGGCCGGCTGGTGGATGTTATGGCTAGCCATCTGAGGCACCACATTTCTGATCCCCCCCCCCATACTCTCCCTCTCCCCCTTACATTGCAACCAAGAAATGAAGCAGAAGTAAGTATGGCCTAGATGAAGAGCTGAGGTGGCACAATGGTTAGAGTGCAGTACCGCAGGCTACTTCAGCTGACTGCTAGCTGCAGTTTGGCAGTTTAAACCTCGCCAGCTGAAGGCTGACTCAGCCTTCCAGCCTTCTGAGGTAAAATGAGGACCCAGATTGTTGGGGCAAGAGGCTGACTGCTTAGAGAGGGCTGTAAAAGTACTATGAAGTGGTATAAAAGTCTAACTGATATTGCTATTTCTATGGCTTCAGCTGAAGTTGTCTTGAAGTTTGACAACTTGACTGAAATGATATAGGGTCTCCTGCTTGAGCTCCAAAGTCCCTTCCAGCTTTGTTCTGATGGAAATTGAAAGTTTCCAATTCTGATATAAATCAGAGACTCTTGTGCCTTATCATATTTTCCCTACAATTCAGACTAGGCCTAAGTAGGATAATGAAGCATTTGGGGAAAAAAATGCAAGCCAAGAGACCAGCCCCAGAGGCCAAGATGGAGAAGATCTCCACGGCCACCATGGACTTCCCTTTGGTGCTCAGGTAGGTGGGGAGGAAGCTGATCCACACACTGCAAAAGACCAGCATGCTGAAAGTAATGAACTTGGCTTCATTAAAGCTGTCAGGCAATTTCCTGGCAAGAAAGGCCACCGTGAAACTGACACTGGCCAAGAAAGCCAGATAGGCAAGGACAGCATAAAACATGGAAGCTGAGCCTTCATTACATTCCAAGATGGCCTCTCCTACCAAAGAATTGAAGTCCATGTTGGGAAATGGGGGAGAGGTTACAAGCCATGTGGCACAAAGAACTGCTTGGATCAGAGGACAGGCTAAGACAATGGAGTTGGTCAGTGGTTTTCCTAAGAGTTTCCTTGTCTTGTTCCCTGGCTTGGTGGCCATGAAGGCCAGAACCACCGTGACAGTTTTTGCCAAGACAGAGGAAACTGCAAGGGAAAAGAGAACGGCAAATGAAGTTTGTTGGAAGAGACAGGTGAGCTTCCCAGGTCGACCAATGAACAGGAAGGAGCAGAGGAAGCAGAGCAGGAGGGAGACCAGGAGGAGGTAGGTGAGATCTCTGTTGTTGGCCTTGACAATTGGTGTGTTGTGATGTTTACGAAAAACTGCCAGAACTGCCAGTGTGATCATGGAGAGAGAAAGAGTGAGAGAAGCCAAAGTGTATCCCAGGGGCTCTTGATAGGAAAGGAAGTGGAGCTTCTTGACAATGGAGTGGTCCTTGTCCTTGTTGGGGTATTGGTCTTCTGGGCAGGGGTCACAGGAAGCTGCATCTGAAATCAAGAGTCAGTTTTCATTCCATGATGTGTCAAAAAGGGTTAATCATCCTTTAATACTGATAACCCTGAGGATACAGTAGCCAGAGGCAAGGATGTTTTCAGTTCTTTGGCTCAGTTTCTTTACTTTATATTTTGCATTTTTATTTCCAATTTCTATACCGCCCTTCTCCCTGAGGACTCAGGGTGGTGTACAGCCAGAAATAAAAACATGAAATACAAATATTAAGACAATTAAAATATATATAAATTTGGCTCCAGAATTTAAAACTAACAAACCAATTAAAATAATTAAAATTTCTTCTTAAACCAGCCCGGCTTGTTGGAAAAAATGTGTTTTGAGGGCACGGCGGAAGGCACTGAGGTCATGAATTCTCCTTATCTCTGGGGGCAACTGGTTCCAGAGGGCGGGTGCCCCCACAGAGAAGGCTCTCCCCCTGGGGGTCACTAGCCTACATTGTTTGGCTGATGGCACCCTGAGGAGGCCCTCTCTGTGGGAGCGCACAGGTCGATGGGAGGTCATCGGTGACAGCAGGCGGTCTCGGACATAACTAGGCCCTATGCCATGGAGCACTTTAAAGGCGATCACCAACACCTTGAAGCGCACCCAGAAGACCACCGGAAGCCAGTGCAGCTCGCGCAGGAGTGGTGTTATGTGGGAGCGCCATGCTGCTCCCGTCACTACCCGCGCGGCTGCGTTCTGGACCAGTTGGAGCCTCCAGGTGCTCTTCAAGGGAGGCCCATGTAGAGAGCGTTACAGTAGTCAGTAGTCAAAAAAATGTCATCAAAAAAGCATAACAAAGAATGTTCTTTCTGCCAACTCAAAAAGCTCAAACTGCCCAAGGAACTGCTGATACAGTTCTACAGAGGAATTATTGAATCTGTAATCTGCACCTCTATAACTGTCTGGTTTGGTTCTGGAACCCAACAAACAGACACAGACTTCAGAGGATAATGAGAACTGCAGAAAAAACAATGGCTACCAACCTGCCTTCCATGGAGGACCTGTATACTGCACGAGTCAAAAAAAGGGCTGTGAAAATATCTACAGACCCCTCACATCCTGAACATAAACTGTTTCAACTCCTACCCTCAAAACGATGCTATAGAGCACTGAACACCAGAACAACTAGATACAAGAACAGTTTTTTTCCTGAATGCCATTACTCTGCTAAACAAATAATTCCCTCAACGCTGTCAAACTATTTACTAAGTCTGCATTACTATTAATCTTCTCATCGTTCCTATCACCCATCTCCTCCCACTTATGACTGTATGACTGTAATCTTTTTGCTGGTATCTTTACGATTTATATTGACTGTTTCCTAATATGATTTGATTGCTTATTTGTTCCCTTTGACTATCATTAAGTGTTGTACCTTATGATTCTTGATGAATGTATCTTTTCTTTTATGTACACTGAGAGCATATGAACCAAGACAAATTCCTTGTTTCTCCAATCACACTTGGCCAATAAAGAATTCTATTCTATTCTATTCTTTCCAGCTCACCTTTGTGGCCCAGACAATTACATCAGAATTAATGGTGAAATCCTGGCCTGGGGGAGCTCCAGGATCGTTTCGCCCAACTTTCATGGGGACAAAAGATCGATTGGGCAGGAGAACCCAGTTGAGAAGATCATAACCACCAGGTCCCAATCCATTTTCTGAGAAAGAGATTTCCATCTCCAGCACAATTGTTGAATTGGACTTTTCTCAAATAGGGAAGAATCTGAAAGAAATGAGACCTTCAGACATTAGAATACTTGGCTTGAAGCCACAAATGAGACATCAAGAACCTCTATCATTCTGTGATGGCCGTCATCTTAGCAGATGGTTCTATGTCTGAGAAGCTAGAGAATTTCCCTTGATGGTGACCTCAGCAATCAAAGATAGCACCGAATATTTCATTCATTTCCCGAAACCACAAATGATTATCTTTATCATTTTGCATTTCTAATGTGGCTTCTTCAACTCCAACTTTATCAAATGATCCCTACATACAAATATTTTAATTTCACTTTTAGAATTTCATTGCATTGTTTTGCTCCATTAAATGACTTATCCATTTTAAATATATCCATTTTAAAATGTTTGCTTTGGCCCACAGTGTTGTAAATGAGAAGTGTCTTTCAGGAATAATGAAACAATTTCTCTCCTAATGATTCACAATCACATTGACTTTCTCCAGCTGATTGTTAAAGAGAGAAGAATGAAGGAACCTTGTCTGACCAAGTGGAGTTTTGTGTAAGGAAAATCCTGCTCTGGTTTTTCACTTCACTGTTAAGAAAGGCCCAATGTTTGAAAAGCCTGATGGATTTCAGGCCAGTCACCCATTATGTCCACCTTGAGTGCTGCTTGATGTGCTGAGGTTGACAGATTCTGCTTTCAATCATCAAGCAGAACAGTTGGGGGGGAGGGGCCAGCTGTCAAAGAGAATGGGTATGTGAGACGGTTTCTCCGGGCTAGGGTGCCATTTCCACAATCACTTCCAGTCGTTCAGTGGACTTTCCAGAGTCCTAGGTTCCTCGGAGGGGAACTGGAAAAAAGAGGCATCCTGCGGAGTGGTTCCAGATGGTGATCAGGATTGGGAGAAGCAGGAGAAGCCTCAGGAAAGCCGGATGAGGGAAGGAGATGGCCCAAAATGATGGCTGCAAAGAACTGAGAGCTGAACAAAGATTAGCGGTGAGATAGTGGGACAACGGTCAACTGAATCTGGAAGAATTTAATCCTGGCGACTTCACGTGAGTGATCCTGGGAGAGAGAACTTCCCAGAGGATTTCTGTCAAGGCAACAAGGAAAAAAGGGGCCCTAGGAAGAAGGAGGGGAGAAAGTTCTCCTTTGGTGGAGCAGCGGCGAAAGAAAAGTTCAGGCACAGAAGGGTGTATTGCAACGTGGTAGACTATATTGGCTGCTATAGAAAAAAGGTTAAGGGTGGTTTTCTTTTCTGCAAAGAACTTAAAAATAAGAAGTTAGAGCAACAGAAAGTAGGAAAGTGAAAGTGCTGACGAAGCCGAGGAAGTTGACATCTTGAATAAGGATTGAATGTTGAGTAACACAGAGACAGGCACATGAGACATCTGCTGGCCAAGGAGAAAATTGACACAGGCAATAGTTCAAAAGGGGGGAAAATAAAAAATAAAAATAATTTTGCTTCAGAAGGAAGGGAAGCCTATGGGAAGGGTATAGAAATGGATCCCAACACGGTTAAAGCAGTAATGGAATGGCAGGCACCAAGGACCCGGAAACAGCTGCAGAGCTTCCTTGGCTTTGCTAATTTTTACAGGCAATTTATTCCCTCTTTTGCTCAGATAGCATTGCCTCTTACCGATCTCCTACGAACAAGACACATTACGCCAGGAAAACCAAACCCAATTACCTCGACCCGTACCAATCGGGTTTCAGGCCCGGGTACAGCATGGAGACGGCATTGGTTGCACTGGTGGATGATCTCTGGAGGGCCCGGGACAGAGGTTATTCCTCTGTTCTGGTCCTATTGTATCATTCAGTGGCATTTGATACCGTCAACCACGGTATCTTGCTGAGTCGCCTCGAGGGGTTGGGAGTGGGAGGCACTGTTCTACGGTGGTTCTCCTCCTACCTCTTGGGTCGAACACAAGCGGTGTTGGCAGGGAGGCAGAGATCGACCTTGAGGCCCCTCACTTGTGGGGTGCCTCAGGGGTCAGTCCTCTCACCACTCCTGTTCAACATCTATATGAAACCACTAGGGGAGATCATCCGTGGTTTTGGGGTGAGGTATCATCAGTACGCTGATGATACTCAGCTCTATTTCCACCCCGAACCAACCCAGTGATGCCCTCGACATGATGGCCTGGTGCCTGGAAGCGGTACGAGTCTGGATGGGGAGAAACAGATTGCAACTCAACCTGGCCAAGACCGAGTGGCTGTGAGTATCGGCATCTCGGTTCAGGGGAGAGGTGCCATTGTTGACTATAGGGGGTGAAGTTTTGCCCCCTGTAGACAGGGTGTGCAACTTGGATGTCCTTCTGGATTCATGGTTGAGTTTAGAAGACCAGATAATGACCGTGACCAGGGGGGCATTTGCCCAGATACATCTGGTGTGCCAATTGCGTCCCTACTTGGACTGAGATGCCGTACGTACAGTTACTCATGCACTGGTCACCTCGCGGATTGACTACTGCAATGCTCTCTACATGGGGCTGCCCTTGAGGACCACTCGGAGGCTTCAGCTGGTGCAAAATGCAGCCGCGCAGGTTGTGATGGGAGAATCCCGATACTCCCATGTTACACCCCTCCTGAGCGGTTTGCATTGGCTACTAGTTGCCCTCCGGGTGAGATTCAAGGTGCTGGTGATGACCTATAAAGCCCTACATGGCTTAGGACCAGGATATTGGGCGGACCACTTACAGCCAGCAACGATATCCCATCGCCCGGTTTGCGCCCCTACAGAGGGCCTACTCAGGGTGCTGGCGGCTAGAGAGTGGCAGCCGGCGGCCCCCAGGGGTAGAGCCTTCTCAGTGGTTGCGCCCACCCTCTGGAATCAACTCCCCTTGGAGCTCCGATTAGCGCCCGACCTTCGCACCTTCCGTCGTGAATTAAAAACTTGGCTTTTTAAATTCCTCGACCTGGACTGATGATGGAGTTTTAAGGGTTAATTTTAAATTTTTTAGATTTTAGTCTTATTTATATTGTGGCTTGTGTTTTATTGTTGTGAGCCGCCCTGAGTCCATTGTAAGATAGGGCGGCATATAAGCCGAATAAAATAAATAAATAAATAAATAAATAAATAAATAAATAAATAAATAAA
>WNWU01013241.1:180817-192114 GCA_012654045.1 Ptyas mucosa
AAATAAATAAATAAATAAATAAATAAATAAATAAATAAATAAATAAATAAACACTTCCAAGACTGAGTGGCTGTGGTTCCTGGCATCCGGATATAGTCAGTTGACTCCATCACTGACTATTGGGGGCGAGTCTTTGGCCCACGCGGAGAGGGCTCGCAATCTGGGTGTCCTCCTGGAAACACAGCTGTCTTTGGAGGAACATCTGATGGCTGTAGCCAGGGGGACTTTTTGTCAGATTCGCCTGATCCGCCAGTTGCAGCCCTTCCTTGATTGGGATTCCCTGTGCAGTCACTCACGCCCTTGTCAGCTCTCGCCTGGACTACTGTAACGCTCTCTAAATGGGGCTTCCCTTGAAGAGCATCCGGAGGTTCCAACTGGTCCAGAATGCAGCCGCACAGGTAGTTACGGGAGCTGCATGGCGCTCCCACACAACACCTCTCCTGCGTGAGCTGCACTGGCTCCCAGTGATCTTCCGGGTGCGCTTCAAGGTGTTGGTTATCACCTTTAAAGCTCTCCATGGCATAGGGCCTAGTTATCTCCGAGACCGCCTGCTGCTACCGACGGCCTCCCATTGACCTGTGCGCTCCCACAGAGAGGGCCTCCTCAGGGTGCCATCAGCCAAACAATGTAGACTGGTGGCCCCCAGGGGGAGGGCCTTCTCTGTGGGGGCACCTACCCTCTGGAATCAGCTGCCCCCAGAGATAAGGAGAATCCAAGACCTCAGTGCCTTCCACTGTGCCCTTAAGATGTTTCTTTTTCAGCAAGCTGGGCTGGCTTGACACTTTTTAAATGTTTTTAATTGGTTTGTCATTGTTCTTAGTTATGGGACCAAACACATATATATCTTTTTAATTGTATTTTAATGTTTGTATTTTATGTTTTTATTTCAGCTGTACACCCCTCTGAGTCCTCTGGGAGAAGGGCGGTATATAAATTCGATATAAAATAAAAATAAATAAATAAATTACAAAAGGAACCACAAAGACGGGAGATGAAACAACAAATGGACCTAATCAAATATGAGCTGAATATGATTGAGAAGGAAGACCTAGTGCAGCAAATAAAATGCAATAAACAAAATTTCTTTGAAAACGCAAATAAACCAGGGTGATGATTAGCTTATAGACTGAAGAAACAGAAAGATAGAAGGTGGATTAGTAAATTATGCAATGAAGATGGAAAGATAACATATCAAAACGAAGGGAAAAGAAACATAACTTGTGAGTTTTATAAGAAACTATACAAAGAGGAAGAGCACAATACTGAAGATAAAATATTACAATGTTTCCAGAAAGCCGACTATCTAAAGTCCCAGAAGACATAAAAATTATGTTGAATAAAGATATAACATTTGTAGAACTAACAGAGGCAATCAAAAGACAAAAAAATAACAAAACGCCAAGGCCCAATGGACTATCATCAGAAATGATGAAGAGCCTTGAAATAATGAAGAGCCTTGAGATGAAGAAATGAAGAGCCTTGGATAGTACAGTGGTCTAAAGCACCCTGTTATTAACACAACTGCCTGCAATTATTGCAGGTTCGAATCTCACCAAGGCTCAAGGTTGACTCAGCCTTCCATCCTTTCTAAGGTAGGTAAATTGAGGACCCAGTTTGTGGGGGCAATAAGCTGACTTTGTATAAATATACAAAAGTATGAAGGCTATGGCTTAACTCATTGTAAGCCACCCTGAGTCTCCGGAGAAGGGCGGCATATAATATATATATATATATAAACTTACAAGACTCTACGTCCAAGATTATTAGAGGTATTCAATGCAGATTTAAAAGACGCAAAGATCCGGCCTCTTTGGAGGAGGCAACTATCACATTGATCCCAAAGGAGAATTCTGATCTGACGCTTATTAAAAATTATATACTAAGAGCCTTGGTGGCGCAGCAGACTAAAGTGCTGTTAAGTAGCACCAGCTGCCTGCAAATACTGCAAGTTCGAATCTCACCAGGCTCAAGGTTGACTCAGCCTTCCATCCTTCCGAGGGAGGTAAAATGAGGACCCGGATTGTGGGGGCAATAAACTGACTTTGTATAAAAAAGAACACCGCTTGGGGCGGCCGAAAGCCCTACTAAGCAGGTATATACAAAAGTATGAAGGCTATTGCTTAATGCATTGTAAGCCGCCCTGAGTCTCCGGAGAAAGGCGGCATATAAATCGAACCAATAAATAAATAAATAAATAAATAGGCCCATATCCTTGTTAAATTCGGACTACAAAATGTTCATGGCAATAATGGCTGAAAGGCTAAAAAGGGTTTTGAATGAATTTATTCATGCTGACCAAAATGGTTTTTTTCCAAAAGGGCAAATAAGAAATGACATTAGCACCATACTGGATGTGTTGGAATATTATGAAATTCATAACGAAAAGAAAATGGCGTGAATATTATGAAATCTGGAATAAAATGTATCAATGTTTGGAGAGGAGGAGGAATGTCGGGATAAAAAATTATTGATAAGTCGAGAGTTGGAAAATTATTATGTTAGTATTATGTGATAGGTAGGAATTGTCTTTGGTATTGAAAGTAATTCACAGACGAAGAGACTTATCTGATTGAATTTTGATAGACTGTATAAACTTATATATCAAATATGAATTGTATTTGTTGTAAGGTAAAATTTGATGGAAATGTTAGAACCGGAAAAGTCGCAATATGTCCAATGTTTTTAACTGTATATTTAATAAAAAACTTTTTTTAAAACAACAAGCAGAACAGTTGAACAAATAGCAAATTAAACAAGAGGGGTTAAGTCACACAGAATGCTAAGCCACAGAAATATGAACCAAGGTTAAAAGGAATTGGGTTGATGATGACTGATTTTTTACAGATTGGATTCAGGCTACATACTGAGAAAAACTGAGGTGGTTCTGCAAATGTGCCTACTAGGACTTCAATTGACCTGTTGATGTCAGAGTTTCTGTTCTGAAATGCAAGCATATGGAAGCAAAAACATCACAATTGCAAATACAAGTTCAGTCACATGTTACAATTACAAATCAGTAATTCAGGAGATGCATGTGGGAAGTTTCCTCTCTAAGGATCTGTGGATTGAATAAAAAGTCCTATAGATTACCTGCCATGACTGGACATTTGAGATCCTGTTTCCAAGCCTCAACTTAGTTGGTCGCCCTCCTGATCCATACATTGCATGTAACGCATGTGCCACAGCATAAGCAGCATTGTGGATGTTGTAACTTTCACCTGTCATGCCTGTTTCAAACAGGTAAATTGGCACCTTTTGTAAATTCTCCTTTCCTGTACATGGTTTTTCTTGTACATTCCCATTCTGAGGTATCTGGTGGAAGCTGCAGTCGAAAACTAATTGCCACCATAGTGAGAGAAAGGGGTCCCCTTGTGGGTTCAATGGGTCTAAAGATAGGATGAAATGGCTGAATTCTGGGACATCAGCCCTGCGGTCCCTAAAATGCAGAGCCCCATGGAAGCGCTTTATATCTTTCAGTGTTTCTAGAGATCCTATCGCATTAACTTTCCAATGGGAAGTGAAGATCCAAACTTTCAAAAGTGGTTTCTGTGTTAAATCTTCATGACAATACAATGCCACCAGTACATTTGCAATAACATGGGAGTCTCCAAATAGAATAATCACTTCAGCGCTAGACAAAGTTTTGACAAGTTGAAGCATTTTCAATTGTGTTAAAGTATTTAAATTAAATGTGTACTTGCCAGTGAAGGCCAGGCAGATCTCCTTCTCCTTCAGCATTGGCACCAGAGATGAGATGAAACGTTCTCCATCGTCATCTTCGGAGGCCATAAGGCCAACCCAGTTCCATTGGAAATATAGAAGCAACTGGACTAAATCCTCATATTGAGGAAATTCCTTGGGATTAATCCGGAAGAAGGAAGGATAGTCTTCTGTCTCCATGAGTGAACTCAAAGCCAACACCAAGCTGGAGAAAGTGTGAAACTTCTTTGAAGGACCAAGTAATATTTTAGGGGTTACCACTGTGTTGATTGCCCTACCAAACAGCCAACTCACTAAGAGACAAGCTGAAACTTCTTCCCATAATTTCATATTTTGCCTGGTTGTAAGAGCTGCAAAAGTCCAAGGTGAAGAGACTGTTACCAAATCAACACAAATATAACTGGTTGGCTTAACAAATGGACAAATCAGGAAAAGGGGAAGCTTTCGTATGCTGTTTACATGCAAAATTGTTAGAATTCGCTTTTCCACTCCTGTACCCACATGAAATTTCCAGTAAAGTTATACTCTTGGCTGTTTTGAATGGCAGGTTCTTCCACGGTGGACATGTTGTTGGTTGCCCCAGCCCCAGCCAGAGGCTCTCCCGATTGTGTCTTAGCATTGAGCATCGAGCCATCCGGCGGGACAAAAGGGTTAATTTGCAGAAATTCCTCTTTCCCAGGGAAGTTTCTTCTGACTTAGAAAACAAACAAACTGACAATAAACCCAAGTACCCATTACCTTCTTTTATTCCCTCCTTTTCCTTCCCTCCTTGTTTTTCAGGTGTGCATCTCCTTTTTCTACAGGGGGCAGCATGTCAGGTCCCTATTGGAATGCTGCCATTCTGGAAGGGAGAGGGGAAGCATTGTGGGCCACCTAGTTTGCATGCTTTTGCTTTGCTGTTGCTTTAACTGCTTGGGAGCTAAAAGGGAGGGGGAAGCTCACGCCATCTGCAGCGACGCCATCTGCACCAGTCTGGGCCAGGTATCCAAGGTTGCAGTGCCCCAAAGATGAACTCTTCTCACTATCCAACTTCGTAGATACTCCTAACACCTTTGTGGCATGATATGGGAATCTGATGGACACGGGGTATCAAGGGGGGAGGGTTTCAAGGGAAACTTTAGCCTAACAATTTGTTCCTGAATTTCAGATTCCACCTGACTACTCTGCAATCACTATTTTTCAGTAAAAGCTCCTTTTGAAATGTGAAATGTTTCAAGAGTTTTACTTTCTTGAGAAGATAGCTGAGGCAGGTCCTTAAAAAAGGCCTGGAGAGTAAAACGTAGACTATAGAAATGAATTTCAGAGAAAAGAAGCCTAACCTATAGAAAAAAAGGACTAGTTTAGTGTTATCTTAAAATGTGATGAGTTCCCCATCTATTCTGTCATCTAAGTCATTTAGGAAGATGTTTGTTTGTTTGTTTGTTTGTTTGTTTTGTCAAGCATATATAAGATAACAGGTAAAAGTATAAACATAATCTGAATACATGAAAAGGGTAAGTAAAAAGGAATATTAGGACAGGGATGGAAGGCACGCTGGTGCACTTATGCACGCCCCTTACAGACCTCTTAGGAATGGGGTGAGGTCAACAGCAGACAGTTTAAGGTTAAAGCTTTGAGGATTTGGGAAGGAAACCAAAGGCAGGTAGTGCATTCCAGGCATTGAGCACTCTGTTACTGAAGTTGTATTTTCTGCAATCAAGTTTGGAATAGTTTACCTTGAGTTTGTATCTATTATTTCCCCGTGTATTGTTGTGGTTGAAGCTGAAGTAGACATTGACAGAGAGGACATTGTAGCAGATACTTTAATGTACTATGCTTAGGTCAGACTGAAGTCAGCATAGTTCTAAATTGTCTAAGCCCAAAGTTTGAAATCTGGGGACATAAGGTATTTTATTGCGGGTAGAGGAATGGAGGACTCTCCTCGTAAAATCTCTCTAGACTCTCTCAATTGTGTTTATGTCCGATATGGAGAGCGGGTTCCAGACAGATGAGCTGTATTCAAAAATTGGTCTTTTGAAGAGTACTGAGCCTAAGAGGGAGCCTACTCCACTGCCTACTTCTCTCCGTGTTGATGTAGTATCACAAGGACTACTCATTGAGTATGGTTTGTCAGCGAGGTACAAATCCATCTGGTGGTGATGTTGTCTATTCCACATTTTTCTAGCTTACCAAGAAGTAGGTTGTGGTCTACTTTGTCAAATGGCATAATGAAATCTAAGTATACTATGTCCACAGCATTTTGCTGGTCTACTAACTTAGGAGCGGATCAATTTATTTTCCAAAGCACCAGAAGGCAGGATAAGAAACAATGGATGGAAATTAATCAAGGAGAGAAGCAAACTGGAATTAATGTGAAACTTCATAACAGTGAGCACATTTAACCAGTGGAACAACTTGCCACCAGAAGTTTCATCGCTGTAGGATCTCCTGCTTGAGTTCTCCCCTTTGAATGGCAACCAAGAAATGAAACAGAAGTAAGTATGGCTTCAGCTGAAGTTGTTTTGCAGGTTGACAACTTGTCAGAGATGATATAGGGTCTCCTGCTTGAGCTCCAAGGTCCCTTCCAGCTTTATTCTGATTGAAATGGAAAGTTTCCAATTCTGATATAAATCAGAGATTCTTGTGCCTCATTATATTTTCCCTACAATTCAGAGTGGGTTTAAGTAGGATAATGTAGCATTTGGGGAAAAAGATGCAAGCCAAGAGACCAGCCCCAGAGGCCAAGATGGAGAAGATCTCCACAGCCACCATGGACTTCCCTTTGGTGCTCAGGTAGCTGGGAAGAAATGAGATCCAAACACTGCAAAAGACCAGCATGCTGAAAGTAATGAACTTGGCTTCATTAAAGCTGTCAGGTAACTTCCTAGCCAGAAAGGCCACTGTGAAACTCATGATGGCCAGAAACCCTAGATAGGCAAGGGCAGTGTAAAACATTATAGCTGAACCTTCATTACATTCCAAGATGGCCTCTCCAAATAAGGAGTGGAAGTCCATGTTGGGAAATGGGGGAGAGGTTGCCAGCCAAATGGCACAAAGGACTGCTTGGACCAGAGGACAGGCTAAGACAATGGAGTTGGTGAGGGGTTTTCCTAAGAGTTTCCTTGTCCTGTTCCCTGGCTTGGTGGCCATGAAGGCCAGAACCACCATGACAGTTTTTGCCAAGATAGAGGAAACTGCAAGGGAAAAGAGAATGGCAAAGACAGTTTGTTGAAAGAGACAGGTGAGCTTCCCAGGTCGACCAATGAAGAGGAAGGAGCAGAGGAAGCAGAGCAGGAGAGAGACGAGGAGGAGGTAAGTGAGATCTCGGTTGTTGGCCTTGACGATTGGTGTGTCACGATGTTTAAGAAAAATCACCAGGACTGCAGATGTGATCATGGAGAGAGAAAGAGTGAGAGAAGCCAAAATGTATCCCAGGGGCTCTTGATAGGAAAGGAAGTGGATCTTCTTGGCAATGCAGTGGTCCTTGTCCTTGTTGGGGTATTGGTCTTCTGGGCAGGGATCACAGGAAGCTGCATCTGAAATCAAGAGTCAGTTTTCATTTCATGGTGTGTCAAAAAGGGCTAATCCTCCTTTAATACTGATAACTCTGAGGATACAGTAGCCTTTCAGCTCTTGGGCTCAATTTCTCTGCTTTGCAATTTGCATTAACTCATTCAGTCTTTTTTTGGCAGAGAAAGGCAGGCAGAAATAGCTAGATCGACCTTCTCTTTCTCCAAGGGGTCCATCAGTTTCCTGGGAGACTGATAATGCTGACAGAAGAAGCAAAATAAGAAAAATTAAACCTTGAACCTCACACTCCTCACTTTCATGAAAACATTGGTAACTGGATTTCCTGGTGGCTTGTAAGAGAAAGAATAAAAAGTCTAGTGGGGAATCCATGGATTCTGCCCTGAAACTACCTTGCATTAAATGGCTGAGGAACAGGAAAGGTGGCCGGGGGAGGGGGGAGGGAGGGGGGAAGCACACTTTAGATCCATCAACTCAGAGGTTCTGCTGGAAACCATGAATATTTTGAAAAATGTCAATCTACCAGAATGACAACAGAATTGATATTTGTTCCTACTTAATGGCTTCCTTGATCTTAGAAGTTATTGTATAAATTTGAGATGTGCTCTACCTGTCTGATTAGAAATGGTTCCTTCTGGACAAGGGTCACACTGGTAGCAGCAAACCAGCTTGCCCTCTGGAACTCTTCTCCTCTCTCCTGCCTGGCACCTCTTCATGCCACACCTGGCAAAGGGCACCTTCTGAAAGGGAAAAGAGAAATGGTTGAGATGGCTATCCCTAGGAGAGAATGAATCTTTCTCTGAATTTAGATTTCTTAACAGCTCACCTTTGTGGCCCAGATGATAGCATCAGTGTTAATGGTGAAATCCTGCCCTAGGGGAGCCCCGGGATCTATTTGCCCAACTTTCATGGGGACAAAAGATCGATTGGGCAGGAGAATCCAGTTCAGAAGATCATAACCACCAGATCCCAGTCCATTTTCTGAGAAAGAGATTTCATCTCCAGCACTGTTGTTGAATTGGACTTTTCTCAAATAGGGAAGAATCTGAAAGAAACGAGACCTTCAGACATTGGGATACTTGGCTTGAAGCCACAAATGAGACCTCATGGGCTTCTATCATTCTGTGATGGCCACCATCTTAGCAGATGGTTGTATATCTGAGAAGCTAGAGGTGGCGCAGTGTTTAGAGTGCAGTACTGCAGCTACTTCAGCTGACTGCTAGTTTAGCAGATCAGCAGATCAAATCTCACCGGCTCAAGGTTGACTCAGCCTTCCATCCTTCCGAGGTGGGTAAAATGAGGACCCAGACTGTTGGGGGCAAGATGCTATTTAGTATACTGTCGATTGTTGTAAGCCTCCCAGAGTCCTCGGAGAGTGGGCAGCATAGAAATATGATTAATGATTATTAATAATTTCCCTTGGTGGAGTCCAAAGGAATCCAGGATAACACCAAATATTTCATTCATTTCCCAATACCACAGATTCTCTTTATCATTGGGCATTTCTACCGTGGCTTCTTCAACTCCAGTTTTATTATATGATTCCTACATACAAATATTTTAATTCCACATTTAGAATTTCATTGTATTGTTTTATAGAATAGAATAGAATAGAATAGAATAGAATTCTTTATTGGCCAAGTGTGATTGGACACACAAGGAATTAGTCTTTGGGGCATAAGCTCTCAGTGTATATCAAAAATAAATTCATCAAGAATGATAAGATACAACATTTAGTGATAGTCATATGATACCAAATAAGCAATCAAATCATACTAGGAGACTAAATAAAACAATATAAATCATAAAGATAAAAGCAGCAAGGTTATAGACATAGGTAGGAAGAGATACGTAATAGGAAGGATGAGAAGAATAATAGTAATACAGTCTTAATAAATAGTTTGACAGTGTGGTGGGAATTATTTGTTTAGCAGAGTGATGGCATGGTGGGAAAAACTGTCCTTGTGTCTAGTTGTTCTGGTGTGCAGTGCTCCATAGTGTCGTTTTGAGGGTAGGAGTTGAAAAACATTATGTCCAGGATGTGAGGGATCTGTAGATATTTTCACAGCCCTCTTTTCAACTCCTGCAGTATACAGGTCCTCAGGGGAAGGCAGGCTGGTAGCCATTGTTTTTTCTGCAGTTCTAATCATTTGTTGAAGTCTGTGTCTGTCTTGTTGGGTTGCAGAGCCAAAGATTTATATACACATTGAAACACTTGCTTTGGCCCAGGGTCTTCTAAATGAGAATTGCATTTTAGGAATGATGAAATAATATACGCCAACAGTTGACAATGCCATTGACTTTCTCCATCTGATTGTTAAGCTAATTGAGAAGAATGCAGGAACCTTGTCTGACCAAGTGGAGCTTTGTGTAAGGAAAACACAGCTCTGGTTTGTCACCTCACTGTGGAGAGAGGCCAGTGGTGGGATTCAAGTAATTTAACAACCGGTTCTCTGCCCTAATGATTTCTTCCAACAACCAGTTTGCCAAAGTGCTCAGAAAGTTAACAACCGGTTCTCCCGAAGTGGTGCGAACTGGCTGAATCCCACCACTGAGAGAGGCCCAATGTTTGAAATCCTTTGAAAAGTCTGAGGGATTTCAGGCCAGTCACCCATTATGTCCATCTTGAGTGCTGCTTGATGTGCTGAGGTTGACAGATTCCGCTTTCACTCAACAAGCAGAGCAATTGAAGAAATGGCAAATTAAAGAAGTGGCACAGACTCACACAGAATGCTAAGCCACAGAAATATGAACCAAGGTTAAAAGGAAGTGGACTGATGATGACTGACTTTCTACAGGTTGGATTCAGGGAAACTGAGGTGGTTTTACAAATGGGCCCATTAGGACATGTCGATTTCTTGAAGCATCCAGATTTTCATCTTGCTCAGAGCTGACACCTCCTGCATGGATTTGTCACCCTCTCAAACACAGGTAACCACTGAAGAACATTTGGGATCTGATAGAAACATCTTTCCTCTAGAGAGCTTATGGACAACTGGTTTTGTTTACTTTTCTCCTTCCCTCCTTTACCCCATTCCAATAAAATATCACACTTTATTGATATTATATTTTTAACAACTGCTCTCTTTTTTTTTTTATTGAAAAAGTTTTAACAATACAAATTTTTCCCCCTTTCCCCCCCCTCCCTAGCCACGGATTGTAAAATACATATTAAAAAAATATATAAATCCTTCCCATCCCCACCCTAACCCTCCCCCTCCTCCCTCTTCCCTCCCCCCCTTGACTTCCATTATATGCAATATTAATATTCCCAAACAATATATATGTTATTCAAACTTCCATATCTGTTATCTATATTTACTAACATACTAACATAATCATCTCAGCTAAAAGCGATATAATATTTTCTAGTCTGATACTTATTCTGTACATACTCAATCCATAATTTCCATTCCTGTATATACTTCTCATGGGTCTGATTTTTTAAAAAAGCTGAAACCTTTGCCATTTCTGCAAATCCAGCCATCTTCTGGGTCCATTGGTCAACCGTCGGTAAAACATCACTCTTCCAATGTTGGGCAATCAACAACCTAGCTGCTGTCACCATATACAAAATCAATTTAGTTTCACCCAGTGTAAAGTCTTTAACTATACCCAATAAAAAAAATTGCGGAGAAAATTGTATTTTTTTCTTTAAAACATTTTGCATAACCCACCAGATTTTTATCCAAAAAGCCCTCACTTTCCTGCAAGTCCACCAGATGTGATAATATGTAGCATCTAAACAATCACATCTCCAACATTTTGGCTGCACATTAGGGTACATGCAAGACAATTTCTTGGGGTCTAAGTGCCATCTATAAAACATTTTATAAAAATTTTCTCGTAAATTTTGTGACTGTGTAAATTTAACGTTCTGAACCCATATTTTTTCCCATGTTTCCATCATAACTGGTTGAGAGAAATTTTGTGCCCATTTAATCATACAATCTTTAACTAGCTCATTTTCTGAGTCTCTTTCTAACAGAACATTATAAACTCTCTTAATATGCATTGGACCTGTCCGCTTTATCTGTTCAACCAATTCTACTTCATATTCCATTAAACCA
>WNWU01013241.1:192514-204789 GCA_012654045.1 Ptyas mucosa
CCCTCTTCCCTCCCCCCCTTGACTTCCATTATATGCAATATTAATATTCCCAAACAATATATATGTTATTCAAACTTCCATATCTGTTATCTATATTTACTAACATACTAACATAATCATCTCAGCTAAAAGCGATATAATATTTTCTAGTCTGATACTTATTCTGTACATACTCAATCCATAATTTCCATTCCTGTATATACTTCTCATGCGTCTGATCTTTTAAAAAAGCTGAAACCTTTGCCATTTCTGCAAATCCAGCCATCTTCTGGGTCCATTGGTCAACCGTCGGTAAAACATCACTCTTCCAATGTTGGGCAATCAACAACCTAGCTGCTGTCACCATATACAAAATCAATTTAGTTTCACCCAGTGTAAAATCTTTAACTATACCCAATAAAAAAAATTGCGGAGAAAATTGTATTTTTTTCTTTAAAACATTTTGCATAACCCACCAGATTTTTATCCAAAAAGCCCTCACTTTCCTGCAGGTCCACCAGATGTGATAATATGTAGCATCTAAACAGTCACATCTCCAACATTTTGGCTGCACATTAGGGTACATACAAGACAATTTCTTGGGGTCTAAATGCCATCTATAAAACATTTTATAAAAATTTTCTCGTAAATTTTGTGACTGTGTAAATTTAACATTCTGAACCCATATTTTTTCCCATGTTTCCAACATAACTGGTTGAGAGAAATTTTGTGCCCATTTAATCATACAATCTTTAACTAGCTCATTTTCTGAGTCTCTTTCTAACAAAACATTATAAACTCTCTTAATATGCATTGGACCTATCCGCTTTATCTGTTCAACCAATTCTACTTCATATTCCATTAAACCAGTTTGTTGATCTTCTTTCCATCTCATCTGTAATTGATTGTACTGCAACCAAGTCAACGATTTCCCTTCTTCCAACAGCATATCCAAAGTCTTCAATCGCCACCTGCCCTCTTCAGAGTAAAGTAACTCTTTATATAAGAAACCCCCGAGTGACTTAATATTTGTATTCCACATGGTATCAGCGAGATCCAGCCAAAACGGAATCTTGTAATCCCAATTAGTTCGGTGCCTTCTCCAGACTCTCAGCAAGGCATTTCTAAGTAGATGACTATTAAACACTTTATCCACTTTGGTATCATAAAATAAGTATGCATGCCAACCCCAAACCAGGTCATGACTTTCTATATTCAACAAGTCAGTCTTAGTTTTCCCAAACCAATCACTTAATTGTATCAATGCAGTTGCTTCATAATATAGTCGAAGGTTTGGGAGTTTAAGACCACCTCTCTCACGAGTATCTTGCATTATTTTCAGTTTAACTCTTGGCTTTTTATCATTCCAAATGAATTTGTTCAGTCCTTTTTGCCATTCTAGCAATGGTTTGTCTGATTTAAGCACCGGTATCATTTGAAATAAAAAGATCAGTCTAGGTAAAACATTCATCTTTACTGCTGATATTCTTCCAAGCAGTGATAACTGCAGTTTCTTCCAGTTTTGCATATCTTTTTGTATCTTTTGCCACAGAACCTCATAGTTATTTTGAAACAGTTTAGCATTGGAGTCCGTGATTTGTACTCCTAAATATTTGACCTTTGAAACAATCTCGAAGCCTGCCAGTCTTTCCAGTTCCTTTTTTTTGCTCTCTGTCAGATTTTTGACAATCATTTTAGTTTTCTTCTGATTCAACCTAAAACCAGATACCATGCCATAATCTTCTATGATATTTTTCATCTGGATTATTGAGTTCATAGGTTGTGATAGGGTAACAACCAGGTCATCTGCAAATGCCTTAGTTCTGTAATCCTCTTGCCTTATAACTATTCCAGTCAAGGAATTCGAATCCCGTATTGCGTTGAGTAAGACTTCTAAAGTTAGGATAAATAATAGCGGGGATAATGGACAACCTTGTCTGGTGCCTTTTTGTATGTTGAAATTCGATGTTAAACATCCATTAATAATAAGTTGTGCATATTGCTCTTGATAGATTGCACCAATCGCTTGTATAAACCGCTCCCCCAAATCCATTTTTTCCAAAGTCTTAATTATAAAGTTCCAATTCACTCGATCAAAGGCTTTTTCCGCATCCCAAAAAACCAGCACTGCAGAGATCTGTTTATTCTTGTCTAGATAGTCCATTAAGTCTATGACTTGCCTAACATTCTCCTTCATATATCTGCCTTCAATAAATCCTGCTTGATCATGGTGAATTATCTTTTGAATAACTGGCATCAATCTGTTGGCTAGTACTTTTGCAAAGATTTTATAGTCTGTATTTAATAAAGATATTGGTCTATAATTTTCTGGTTTCTTAGGACCTGATTCTTCTTTCGGAATCAATGAAACAAAAGCTGTTTTCCATGAGGAAGGTATCTTACCTCCTAGTTGTATATTACAAAATAAATCTTTAAGATGCTGAATCATTTCTTCCTGTAAAGTTTTATAATAAATTGCAGTTAAGCCATCCGTCCCTGGAGCTTTAGCTGTTTTTAATTGTTTTATAGCAAAACTGATCTCTTCCACTGTTATCAATTGTTCCAAGCTTTTCTTTTGAATCGTTGAAATTTTTGAGATTCTCTTGTTTTCTAAATATTCATCTATGGTAGTATTCTGTATGTCATCTTTAGCATATAACTTAGTATAATATTCCAAAAAGGCTTTTTTAATTAAATCTTGTTGATAAACTTCTTTATCAGCATATTCAGTACTGTCAATAATTCGTGTCGATGCTTGTTTCCTCAAAGTATACGCCAACCACCTGCCCGGTTTGTTAGCATTGGAAAAGGTATTATGCTTTGCAAATTGTAAGTTAGTTGCCGTTTGGTCTGCTATAAGCATTTGAAATTGATCCTTCAGAAGTTTTATAGCCATTTGCAATTTTCCGTCTGTTGGTTTTTGTGTCAATTGTTGCTCTTTCTTTTTTATCTCAGATTCCAATTGTAGTCTTTTCTTCTGCTGACTCTGCCTATGTTTAGAATTCATTTGAATTAGTACTCCCCGCATATATGCTTTAGCTGCATCCCAAACTATTTCAATAGGGGTACCTTTGTTCAGGTTAAATTTAAAAAACTCCTTTAAATGCTTTTTGAGTTCAATTATATTTTTTTCATATCTAAATAGATTCTCATTTACTCTCCAGGATCTTCTTTCTCTTTTACCCATCTCGATTTCCATCCAGACCGGACTGTGGTCAGTCAAAGTCCTAGGAAATATCTTTATTTTCTTTACTTTAGAGAGTAGATTAGAAGTTAGGAGAAAAAAGTCTATTCTGGAAAAGGATTTGTGCCTGTCTGAGTAAAAAGGAAAGTCCAGTTCATTTGGGTTTCGAATTCTCCAAATATCTTTCAATTCCAAATCCTCTTTCAGTTCAAAAAAAGCTTGTGGTAATTTATTCCCTATTTTGGCCGTGGTTTTTTTATCCAATCTAGGTTGGATTACTCCATTCCAGTCGCCCATTATTATAATATTTGAATAGTCCCAATCCAGAATTTTTAAATGAAGTAGCTTGTAAAAATTTTCCTGCTGTTGGTTTGGGGCATATATTCCGACCAGCAAGATTGGTCCAACATCTGTAATAACTTCGACTGCAATATATCTTCCATCTTTATCTGCTTCTATAATTTTAGCTACAAGTTTCTTGTTTATATATATCACCACTCCATTCTTCTTTTCCAGATTTGAAGCAGCAAATTGCGTTCCCAATTTTAAATTTATCAAGTATTTCTGATCTTGCAATTTTACATGAGTCTCCTGTAAACAGATAACATCATTATAAAATTGTCTCAAATAGTGAAATATCTTCCTTCTTTTTTGCGGAGAATTCAATCCGTTAACATTCCAGGACAAAAATTTAAGTGCCATTTGACCCTGTCTGAAGTTTTGAGAGCAATTGTTGAAGATTCTCTCCTACGGTAGCAATCTTCGGTTTAGCTCCTCCCATGACTTCAGCTTGCTGCTTATCTTTAGGTCTTTTCTCACGCTGTGGCTTTATATATTCTTGCTGCTGTTGCTTCATTTGTTTAGACATTGCTCTGGTTATGCGTTGCTCTTCCACTTTAGATGTTGTTACTTCCAAAGCCATCGCCTCTTCTGTGATAGTTTTAGACATTTCTTCCAAAGGAGAAGCTTCAAATGGTGCAAAAGGGTCAACCACAACACCACCTAAAGCTCCCACTAATTCTCTTGCCTCCCTTTGCGACTGCCTTATTTGTGCTTCTGTTTCTTGATCAATCTCAGCTTGTAATTGAGCTTCTTTATCTATTGGTGAAGATGTGCGTGGAGGAGGAGAGCCCGCTTTCAAAACGTTGTAATAAAATTCTTCTGCTTTTTCAATAGTGTTAAGGCGGTATCTCACTCCTCGCAGCCTGAGTATTACACCTATTGGAGCATCCCACCTAAATTGTATGTTCTGTCTTTTCAATTCTGTCACCAAAAATCCAAAATCCTTTCTATCTCTTAACATTTTAGGTGGTAGTTCTTTAAAAACTCCAATCTCACTTTCATCAACTTGAACTGTTGTAACAAAAGAATTTTGCAAGATTTCATTTCTCATTCTTCTATCTGTAAAGTATATAACCACATCTCTAGGCAGTTGTCTTTGTACCGCCACACGAGAATTAACTCTGTAGACCTTGTCCATCTTGCACAAAACCAGATCTGGTTCCACTTTCAACATAACTGCCAAAGCCTCTGCACAAATTTTCCTAAGATCTTCCCTGGTGTTCTCTTTTACACCTCTCAATCTGATAGCATATTCCATTGATCGAAATTGCATCATAGTAATCTCATTTTGCATTTTTTGTGTAACTTCTTCAATTTCTATAATTTTTGAGTCAGAAGCTCTGAATTTGGTCTCCATCTCTGAGGCAAGATTCTCCACTTTTTTATCAATCTGCAACACTACCTCAGACAGGCCTTTAACCACTGTTTGAATATCTTGTTTAACTGAATCATATTTCTCTTGAAGCATTCCTTTAACCTCCTTCTCTGATCTTTGAATTTCTTTAATAATAATATCATATTGGCTTTCTTCCTTTGTCTGAGATTGCAGCTGCGCTGTTTGAGGCTGTTTCTGTTTATGTGTGGGGGACCCCCCCCCCCCCGGTTGCTTTGTTGCCATTTTACCTCTTAAAGATCTTCCTTTTCCACAAACTCTAGCAACTTTTCCCAAAAAGTTCTCCAGATTCAATCAGGTCTATAAAAGTCAATTGGTATTTTTATTTTATGTTATTTTGTTTTTTGGATACTTCTGCCTCTTCCAGCCGGATTTGTTACTTTAAAATGTAGCCGGATACAGTAATCAAATTACTTTCGCTTTCAGCACTCTCCACTGAAAGCAAGCGCCATTTTTTTTCCTCCCCTTTTCTCAGAGCCAAATTACTTTCACTTTAAAAACTCTTTAAAATAGTCCAAAAAGCTTCCAATACTTGCTGTTTAATGAGAAGTTTGAAATCTTCCTTATTTTTCGTTGTTATTGGTAATGCTGCCGCGCTGTCTTGTTCTGCTTTGAAGCAGAGTTTCCCAGTCGTCCGGAGCTTCAGCGGGGTGGATAGGGAGTCCCACCCTGTTAACTCCCCAGAAGCAAGAAAAGCTTTCTGGGGGTCTCACAGGGGACTCTACCTGCAGCCGCCGGCTCTCCTCACAAGCCCTTTGCGTCTTGGAGTTTTTCGAGCCGTTTCAATTGCCGAAACGGCTCTTTTACGGGCGATCAGGCTGGCGGTCTTCAAAGGACCGTCCGCAACAGCTGACGGCAACAGCGGAAGAACTGCTCTCTTAAACTGTTCTGAAATGCAAGCTTAGGGAAGCAAACATATCACAATTGCAAATACAAGTTCAGTCACAGGTTACAATTACAAATCAGTAATTCAGAAAATACATAAGGGAAGTTTCCTCTCTAAGGATCTGTGGATTGGATAAAAAGTCTTATAGATTACCTGACATGACTGGACATTTGAGATCCTGTTTCCAAGCCTCAACTTAGTTGGTCGCTCTCTTGATCCATACATTGCATGAAATGCATGTGCCACAGCATAAGCGGCATTGTGGATGTTGTAACTTTCACCTGTCATGCTTGTTTCAAAAATGTAAATTGGCACCTTCTGTAAATTCTCCTTTCCTGTACATTGTTTTTCCTTTACGTTCTTATTCTGAGGTACCTGGTGGAACCTGCAGCCAAAGACCCATTCCCACCATAGTGGGAGAAAGGGGTCCCCTTTTGGGTTCAACAGGTCTAAAGACAGGAGAAAATGGCGGAATTCTGGGACATCAGCCCTGCGGTCCCTAAAATGCAGAGATCCATGGAAGCGCTTTATATCGTTCAGTATCCCCTGAGAACCTATCACATTAACTTTCCAATGAGAAGTTAAGATCCAAACTTTCAAAAATGGTTTCTTTGTCAATTCTTCATGACAATACAATGCCACCAGTATATTTGCAATACTGTGGGAGTCTCCAAATAGAATAATCACTTCAGTGCTAGACAAACCTTTGAAAAGACGAAGCATTTTCAATTCTGTAAAAGCATCAGCATCAAACTTGTACTTGTCATTGAAGGCCAGGCAGATCTCCTTCTCCTTCAGCATTGGAAACATAGATGAGACGAAATGTTCTCCATCATCATTTTCAGGGGCCAGAAGGCCAACCCAGTTCCACTGGAAGTACAGAAGGAGCTGGACTAAACCCTCATACTCAGGAAATTCACTGGGATTAATCCGGAAGAAGGAAGGGTAAACTGCTCTTTCTCCTTGAGTGAACTCAAAGCCAACACCAAGCTGGAGAAAGTGAAGTTCTTCTTTCAAAAACACAGTTAAGTTTTATGGTGACTATAGGGGTCACCACTGTGTGGTTGATTGCCCTACAACCAGCTGACTCACTTTAAGAGACAAGCTGAAGCTTCTTCCCATAATTTCATATTTTGCCTGGTTGTAAGAGGTGAGATGCCAAGGGAACAAACTATCAACCTGATACAGAGAATAAAGTGCACAGGAAGGTTTGCTAAACTTTAATGAAGAGTAACTTAGGGAGGAATTCCTCTTGGCAAGTACAGCATTTCAGAATTATCTCGTTATCTCTTTGGAGCTATATAAATCAAAACATAAAATATAAAAATGAATTCAACTTATCATGAATTCTCTAAATCATAGACTCATTGACTCCTCCCCCAAGACACTTCTGGTTCCATCTTTGGCTGCAGTTGTGCTTCTGTTATTTTACTCCATAAATCAATCTAAGGGAGCCTCCTTACCTGTGGGACCTTGTAGATGCTGAAGACGGAGGCCATATGCCTTGAGGATTTGGGGTTGCTGCCCCCGATGACAGAGAGCAGAGGGGCCTTCCAGTCACATTTGTAACCTGGAACCATTCGGCCTTTTCTGGAGAGCAGGGAGAGACAGATTATGGAAATCTTCAACTCAATCTGGAAATTGTCGTGGATATGAAAGCCAAGGGTGACGTTGGGCAGGAGATCCAGGTCCTTGTTGATCTCTTTGACTGCAAACACCAAGGCCTGGAACTGCTGGTAATTCTTGGGTATGGGTCTAGAGTGAGAAAAACATTGGGGAACATTACAGAAAAGATGGGGTGTGTCTCAGATGGGATTTGATTTGCTTCCCATTTTTGTATTTTGTGTGGAGCAGCAAGTCCGAAGAACAAATGTTTTTTTTAAGTTGTCCTTTCATTAAATTTGAAGGCCTTTATCAGAAAGGAGAAATGCCTGTCTCTCCATTTCATGGACCATTATATACCCCTCTATTGTTCTCTCCTTCTTCGCTTTGCTCAAGTGAATATAATCCTTCTTAACTCTTCCTCCAGCACCAGAATTAATTTCAGTCTCTTTTTGAGCATCTTGAAGGTTTCTTGAAGGCCATCAGTCCTGAGCACTGCTGATTCCAAAACTGAGCTCTGTTTTTTTTCTTTTCCTGTATCCCATTCTGGAAAAGGATAAACCTTTTATCTGAGTTTTCCACTACAATTTCCACTACAGTCCAAATTAATATTATAAATCAACTTCTTCACTAGGCCAGCACAGGAAACCACAAGCAGTAAATCTTATTTTATGATTCAGAGGTTTATTTCAGGAGCAATTTGGAACATGAAAAGCCATCATAGCAATGCACAGTGCAATTTCACGACAAAACTTAAATTATTAAACCATCGCAATGGGGTCCAATGACACACATAGAAAGTCCTACAAGGACTGCTATTGGGCAAAGGACCCCATTCTCATCTCAAGTCACATTTCTTATACCTTCTTTTTGTACTGACATACACATTCCATAGTTTCCCTTCCCTGTTCTTTCTTACATTCTTACTGGCTACATTCTCTGCAAACCCCCCTGTCCACCTTGAACCTCTATCCATCGGCTACTTTCAGTTCCCTATTTCTCACACTTTAAACATTCTGATTACAAATATATCTCAAAACCATGTACTTTGCAGAAAATGCAGCACACAAGTCAGCATATTAGAAATATGTCTGGTACATTTTGCAATTATGTTAATTTAAAACTTTGGTTCAATGAGGCCTGCAAGCCCACTCCTGGGCCTTATTACCTGCGACTTTCCAATGGATATACTCTATGGATATAGTATTTCTCTTCTCACATAGGGTACCAATAAAGGAGGATATTTGTAGCTGAAGGGTCCTCGATGCTCTCAGAGCTTGGTTGTTTTCTTACTGATGTTTCATTACCCAAATCAGGTCACATTATTTGGGTGTTACCTAGTTTTGGTGTTGAAAAATTTGCAAGGAAACAAGCAAGCTCAGAGAACACCAAGGATGCCTCAGTTTCTAAAGTGTTTTCCCCCCCTCACATTTTATGTTGTTTATCATCTTCCTGATGAAGAGTTGTGGAAAGACAGAGAAGTTTGCCTCTTCATTGAGAAAAGGAAAAAGTAGGAGATTGTAATTACCACTAGCAAATATTTCTAAAATTAGACTATGAACCAAAAACAAACCAAAGAATTCTTTACATCTTTCCCACCAGAAGAAACTTACGAAATCCTGAAAGGAAGGTGATATGGGTTTTTTTGAAAGTCTGGGAGACTGGATGAAATAATAGTTACCAGGAGTAAATTCCCACCAATAATGAGGTCACCAGACTTGTAATAATCCCATTGTCTCTGGTTCTGATAAGGATCTGCGAACACACATTTGGTTGGCATCCACTTAGCAGAAGTTGGAGGCAGGAGCCAGAAGAGCAGCATCAGGAGGAGAGGCAGCCTGGCCATTCTTGTCACCTCCACTCCTAGATCAGAAATCAAGGTTTGTGCAGCAGTTGAAGTGCAGGTAGCACTTGAAATCACACCAGAGTTTCAGCACGAGAGAGAGAGAGAGAGAGAGAGAGAGAGAGAGAGAGAGAGAGGGAGAGAGAGAGATGATGCCACCTGGATGATCCCAGGGCAAATTTATATCATCCATGCTTCCCCTTATCTATGCTCAGTCTGTGACCAAAGAGAAAACCACGACCAGCTGAGTCTCACCAAAGCCAGGAGTTACCTTTTCAGGAGGAGGTAACTCAAAGCATATTTTAAAAAGTTTATTTTACCTCAGAATATTTTTCTGGGTTGAAATCCATGGGGACACATTTAGAATTACTGTTATTCTGATAACTGTAGGGAAGACTAATATTTTACCCACTTAGCAATAGCTTCTCTTCATACACCAGAAGTCTGTTGTTGATCCAAGGAGCAGATGGACTTGAGGATCAAGGTTCAGGTGGAATTTGGCCTACCTGAAAATGAGCACCTGAACCCAAAATGGAGTCTGACCCCTAGTTTGTTTGGTTAGTATGAATGTAATAGGGTGGCACGTGACAATCAGTTGTACCCTAGCAAGTGTGAACAATCGTAACAATATCTGGATAAAGTTGCTGGTTCATTTGAACCTCATGGTAGGGGATGAAATAAGAAATTAACTTCTTCCATAAATCTTAAAAAATAGGATGAAGGATCTCACAAGATGTTAGGCTAATTTGAACTCTGCAGGAGAGCTGTCTAACAACTCGTTGGAGCCAGAAAAGTTTGTTTGGTATGTATCTTGTGAAGTGTGTCTTCAGAGTTGTCAGTTGGTGTGAAAGGATTCCATCTCCCATGGCAAAACTCTGGGATGGTTTTGGGTTATAGGAGTGGGTGCATGGTGCTATGTTCTTCTCTCCTTCCTCTGAAGCTGATTCCAGCCAGTGCTGGTTATGGGGAAGAGAAGGAGTTCAGACCAGTGGTATATTAGGATGATTAAGGAATTTGGCCAGGACTCCAGACGTTCTCCTACAGAGAGAAAAAGGACAAGAGAAGCTAAAGTGTACCTCAGAGTGTCTTGATAGGCAAGAAAATGGATCTTCTTGCAATGCTCTGGTCCTTGTCCTTGTTGGGACATTGGTCTTTTGTGTAGTAGACACAGAGAGCTGCAACTGAAATCCAGACCCTTTTTGAAGTGTTTCAGGGCCATCTGCACTTTGCAAGATCCTTCAATGAGATGTCTCAATGTGATGTGAATGTTCCTTTTCTGCAACAGCCAACTCACAAAAAGTCATCGAGTGACCCTTATATGTGCAGCTTATGGTATCCCAAAGAATGTGAATAATTCAAAGAAGTGAAGTGGTCAAAATTTCACCTACTTCCTCTAGGATGTTGAATGGGGAACTATGATCTCAGTTTGTGTTCTGACCCAAGTCACACTGACAAGGGAGGTCTTAGTTAAAGTCAGTTTATTACTCACTTACACAACATCCCATAATTCACCAATGGGGCTGGTAAAGCTCCACCTCATTTTCCCTTTCTAGAGTCCCCTTCCCCCAGAACCTACCAGTTCCAGAAACTGGGTTCAAGCTGACCCACCAGGCATAAGCACAAGACACACTGCTCCCAAAAACTGAACCCAAAAAATAAAGTCCAAGGTTCCAAAAGTCAAAGCACAGTCCAGAATTGCAAAGACAGGAAGGCAAGTCTGAAGTCCATAAGTGAAGTTTGAGGTCCAGAGTCCAAAACAACAGTCCACGGTTCAAGAAACAGAGTGTCATGGTCAGCTTGCTATGCAAAGCCCACTCACAACCAGACATCAGCAAGGGGAGGGAGGGGGAGGGAAGGCATTGGAATGCAGGGGGGGCGCATTCGGGAGGATAAAGGAATGCAAGTTTGCTGGCTTGAAGCTTGAGACAGATCCAGCACCCCAAGGTCATCAGCTGCAAAAGTCCAAGGTGAAGAGACTGTTACCAAAACAACACAAATATAACGGATTGGCTTGACAAATGGACAAATCAGAAAAAGGGGAAGCTTTCGTATGCTGTTTGCATGTGAAATTGTTAGAATGGGTTTTTCCACTCCTGTACCCACATGGAATTTCCAGTAAAGTTATACTCTTGGCTGTTTTGAATGGCAGGTTCTTCCACGGTGGACATACTCTTGGTTGCCCGAATCCCAGCCAGAGGCTCTCCCGATTGCTTCTTAGCATTGAGCATCAAGCCATCCAGGGGGACAAAAGGGTTAATTTCCAGAGATTCCTCTTTCCCAGGGAAATTTCTTCTGACTTAAAAAACAAACAGACAATAAACCCAAGCAACCATTACCTTCTTTTATTCCCTCTTTTTTCTTCCTTCCTTGTTTTTCCTGTGCGCATCTCCTTTTTCTACAGGGGGCAGCATGTCAGGTCCCTATCGGAATGCTGGTATTCTGGAAGGGAGGGAGGCAGCATGGTGGGCCACCTAGTTTGCATGCTTTTGCTTTGCTGTTGTTGGGAGCTAAAAGGAAGGGAGAAGCTCACACCATCTGCAGCGACTCCATCTGCACCAGTCTGAGCCAGGTATCCAAGATCGCAGTGCCCCAAAGATGAACTCTTCTCACCATCCAGCTTTGTAGATTCTCCTAACACCTTTGTGGCATGTTATGGGACTCTGATGGACACGGGGTATCAAGGGGGGAGGGTTTCAAGGGAAACTTTAGCCTAACAATTTGTTCCTGAATTTCAGATTCCACCTGACTACTCTGCAATCACTATCTTTTAATAAAGGTTCCTTTAAAAATGTGGATTGTTTCAAGAGTTTTACTTTCTTGAGAAGGTAGCTGAGGCAGGTCCTTACCTGGAGACTAAAATATATGAAAAATGGTTGCAGGATTTGGGTTTGTCTAGTCTGTAGAAATGAACTTTAGAGAAAAGAAGTCTAATCTAGAGGGGGGGAAAGGACTAGGGTGGACATATTAGCCGTATTCCAATATTTGAGAGGCTGCCACAAAGAATAGAATAGAATAGAATAGAATAGAATAGAATAGAATAGAATAG
>WNWU01013241.1:211857-231115 GCA_012654045.1 Ptyas mucosa
CTATTCTATTCTATTCTATTCTATTCTATTCTATTCTATTCTATTCTGGCAAATTTCTGAACTTTCCAGAACTCTTCATGAGTTTCCTGAGGTTCTGGCACACGACTCAGTCGGGGACCTGGTGGCGGCCTGGGATCAGGCCGCTAGCGGGGCCTTAGACCGAGTCGTGCCTTTGCGGCCTCTGACCCGGTGCCGATCCCTCACGGCCCCTTGGTTTACTGAGGAGCTGAGGGAGATGAAGCGCCGGAAAAGACGCCTAGAGAGCGGTTGGAGGGCCAGTCTTGCCGAATCTGATCGAACACGGGTAAGGCTACATATTAAAGCCTACCTAGTGGCGATAAAAGCGGCAAAGTCTAATCACTTTTCCGCTCTTATTGCGTCATCAGAGAATCGTCCGGCGGCCCTGTTCAGGGTGACCCGCTCCCTGCTTCAATCGGGAGCGAGGGAGGACCCCCTGGAGGGCAGGGCTGAGGATTTCGGATGATATCTGTATGACAAAATCGCTCAGATCCGACGGGACTTGGACTCTGACTGGGTAGATCCGGGCGGGATGACGAGGAATAGTCTTGAGAGTGTTATCTGGGAGGAGTTTGACCTTGTGACTCTGGATGACGTGGACAGGATTTTGGGGAGACTTAATGCGACCACATGTTTATTGGACCAGTGTCCCTCCTGGTTAGTACTGGCTTCCCGGGAGGTTACACGAGGCTGGCTCCAGGGAATTATTAACGCTTCGTTGAGTGAGGGATACTTCCCCGCCACCTTGAAGGAGGCGGTGGTGAGGCCTCTCCTCAAGAAGCCCTCCCTGGACCCGGCAATATTGGCTAACTATCGTCCTGTCTCCAACCTTCGCTTTGTGGCGAAGGTTGTTGAGAGTGTGGTTGCACGACAGTTCCCACAATTCCTGGAGGAAACGTCCTATCTGGATCCGTTCCAGTCGGGTTTCAGGCCTGGTCACAGCACAGAAACGGCATTGGTCGCGTTGTTTGATGATCTCTGGAGGGCCCGGGACAGAGGTTGTTCCTCTGTTCTGGTCCTATTAGATCTCTCAGCAGCTTTTGATACCATCGACCATGGTATCATGCTGCACCGGTTGGAAGAGTTGGGGATGGGGGGCACCGTTTTACGATGGTTCTCCTCCTTTCTCTCCGACCGGTCGCAGTTTGTGTTGACAGGGGGGCAGAGGTCGACCTCGAGGCCTCTCATTTGTGGAGTGCCACAAGGGTCGGTCCTCTCGCCCCTTCTGTTCAACATTTATGTGAAGCCGCTGGGTGAGATCATCCGTGGTTTTGGGGTGAGATATCATCAGTACGCTGACGACACCCAGCTGTACATCTCCACCCCAGACCACCCCAACGATGCCCTTGAAGTGATGTCCCGGTGCCTGGAGGCCGTGCGGATCTGGATGGGGAGGAACAGGCTCAGACTCAACCCATCCAAGACTGAGTGGCTGTGGTTCCCGGTTTCCCGATATAGCCAGCTGACGCCATCGCTGACTATCGGGGGCGAGTCTTTGGCCCCCGTGGAGAGGGCGCGCAATCTGGGAGTCCTCCTGGATACGCAGCTGTCCTTAGAGGAACATCTGACAGCTGTGGCCAGGGGGACCTTTTATCAGGTACGCCTGATTCGCCAGTTGCGCCCCTTTCTTGATCGGGATTCTGTGTGCACAGTCACTCGCGCCCTCGTCACCTCTCGCCTGGACTACTGTAATGCTCTCTACATGGGGCTCCCCCTGAAGAGCACCCGGAGGCTCCAACTGGTCCAGAATGCGGCCGCGCGGGTAATTACGGGGGCTACATGGCGCTCCCACATAACACCGCTCCTGCGCGAGCTGCACTGGCTCCCAGTGGTCTTCCGGGTGCGCTTCAAGGTGTTGGTTACCACCTTTAAAGCGCTCCATGGCATAGGGCCCAGTTATCTACGAGACCGCCTTCTGCCACCGACAACCTCCCATCGACCCGTGCGCTCCCACAGAGAGGGTCTCCTCGGGGTGCCATCAGCCAAGCAATGTAGGCTGGTGACCCCCAGGGGGAGGGCCTTCTCTGTGGGAGCTCCTACCCTCTGGAATCAGCTTCCCCCTGAGATAAGAAAAATCCATGACCTCTGTGCCTTCCGCCGGGCCCTTAAAACATTTTTCTTCCAACAAGCCGGGCTGGCCTAAGCGAAGCCTTTTAAATGATTTTAAAGTGGGGTTTTTAAATTTCTGGGCCAAATTTAGATATTCTTTTTAATTGGTTTTTAATTGTTTATATTATGTGTTTTTTACTTGGCTGTACACCGCCCTGAGTCCCCAGGGAGAAGGGCGGTATAGAAATCTAAAAATAAATAAATAAATAAATAAATAAATAAATAAATAAATAAATAAAAAATGAGAAAGATGAGATACAACGTAAAACTGAGGAGGGACAACAGCTACAAGACTCTAGTGAAGAAGTTGCCTTAAATATTAATTTGGACCTAACTTCATAGTAAAAAATACTCAAAGAAAAGTTCAAACATTCCAATGTGGATATTGCAAAAAACCAACCAACCAAAGAAACAAACACCTCCTCAGTTTAGGAATCAGCAAAGGTCATGGATCATGGCCCTTAGTGAGTCTGAGCTGTCTCACTGGAGTCTCACTGGAGTCTTTCACTCAGACCTGAAGAAGCTGCTCCGAGAGAGGAAGAAAATGATTAGGGAGAGAGAGGAGCAACTGGGGAGGATTTCAGCCAAATGAAGGAGAACAGAGGGGGATAAAAGGATCTGGGATAAGGGCAGCCAGGCTTTTCTCCTTTCTCAGAAATCCATCCAAGTTGAATCAAGGGACATCCTTAAAAAAAAAGCCAAAACAGCTCAATGAAACGTATGACTTTCTGTTCCAAGGACACACAAAAAAGGCAAAGCCAACTTCAACAGCATACAAAAAATAACGTTCTCCATTATTTTTCTCACTATAGATTCATACCCAAGAATTACCAGCAGTTCCTGGCCTTGATGTTTGCAGTCAGAGAGATTAACAAGGATCTTGTTCTCCTGCCCAACATCAGCCTTGGCTTCCACATCTATGAGAACGGCCAGATTCAGAGGGAGATTTCCTTATTCAGCCTCTTCCTGCTCTCCACACGAAGCCGAATGGTCCCAGGTTATAAATGTGACTGGAAGGACCCTCTGCTCTCTGTCATTGGGGGTGAGAGCCCCAAATCCTCAAGGCTGATGGCCTCCATCTTCAGCATCTACAAAGTCCCACAGGTAAGGGGCCTCAATGGATACAGTATGGGGTAGAGAAACACACAGAAGCCAAGGATGAAAGCAAAGTTGTTTATTTATTTATTTGTTTGTTTAATATAATTTGTATGCCGCCCTATCTCCATGTTGCCGGGGTGGAGGGGATATCAGGGATACATGACTTAAATAATCCATGCTATATTTGAATTGATTTCTGGATTGCACATGTCAAGATACATTTTTATATAACCACAAAGCAATATTGATATAATTCTGAAAGAATTTCAGAGAAGATTATCATCTTTTTGCACCTTTCAGTGCAGTTTATTCTCTGTATCAGGTTTGTTCCCTTGACTTCTGATCTATCACAACTAAGCAAAACAGGTAACTGGTGGCTCTTCCTAAGAAGGGAGGAAGGTGAAGCCTGCCACTCAAAGTGGATGAACCTGACTGGTGGAGCAATAAACTACACAGTGGGGACCCTTAAAATCAGCATTAAAATGTACTTCTCATTTTCTCCAGCTTGGAGTTGGCTTTGAGTTCACTCAGGAAGGCAGAAGAGTTTATCCTTCTTTCTTCCGGATTAATCCCAAGGAACTTCCTCAATACGTAGGTATAGTCCAGCTGCTCCTGCATTTCCAGTGGAACTGGGTTGGGCTGGTGGCCCCTGAAAATGACGATGGAGAACATTTCATCTCATCCCTGATGCCAATGCTGAAGGAGAAGGAGATCTGCTTGGCCTTCACTCAAATGATGAAACTTGATTTTTATGCTATTTCATACTCAAAATTAAACCGTATTTTGAACACTTGGTCTATAGGTGAAGTGATTATTTTGTTTGCAGATTCCAGTACTATTTCAAATGTACAGGCAGTTGTGTTTGTTTATGAAAAATGGAGAAATGCAACATTTTGCAAAGTTTGGATCTTTACATCCAATTGGAAACTTAATGTGATGAATTCTCAATATCTATTGCAAATTATAAAACCCTTCCATGGGGCTTTGCATTTTAGGGACCACACCGGGGATGTCCCAGAATTCAGCCGTTTTCTCCTGTCTTTAGACCCTTTGAACTCACGACGGGACTTCTTTCTCCCACTGTGGTGGGAAAAGGTCTTTGGCTGCAAGATCCACAAACCAGGCAAGACCCCTAAAAAGGGGAAAAAACCTTGTACAGGAAAGGAGGATTTACAGAGTCTGCCATCTTATGTGTTTGAAACAAGCATGACAGAAGAAAGTTACAATATCTACAATGCCGTTTATGTTGTGGCACACGCGTTACATGCCATGCATGGATCAGAAGCACAAACAACCATGATGAGGCTTGGGAAGAGGATCTCAAATGTCCAATCATGGCAGGTAATTTCTGTGAATTGTTTTTTAACCAGTCCATTCCCTGGACTCAATAAAGGTTTTTAATACAGTATGCATATGCTTAGAGAGGATGCTTCCCATGTGTATTTCTTGAATTAAATATCTGCATGGCATCATATCACTGTCAGGGTTCCAAGTAACACCCCCAACGAAAGAAGACTCCGAGGCTAGAAGTTCCTCAAAATTCCATTTTATTAGAGATGTTATATTGGCACATCTGGGAAAACCCGAATCTGAAAGCTTCCAGGTTTTCCCCACCCAAAGGAAAGTCCAAGTCCCTGCCCAGCACCCACATGTCCATCACATGGTTCAATCAAATCACTGACCCAACTGGAGATGCCTCCCAGTCACACCCCTCCAGGTGCAGGGCAACATGTCCTTGACTCTCTGAGAAAGGAATGCTATTTTGACTACATATCACCCATGCTCCATACAATCCCCCCTCCCAGTTTCCCACAGTAGTAAATGGGGCAGGCCTGAAATCTCAATGGAAAAGATGGCTTTGAGGCCTGACAGGCTGCCTCCCCTCCCATCAGAAGATCTTGTCCTGCAACGAGAGTAACACAGGGGGAGACTAACCACCTCTTCCCCCCACCCCCAGGGGGACCCTTTGGCTTATCAGGGTATTTATCATGGAATTGTTTTACTAGCCTGTCTGCTTTCACATCCCAGCTCTTAACCCAGGTAGCTTCAGACAAAGGGTACCCTTTCCAATGTACTAGATATTGCAATCGACCGCTATACAAACTGGAGTCTAAAATCTTTTGTACTTCATAATGGGTTCCCCTTGCATCCCCAAAGGCTTGGGGGACGGTTGAGCCTGCGGTCTTAATCTGGACCCTATGGCTGGTTTCAGCAGACTACAGTGAAAAAATGGGATGCACTTTCCCTAGAATGCAGGGATGGTGAAGCTGAACTGTCACTGGGTTAATTACTTTCACTATTGGGAACGTACCTAAACATTTAGGTCCCAGCTTCTTACTAGACAGCTTTAGTCTTATGTATTTGGTTGATAGATAAACCCGATCTCCCACATGAAAGGGAGGCTGAAGAGATCGGTGTTTATCTGCTTGTTTTTTATATGCCTCAGCCGCTTCCACTAGCACTTTTTTAGTGTTCTCCCAGCCCTTTCTCAGCGACTCCATCCACTCAGTCAGGGTCATGGAAGAGGGGTTTCTCTGGGTAGTTCGGGCATTACAAAGTCCATGTTGCTGGTGACCTGGAAAGGAGTAATCTGGTGCTGCTGTGCACAGTGTTATTGTAAGCCACTTCTGCAAATGGCAGCAAGTCCGCCCAGTTCTCTTATTGGTAATCCACATAGCATTTTATATATTGTTCCATCACTGCATTTGGTCGTTCCGCAGTTCCATTCGTACTTGGATGGAAAGCCAAGCTAAGTCCTTGTGTGGATCTGTCTGATCACAGCAATTCACTCCAAAACTTAACCGTGAATTGGATTCCTCGGTCTGAGATGACCCGGCGAGGTATTCCATGCAGCCAGTAAATCTGTTTGATGAACATCTTTGCCAATTTTTTTGCTGATGGCAATTTAGAACAGGCTATGAAATGGGCTTGCTTTGAAAATAAGTTGATTACTGTCCAAATGACTGTATTTCCCCCGCTCTCTGGGAGTATAAAGTCCATTGCAATCGCCTCCCAGGGTCAGCTGGGGCTGGCTACTTGCTGGAGGAGACTAGGAGGTTTCCTTGGTCTCGTTTTCATGGCAGCACAGGTGGCACAGCTTTTCATGTAGTCCTCCATGTCAGCTTTCATTTTTGGCCACCAAAACATTTACTTCCCATCTCTGAATAATGTTTCAAATCCTGTGCAGTTGGTCCCTCAATTTCTTTCTGTATATCTGTGTCTGATGTTTGGGGTCATCCGAATCAGATTTATTGTCAGTATCCATTGCTTCTTGCATTTGTTGCTCCACAATTAATTTATGCTTAACCAAGAAATCTTTTGTATACCAGGTATTTACAATCTTGGCAAGTTTAAGACTTTGGGCTTCAACTCTCAGAATTCCTCAGCCAACCATGCGGACTGGGAAATTCTAGGAATTGAAGTCCACAAGTCTTAAAGTTGCCAAGGTTGGAGACCCTTGTTCTATAGAATTCAGTCTAAATCTTTGTTCTTTATAGAATTTATTCTTGTTCCTCTTTCACGTTTATTCTAACAGAATAGAATCTTTCTCTTCATCAGATAGTCTATTAAAAGGCATAAACTTTTTTTTTCTTTCAGGTTCCTGATGGAAATTTCCTTTAGAACAATTATATTCAGGTTGTCAATCTTCAATTTAGATTTAAAATGTCAATCCAAGACTTGATTCCTTGATTCCTAATTAGACAAATACATCCCTCTGAACTTTTCTAACTGTGGGCTAGTGGGAGTTTATATGTCTTGTTTATTTCCACTTCCATTTTACTTCCTTATAACTTGCTAATTAATGTAAAGATTGGACCATTTTTGTTCTTATATCTTCTTATATCTTCTCCTGTTGCCTAGAGGACAGCTTTAAACTAATAAATCTGTTCAATTGGAATTTCATGTGTGGTCCTGGTCTTTTGTAGCTTACTTCAATGTTGGCTTCCATTGCCTGATATGTTTGAAGGGTTTTATTTGAATATTCCTCCAAACTATTTCTTATGGGGGTGGCTGAACCACTCCTTACTTGTATCCTTCTAATGATTCCAATTTATGGATACTTGCACAATCAGCCAGATGTTCAGATTGGATTTGGCATTTCCATCCATCTGTCAGTTCAAGTTTAGTAATTTACTAAGCCCATTAATCAAAGGAGAATCTGGCCACTCAGAGAGTTTCTGGAAGCTGTTCAGACCACTCCTCTATAGGAAGTCCCAATTATTCCAATTATTAAAGGTCCCCTTTTTTTCAGCTTCTTCCCTACTTGAGGAAAATTCAGTTCAACAACAGTGCTGGAGATGAAGTCTCTTTCTCAGAAAATGGACTGGGATCTGCTCGTTATCATCTTCTCAACTGGGTTCTCTTCCCCAATGAATCTTTTGTCTCTGTGAAGATTGGCCAAATAGATCGCGGAGCTTCTGCAGGCCAGGATTTCACCATCAACTCTGATTCAGTCATCTGGGCCACAAAGGTAGAATGGAGGGAAATGTCTAAATTCAGGGAAAATGTATTCTCTCCTGGGGATGCAGGACGTCTTCCTCACTGGGGGAAAAAGGTATATTGAATGAAAAAATATGGCAGTTGTGCTTTGAAACTTCTGTTTTTAATGCAAAAGATTCAAACGTGATTTATGTCCTTTAAAATAAAAAGATTGAAAAATAATCCTGGTTGAAACCCAGGGAACAATTAGAGAAAACAACAGTCAACTCTATGAACCATTCCTGTTTAGTTTGAACATTATGATTTCTTCTTTTCGAAAACGTTGTACCTCAAAGACATAATGCAAGGATATAACTGCATGGTGGAATGCAGCGGCCTTTTTATGCTGTGCAGTGTGACCAAAACAGTAGAGATGGGGAGAGGAAATAAATGGAGGGGATGGAATTGAAGGGGAGACAGCTCTTTCCTTCAAAGAACTGAGGTTCAGGACTGGAACTGATCTTATATGCAGACTCCAAGTTCAAAGCCCCAGCACCAATGGGTTAGCAGGTTTCGTGGTTGATGGTACAGTTCATAAAGACCTTCTGAATGTAGAGATGTCAATGGGAAAATCAACATAGGATGCACGAACAATTAATAGACCATCTCAAACATTTCTATTTTTTCTCTTAGAAGATGCCCTTTGCCAGGTGTGGCACAAAACGGTGCCAGGAAGGAGAGAAGAAAAGCATTCCAGAAGGTGAGCCAGTTTGCTGCTACCAATGTGACCTTTGTCCAGAAGGAACCACTTCTAATCAGACAGGTTGAGCAAACTTCAAATGTAGATTTTCCAGGATTAATCAAGCTATTCAGTAGATCAAATATGAAGAGTATTCCTGGTCACTTGTGGTAGGTTTCTCATGCTTCAGGAAATGGATACAAATTGTCGTGCCAACTGTTTCATTTCCCACTCCTGAGGAATGACAATTGGCAGGACTGCTCTCCTGACCCAATTTCAAACAGGGTGGCCTCAAGGCCGCATTTCACTTTTCTTTTGTACTCCTCTTGTCACATACGAAAGGGAAAATCAACTACCGATATATATTTTTTATGAATTAATAGAGCGGTATGTCCATTCAAAGTTTGGGTTAATTTCACTGTGCCTCTTCAGTTGGGATTATTGATCTCTCTAGAAATCTTTGGACATGTCAGAGAAATACAGTAGCTCCATCTACCTATGTCTGATAGCCACTTCCTGAATGCATGATGGGAGAAACTGTTCTGAAATAAGGAAATTCATTCCTCCAGCTCACTGACCTCCCATTCCACATAGGGATATTAGTTAGGGATCCCTTTTTTTTTTAATTGAAAAAGTTTTACAAATACAAACTTTCCCCCCTTTCCCCCCCCAACCCAACATTATAAAATACATATAAAAGACAATATATAATTTCATCCCACCCCCACCCTAGCCCTCCCCCTCCACCCTCTTCCCTCCCCCCCTTGACTTCCATTATATGCAATGCTAATATTCCCAAACAATATATATGTTATTCAATCTTCCATATCTTTTTTCTATATTTACTAACATAGTCATCTCAACTAAAAGCGATATAATATTTTCTAGTCTGATACTTATTCTGTACATACTCAATCCATAATTTCCATTCCTGTATATACTTCTCATGCGGCTGATCTTTTAAAAAAGCTGAAATCTTTGCCATTTCTGCAAATCCAGCCATCTTCTGAGTCCATTGGTCAACAGTCGGTAAAACATCACTCTTCCAATGTTGGGCAATCAACAACCTAGCTGCTGTCACCATATACAAAATCAGTTGAGTTTCACCCAGTGTAAAGTCTTTAGCTATACCCAATAGAAAAAATTGCGGAGAAAATTGTATTTTTTTCTTTAAAACATTTTGCATAACTCACCAAATTTTTATCCAAAAGGCCCTCACTTTCCTGCAAGTCCACCAAATATGATAATATGTAGCATCTAAACAATCACATCTCCAACATTTTGGCTGCACATTAGGGTACATACAAGACAATTTCTTGGGGTCTAAATGCCATCTATAAAACATTTTATAAAAATTTTCTCGTAAATTTTGTGACTGTGTAAATTTAACATTCTGAACCCATATTTTTTCCCATGTTTCCATCATAACTGGTTGAGAGAAATTTTGCGCCCATTTAATCATACAATCTTTAACTAGCTCATTTTCTGAATCCCTTTCTAACAGAACATCATACACTCTCTTAATATGCATTGGACCTGTCCGCTTTATCTGTTCAACCAATTCTACTTCATATTCCATTAAACCAGTTTGTTGATCTTCTTTCCATCTCATCTGTAATTGATTGTACTGCAACCAAGTCAACGATTTCCCTTCTTCCAACAGCATATCCAAAGTCTTCAATCGCCACCTGCCCTCTTCAAAGTAAAGTAGCTCTTTATATAAGAAACCCCCGAGTGACTTAATATTTGTATTCCACATGGTATCAGCGAGATCCAGCCAAAACGGAATCTTATAATCCCAATTAGTTCGGTGCCTTCTCCAGACTCTCAGCAAGGCATTTCTAAGTAGATGACTGTTAAACACTTTATCCACTTTGGTATCATAAAATAAGTATGCATGCCAACCCCAAACCGACTTTCAAGATTCTTAATTTGGAAAGTATGTGAAGAAGGAACATTCAACAATGGTCACCAGACTGAAGAAGAGAGAACAAGAGAGAATAAAATTGATTAGGGTTCTAGAGGAGAAATTGAGTAGGATTAGAACCACTGAAGAAAAGTGAAGAAGGGAGGGAGGATAGAAGGATATAAAATGGTGTGTGATAGGGACACATACCTGCTTCTCCTTTCTCACAAATCTACCGAGGTTGATAAAAAACATTTTTAAAAAACCTATTAATATTTGGGAAATCCAGCTCGAAAGAAAACCCCACCAAGATCAAAGACAAAGCAAACTCCACCAGCACACACAAACTTTCACTAATATCTCATAATGTTTCTCTTGCTATAGTCCCACACCCAACAACTTCCACCAGTTCCAGGCCTTGGTTTTTGCAGTGAGAGAGATCAACAAGGATCCGTTTCTCCTCCCCAACATCTCCCTGGGCTTCCACATGTATGACAATAGCCAGTGGGAATGGTGTATTTCTTCAATCAGTCTCATGCTGCTCTCCACATGTGACCAAATGGTTCCAGGTTATAAATGTGACAGGCAGGACCCTCTGCTCTCTGTCATTGGAGGTGACAACGCCCAATCCTCAAGGCTGATGGCCTCCATCTTCAGCATCTACAAGGTCCCACAGGTAAGGGGTTCTTTGAGATACAGTGATGGGATAGACAAACAACAGACAAACTCATAGAAGTGCAAGATGACCCCAAAGGTTCTGGGGAGGATTCATTTAAATATCTTATGTGTAAAGATAGCAATAGCACTTAGACTTATGTACTGCTTTACAGTGCTTTACAGTCCTCTCTAAGCGGTTTACAGAGTCAGCCTCTTGACCCCAACAATCTGGGTCCTCATTTTACCCATCTTGGAAGGAGGGAAGGCTGAGTCAACCTTCAGCCTGGTGAGATTCAAACTGCCAAATTGCAGGCACCATCAATCAGCAGAAGTAGCCTGCAGTACTGCACTCTAACCACTGCACCACCACAGCTCAGTGATACGTTTCATATGATATAAATCATTGGTTGATGGTTTCTTCCCTTGGATTTTAACATGTCACACCTCTGCAAATATGTTAATTGGTGGATCTTCCTAAGAAGGGAAGAAACTTATCTTTCAAAATGATTCAACTTGACAGAGGGGGTCACTAAACCACACAATGGGAACCATCAAATTTTGCTTTATCTTTTAAAGAGGATTTTCACTTTCTCCAGCTCAGTATTGGCTTTGAGGTCACTCAGGGAGACAGAAGAGTTTATCCTTCCTTCTTCCGGATTAATTCCAAGGAATCTGCTCAGTTTGTGGCTTTAGTCCAGCTGCTCCTGTATTTCCAGTGGAACTGGGTTGGGCTTCTGGCCCCTGAAAGTGACAGTGGGGAACATTTCATCTCAACTCTGAGGCCAATGCTCAAGGAGAAGGAGATCTGTGTGGCCTTCATTGAAACGGTGAAAGATGATTCTGTACATAATATGGTCCAGTTACTTTTACATTCCAAAATGTGGCTTAAAACTGACATCATTGTTTTCTTTGGAGAGACAGGAACTGCTACAGCTCTTCAGACTGGTCTTTATATTTATATAGATTCTGAAACTGGATCACTTCAGAATGTTTGGATCCTAACTTCCTCTTGGAAACTTACTATAATACATTGTACAGAGATCTGGCAAGTTCTAAAGCCCTTGCATGGGGCTTTGCATTTGAGGGACCACACTGTTGATATCTCAGAATTCAGCCACTTCTTCCAGTCTTTAGACCCTTTGAACCCACAAGGCGATATGTTTCTCCTGTCCTGGTGGGAACAGGTATTTGGGTGCCGGTTCCACAAACCAGGTAAACTTCATGACAAAGGGCTGAAAAACTGTACAGGGAAGGAAAATTTACAAGATGTACTGTCTTTCTTCTTTGAAACAAGAATGACTGGTGAAAGTTTCAACATCTACAATGCCGTTCATGCTATGGCACATGCTTTACACGCAATGTATGGATCTGGAGGACGACCAGCCATGATGAGGCTTGGAAGAAGGATCTCAAATGTCCAGCCATGGCAGGTAACCTCTGTGGCTTTTTTTCCAGTCCACAGATCCTTAGAAAGGAAATTTCCCCATATGTATTTCTTGAATTACTCATGAAATATCTCTATGCTACAATATCCGTCAATACCAGAACAGGTTAAAACAATTATTATAAACAGTGACATGAATTAACGGTAGAGTTTAATTGAAAAGAGAGAAACAGAAATAAACCAAATCAGTTATCCATAAGGTCCATTGAGGAAACAACTTCATAGAAAGTCCTGAAAGATCTTCAATGGTTGCCTGAGTTTCAGGAGGTGACCGTTTCATAGAGGAGGTATCAACCCAGAACAAGATGACAATCTGGGTGTGTTTGTTCCAGACTCTTTAATAGGGCAGTTGATGTCCTTGTGGGCACATTTCCAGAACCACCTCAGTTTCTCTCTGTATATAGAGCCTTGGTGGTGCAGCAGACTAAAGTGCTGTAATTAACATTCAGCTGCATGCAATTACTTCAAGTTCAAATCTCACCAGGCTCAAGGTTGTCTCAGCCTTCCATCCTTTCAAGGTAGGTAAAATGAGGACCCGGATTGTGGGGGCAATAAGCTGACTTTGTATAAAAAAAGAACACCGCTGGGGGGATGGGGACGGGGACGAAAGCCCTACTAAGCAGGTATATACAAAAAGCATGAAGGCTATTGCTTAATGCATTGTAAGCTGCCCTGAGTCTCCGGAAAAGGGCGGCATATAAATCGAACCAATTAAATAAATAAATAATAAATATGTAGCCTGAATCCAACTTGTTTCTGGTCTAAAATTCATCCGCATTTTCTGCATCAAAGGAGAAATGCTGGACCTCTCTGGACAGTGAAGGGACAACCCTGGGCAGGCACTTCCTTCTGTATGGGCCCCACATAGTCACAGCTGGTTCCTGCCTTCTGCTCCCTTTGTCTATCAGCTTTTAAAAGTCAGTGGAATTGTACAACATTTTGAAAGAAATTGTGTAATTGTTTCAGTAATGCATTTGTCACTTACAAGACAAATTTACAAGTAAAGATTTTTAAATGTATGTAGCCACATAAAGCATGAGGAAAACCAAACACTGATATTTTGAATGTGGCATTAAAATCTTTATATGTAGGTATCATTTGTTAAAACTAGAGTTGAAGAAGCCATGATACAAATGCCCAGGAACATAGGCAAAATTTTGTTGTGCTGGGGAAGTAGCACTTTGTGTTACCTCTGATTGCTCAAATCTCCACCAATGGTGCCGTAGAACTTCTCAGACATAATCCCGCCTGCTAAAATGAGTTCCATGATAGAATGGAAGGAGCCATGATGTCTTGTTTGTGGTTTTCATCCAATTGCTCCCATTTCTGAAGGTCTCCTTTCTTTCAGCTTCTTCCCTATTTGAGGAATGTCAAGTTCAACAACAGTGCTGGAGATGAAATCTCCTTCTCAGAAAATAGACTGAGATCTCTTCAATACGATATTCTCAACTGGGTTTTCCTCCCCAATCAATCAATTGTCCTTCTGGAAGCTGGGCAAATCAATCCCGGGGCTCCCCCAGGTCAGGATTTCACCATTAACTCTGATGGAATTGTCTGGCCCACAGAGGTGAGTTGAAAGGCACTGATGTAAATTCAGGGAAAGATTAATTCAAAACTGGAAAAAAGGTCTGTTGGATCATAAAATATGGCAGCCATTTGGTGAAAAAACTGATTTGCATTTAAGACATTTCAGGCCTGGTTTCTGGCAGGTCCAGAAAGGGTTGAGATTGGGAAAAACTTCTTGAGGGCCAGGATGCCTTTAGGGTGGGCAACAGTGATTTCTATGGACTATTCCCACTGTGGAATCAAATGCAGGACCCCAAAACCAAGAATCAAATCTCACTGCAGGATTTAGTTCACACTGGAGTAAACAATGGGAGGGACTCTTACAGACAAAAGGAACCAAGTCATATATTTCAGGAAAGGGGAAGAAAGTACGGTCAAACAGACCCAGATTGTCATCTTGCTCTGGACTGATTCCTCCTACGTGAAATGGTCACCTCCTGAAACTCAGGCAACCATTGAATATCTTTGGGGGCCTTCTATAAAGATGTTTCCCCTATGTATCTTAAGGATGACTGCTTTATTTAAATAGATTTATTTCTATTTTCCCCCTCTGCCCCTTTTCAATCAAACACTACACTTAATTCATACCATATGTATACAGGTCATTGATGACATAAAATCATAGATATTCATAATTAGCAAATATCAAGATATCTCTCCCTGTTTCTACTGTTACTAACCTCAAGAAAGAATAATTGCCTTAATAAAAAGAAGCACATCTGTTACGTTGCCATAGAAATTTTAGTAAAGTGTACTGAGAACCAAGTAGTTCAACTTTGCCTCAATTAGAACCCATTTCTCCTGTTTCTAATTTACTCATCTCCCAACCTCTTCAGTTGAATCCTCATCATTGACTGTTTCATCAGAGCTGTAGCTCAATGTCACCAGCCCTCCTTTGCATGCCAAGATCCCAGCTCCCAGCTCCAGCACCCATTGAAGGGACAGGAATGGTGCTTGCCTAATTCACCCAGGAGATGTTTTTGGTTTCTGGGGGACCATTTCTTTTGAAGACTTTCTTTCGATTGAAATAGGAATGTGGAGAAGAATAAATGAATCAGGTTCCTTGTTTATGCCAACTCAAGAATTTCTCTTTCTTCTTTTAGAAGGTGCCCTTTGCCAGGTGTGGCATGAAGAGGTGCCAGGCAGGGGAGAGGAGAAGAGTTCCAGAGGGCGAGCAGGTCTGCTGCTATCAATGTGCCCCTTGTCCAGAAGGGACCATCTCTAATCAGACAGGTAGAGCAAATGTCAAAAGCAGATCTTCCAGGATCAGTTGAGAGACCTGTCAGAGGAAGAGGAGATACAGCTATCCATGCCTGCTAACACTCAGCTACAACACAATAAAAATATATATACCAATATATTTTAAGTATATAGTGGAGAACCTGAGCCACAGAATTCTCAGTGCTGTGGTGCTTCTGAGTCAAACTTCCCTTTTTCCCCTCTTGTAATCAATTTCTCCATAAACCACTTTGGATCAGGAAAAAAGACCTTTCCCTCTCCCAAAGTTAAGTAGACATTTTCATGACCTTCCTTGTTGCAGTTAATATCTCTTCAGCACAAACACAAAAAATAACGGATGAAGACTCAAAAGAGTAGGATTTCTAGCTACAGATCTGTCAGTCTTTTTGCGATTCCAGTAGAAAGCAGAGAAGAAATGGAAGTCTCTCTTCCTTTTGAAGCCACAATAGTCACGGCAGAAACCAGTGACTGGAGAGGACCTTTTCTTAAAGAGCAAACAAACCAGATCAGCTGGAGCTGAACACCTCCTTGTCTGGGACCAACTTAGCCAAAGCATCATCAATAATATACAAAGAATAAACTTGTTTCCTCCACCACGAAATGCACAAAGGGTCATTCCATCACTTCCTTTGTGGACTGGCCATAGCAGAAAGGGGAGATCATGACACAGCAGAGGGCGGGAGGAATAATGAAGGGGAAATAAGGCTTATGGCAGATGTCCCTGGACTCCTCAGGAAAAGATTTGATTTCTTGATTTCAGATGCAGCTCACTGTGACCCCTGCCCAGAAGACCAATATCCCAACAAGGACAAAGACCACTGCATTGCCAAGAAGATCCACTTCCTTTCCTATAAAGAGACCCTGGGATACGCTTTAACTTCTCTGGCTCTTTTCCTTTCTCTGATCACATTAGCAGTTTTGGCAATTTTCCTTAAGCAACGCAATACACCGATTGTCAAGGCCAACAACCGAGATCTCTCCTACATCCTCCTGGTCTCCCTCCTGCTCTGCTTCCTCTGCTCCTTCCTCTTCATCAGTCGACCTGGGAAGCTCACCTGTCTCTTCCGACAAACAGCCTTTGCCATTCTCTTTTCTCTTGCGGTTTCTTCTGTTTTGGCAAAAACTGTCATGGTGGTTCTCGCCTTCATGGCTACCAAACCAGGAAACAAGACAAGGAAACTCTTAGGAAAACCACTTTCTAACTCCATTGTCTTAGCCTGTCCCCTGGTCCAAGCAGATCTTTGTGGGATCTGGCTGGTAATCTCTCCCCCATTTCCCAACATGGACTTCCACACCTTGGTAGGAGAGACCATCTTGGAATGTAACGAAGGCTCAGCTTCCATGTTTTACACTGTTCTCGCCTACTTGGGTTTCCTGGCCAGTGTCAGTTTCACGGTGGCCTTTCTGGCTAGGAAATTGCCCGACAGTTTTAATGAAGCCAAGTTCATTACTTTCAGCATGCTGGTCTTTTGCAGTGTTTGGATCACCTTCCTCCCCACCTACCTGAGCACCAAAGGGAAGTCCATGGTGGCCGTGGAGATCTTCTCAATCTTGGCCTCTGGGGCTGGTTTCTTGGTGTGCATCTTTTCCCCCAAATGCTACATTACCCTATTCAGGCCTGATCTGAATCAGAGAAAAAGTATAATGGGGCACAAGAATGTATGATTTATGTGTAAAGTAGTAACATTTATTTTGTCTTTGGCCCCTTTTTTAATTTGATGTGGTTTCTTAACAATAATGAAACAAGAGAGTGGCTTGTCCTTCAAATAGTTGGAAATCATGGAAATATTTGGTGGTGCAGTGTTAGAATACAGTATTGCAAGCTAATTCTGCTGGTTGCCAGCTATTTGATCCTCACTGGCTCAAGGTTGACTCAGCCTTCCATCCTTCTCAGGTCAGTAAATTGAGGACCCAGATTGTTGGGGGCAATAGGCTGATTTTGTAAACTGCTTAGACAGGGCTGCAAAGCACTGTGAAGTGGTATATAAGTCTAAGTGCTATTCCTATTGCTATTTCATAATCATCTCTGTCCAAAGACATATCATTTTTAGTTCCTGTTTGAAATTCCTCCTATTTGCATTTCAGGTTTGGTGCAATACAATTTAAAGTATTCAAATATTTCACCATAGTTCTCAGTATTGTGATGTGGTATGTGTAACTAATTAGAATAACATATTAAACATATGTCCTGTCTGGAAGCTATGAGTGTCTGCATGGGGAAAAGCAGACTTCAATTGAACACCAGCAAGGCTGAGTGGCTTAGGGTTTTGGAGTCCTCTAGTTCAAGGACTACACCATTTATGATGCTAGGTTGGGCTGCTTTGCCCCAAACAAACTTTGTGAGAAATTTGGGGTCCTCCTAGAAAGGCCTTTTCACCATTTGATTATGTGCCAGTTGCACCCATTCCTGGGCAAAAACCTCCTGATTGGACTATTGCAATATGTTCTATATGAGCCTTCCCTTGAAGAGTATCCAGAAACTTCAACTGGTGCAAATTACAGTAGCAAGAAAAGTTATGCATGTTTCTGGTGAGGCACATTATCTCTTTGCTTTCTGAGCTGCATTGATTGGTCTCATTGCAGCAGACTCAGGGCCTCTATTATTAGTGTATAAAGGTTTAAAGCAATGATTGTCTTCTTTTCTTACAATTTACAAAATGAGGAGGTGATCAGCTGCCTGGGAAAGCCAAGGGAAATCATCAAAACCATAAAAAAGGTAAAGTTAGAATATTTTGGGCATGTGATGCGACACCTGGAAAAATACGGCATCCTTCACTTAATCCTCCAAGGAAAGATTGAAGGCAAACGAGGTCCAGGCAGAAGAAGAACATCATGGCTTCAAAATCTAAGGGACCAGTTTGGGCAAAACTCAACAGCACTTTTTCATGTGGCTGTTGATAAAAATAGGATTGCCAACACATTGCCAAGATCCGATGATGGATACGGCACAAGAAGATTTACAATTTTTACTGGATGGTTGTATGCTGCTCAGAATCCCTTTGCATGAGATGGGAGGCCATTTAAATGTGATGAATCCATCGTTTCCATCTCTTGTCTTGTGGGTAAAACCAAACCAGTTTTTCCATCTAAATAGTGACATGATTGCTCACACTTCCTAGGGTACACCTGACTGCCACCATGTCCCATCAGCACCCATTCTGTCTGAACATACTAGGACACAGGCCAAACTCCATCTTGTGCTCAGGTGTTCACTTTCAGGTAGGTCAAAATCTCAACTCTCAAGTCCATCTGCTCTGTGGATTAGCCACAAGAGACACAAACATTATTTTCCCCACCTGATGTGCAAACAACGCCTATTGCTCAGTGGGTAGAACAAGTGCTTTCCCCTGCAATTACCAGAAGAACAGTAATTCTTAATATATCCCCTGTGGATTTCAACCCACAGAAACCTTCCAAGGTAAAACCTGCTTTCAAAAATATGCCCTGGGTTCTCCCAATGGTGGGGACCTTGTCTGGTCTTCCAAAGAGCTAACTCTGAGGCTGTTGGTGAGGCTCAGCTGCCCTTTGTGTCAAAGCCAAAACACAGGTAAGAAATACCTTGATACAATGCTAGTTTATTGATTGATTAGTTTTGTGAGGTTATCATTAAAATAAATTAAAATAAAATGCAGCCGTAGTCTAATTTCAGAATAGGCTAGGTAGGAGCAAATAAAGTGATAAAATACAAATGTGTTAATGCAAAAGGACTTCAGATAACTTTTCCTTGAGGCCATCCAGCTGGCAAGGCAGTCTCATCTATGTAAACCTGCTGAGATTTCAAGAGCTCCCTGCAATTCAGCTTCCCACAAACCTTGATTTCTGATCTAGGAGGGAAGGTGGCCATAATGATTGGGCTGCCTCTCTTGATCTTCTGGCTCCTGCCCCCATTTTTATTTATTTATTTATATTTTTGTCATGTTTATGTAGTGTATTTTGGAGGTGGTGACCCTTTGAGAGCTGTATGCAATGAAATTTCATTTTAATGTATGCCGATTAGTGTTCATTCAAAGTGACAATATTCTATTCTATTCTATTCTATTCTATTCTATTCTATTCTATTCTA
>WNWU01013241.1:251115-261405 GCA_012654045.1 Ptyas mucosa
GTGTGTGTGTGTGTGTGTGTGTGTGTTCTCCTGGGCTTTGAAGTGATGAATCCATTTGTTGCAAACCTTTGGACAAGAAAATGTGATTAAGGAGGTTATATAGACAACCAGTGTAGAGAGGGCTTCAAAAGTATCACATCTGCAACCCTAACCAGCCATGGCTCATCCATGGGAGAAATATCTAAGGAAGCTTTAGCAGTTTGGAACCACTTTGGAAAGCGCTCTCAGCTCTAGGAACCACTGCTGTTCACAGGACTTCACTGGAGGCTACAAGATAGATTTGCAAAAGAGCACTAATTATTCCAAAAACAGGATTTGCCTTTTTTTTGGTATACCCAAAGACTGTAAAACAGGACACGCTGGCTCAGTAGCTAAGATGCTGAGCTTGTCAATCAAAAGGGCGGCAGTTCAGCAGTTCGAATCCCTAGTGCCACATCACGGGGTGAGTTTCCATTACTTGTCCCAGCTTCTGCCAACCTAGCAGCTCAAAAGCACGTAAAAAATGCAAGTAGAAAAATAAAGACCATCTTTGGTGGGAAGGTAACAGCGTTCCATGCGCCTTTGGCACTGAGTCATGCCAGCTACATGACCACGAAGATGTCTTTGGACGACGCTGGCCCATTAGAGCCGGGAATGACTGGCACGTATGTCTGAGGGGAACCTTTACCTTTAAAGACTGCTTTTAGGGTTTTCCACCATGACTTTCTGTCCAAATTAATGTTATAAATCAACCCCTTCACTAACACCACAGTTTCTAACATGTATCCCCTGCTCACTTTTTATGACATCATCTTCCTGATGAAACTGCAACATGGTAGTCTATTTTATAAAAAATGAATCTTTATCATGGAAAGCATCAAAGCTGCTGAAGTGCAGCAGAAACTGCAAAGATCACCAGAAGAAGACTTTCTGAAAGGGGTCCCTGAACAAAGCAGACAATCATTCCCTCCCAGGTGAAATGTACCTGCTTGTAGTGAATGTCGTTGATGGCTCACGGTCAAATTTCAACCCTACAATGTCATACATCTTTTTCAGGAGCAAATTCCCTCCTATAATGAGATCACCAGGTCCGTAGTGGTCCTCCATAGTTCCATTGTTGTTAATCCAAGGAGGAAGTGGGCCTGAGGGTCAAGGTTCAGGTGGCACTTGGTCTACCTGAGACTGAGCACCTGCACCCAAGATGGAGTCTGTCTGGCCTCTGCCAGAGTTTGTTCAGATAGAGAGAGGGCTAAGCATGGTGATCAGCTGTAGCCTTGTAAGAGTGATCAATAATGCAAATATGTGGCTTATGGATTCCTGCATTGTTAGGGATGAAACTTTGAGTTTTTCCTGAGTCACTGCTGCTGCTTCTTTCACCATTAGTGCAGCCCAGGCTGTTTCTCTAGGGTCTTTTGGTTTCTTCCTTCCCCTCCCCCCACCCTTGGGACTCTGCTCAAGGCGACCGTGGTGAGTTGACCCTTTCCATGACTCGAGAAGGTTCCCTGACTTGCTCCTGAGTTGCCATAGGCCGAGGGATGAGAAACCATGCCTCTCAGCTGCATCAAGGAACTTACTCAGTCATAGCAAGATGCAGTCTGGCCGAGCAAGTCAAGATCATCTCCACGGATACTAGCAATGGCTGGAGGGCGTGACTTCTACAACCTGCAAAATTATTTCATTGGGAATGTGATGGGTGACACACTTTGAGGGGAGGGGGAAACAGGGTCAGAGGCAAGGCACAAAGGGGGAGAAATCAGAGTTGGCTTCACCTAGGTCAGTGATGGCTAACCTTTTTGTTAGCCTCACTTATTGGATGTATTCAGCAGCCGAGCTTCTTGCATTGCAAGACTCTCCCCTCTCGCAGGCCTGGCCCTCCATACTATCGAGGGCCTACCTTGATGACGGGTTTTGGAACCCAGAGAGGTGGCATGTTGCGAAGAGGAGGTTGAGGGGCTTTTTGGCAAAGTTTTTAGCTAAAATTTTAAGGGGTTCAGAGGGGGGGGGGTTGTCTTATGACAGGACCTTACAGATCAGTGGTCAGCCTGTCAGACAGTGGCAGCGGGAGGTGCGGGGAGGGGGGACCGGATGGGGTACGGTGTGGTGAGGGTCATCCTATCTCCATTGTGGTTGGGAGAAACCGTAGTGGAGGGAGCAGAGGGTGTGAGGACATTGGCAGGGCGCCACCCCGCTGCTTGCAGCGGGTTCAGCCCTCTGGCCCTCGTAGCTCTACCTGTGCCCTGGGGGGGATGGGAGTGCGGAACCTGGGACTCCGGCTGGTGTATGTTAATGCCAGGTCCATTGTTAATAAGGCCCCCTTGTCCGTGATTTGATTGACCAGGGATGTGTGGACCTGGCTTGCATCATGGAGATCTGGTTGGGCACGGAGGGAGGGGTTCCTCTCTCTGATTTATGTCCATCAGGTTTCCATGTAGTACACCAGCCACGACTCCATGGGAGGGGTGGTCGGGTGGCGGTTGTCATTAGGGAAGTTCTTAGACCTAGGGAGGTCATTGTCCCTCAGATTGGCGGGTGTGAGTCCCTTCTGTTGAAATGGGACCCTGGAGTGCAGTCGGCTCTGTTGATTATGTACCTGTCTCCCAGCTGCATGTCTTCAGTCCTGCCCATGCTACTCGAAGTCTTAGCCGAACTGACGGTTGAGCTCCCTAACCTGATGGTTGTGGGAGATTTTAATCTCCCGTCAGCCGGCGAGACATCTGAGTTGGTTCGGGAGTTCATGGCCTCCATGACAGCTATGGACCTGACTCAAGTTGTACAGGGCCCAACTCACAGTGGTGGACACACAGTTGACCTGATTTTCATCTCTGAGCAGTGGATAAATGCTCGGGATGGGGTGAACTTTCTGTGCTACTCTGTCATGGACTGACTATTCCCTCCTTCAGCTAGACTTTCTGTCTGCCAACCCTCACCGTTGGGTGGTGGAACTGACTCATTGGTTCCGCCCCAGGTGCCTGATGGACCCTGATAGGTTTCTGACGGAGCTTGGGACATTTCCCACTGACCTATCCTGCGGTTCGCCAGAGGCCCTGGTGGATGCCTGGGAACGGGTGGCCACTGGGGCACTGGATCGAATCACCCCCTTGCGGCCTCTCCTCTGACAGGGATCCCAGGCAGCTCCATGGTTCTCTGTGGAGCTTAGGGAAATGAAGCATTGGAAGAGATGCCTAGAGGGCTGTTGGAGGTCTTTCCATTCTGAATCTGATCGAACACAGCTAAGAACATATATTAGGTCTTATCTTGTGGCGATGGAAGCAGGGAAACATGATTATTTCGCTGCTCTCATTGCGTCTGCAGAAAATCGCCCAGCAGCCTTGTTCTGAGTGACCCGCTCCCTTCATCAGGGAGCGAGGGAGGACCCCTTGCAAGGCAGTGCTGAGGATTTTACTCAATTTCTGCAAGACAAAATCGCTCAGATCCAGACGGGTTTAGATACTGACTAGGCAGGATCCGACAAGAAGATCGGGGCAGATGTTGGAGATAACAGCTGGGTTGACTTTGGAGGAACTGGACAGGATTGTGAGTAGACTGGGGGCCTCCACATGTTTACTAGACCCTTGCCCCTCCTGGCTTGTTGCGGCAACCAGAGAGGTGACTGGAGACTGGATCCGGGCGATTATCAACGCTTCATTGAGAGATGGGGTCTTCCCCGCCCTACTTAAGGAGGCGATGTTTCGTCCCCTCCTCAAGAAGCCTGCCATGGATCCGGCCTCCCTGAACAACTTTCATCCTGTCTCCAACCTTCGCTTTATAGTGAAGGTTGTTGAGTCTGTGGTGGTGCATCAGTTTCCGCAATTCCTGGAGGAGACTGATTATCTAGACCCATACCAATCAGACTTCAGGCGCGGACACATCACAGAAACTGCATTGGTCACCCTGGTGAATGATCTCTGGCGGGCCCAGGATGGGGGTTATTCCTCCATCCTGGTGCTACTTGACCTCTCAGCAGCTTTTGAAACCATCAACCATGGTATCTTACTGCGATGACTCAGGGGGTTAGGGGTGGGGGGCACTGTCCCATCGGCCAGACAGTATCACCTGGTGGCCCCCAAGATGAGGGCATTCTCTGTGGTCGCACAGACCCTCTGGAATGGTTTACCCACTGGGCTCCTGACGGGCCCCAACCTCCGCACCTTCCGCGCTGACCTAAAGACATGGCTTTTTCAGCCAATTCCCTTATCTTTCATGCATTTTAATTTGGGGGATTTGGGGTTTTTAAATTGGATTTTAACATTTTAATTCTATTTATTGTTGGGTTGTTTTATTCTTTGAGCTGCCCCAAGTCCCTCGGGAGAAGGGTAGCATATAAATATGACAATAAATAAATAAATAAAATGTCAAGTATTTGCAAATCATTGGCACATGTGTCATACAGACACTAGTGGAGGCAGAAAGTGCCTCCACCCCTATGTGGAAAGGAGGGGCTTACACTGAGTATAAAACCCCCTCTAACCTTTCCACCAAGCTATCTTTTTACGTTTGTTCTCCATGAGACATGACCTTTGATCAGGGTAGTCACACACGCTGTGTGCCCCCTATCCTACAATGAATATTAAGACAGCCTTTGTAAATAGTTAATATGCTTTGTTATGTGATTAAATACATTCAAGATACTTGTTCATGCATCTGCCTTTGGACTCTTCTATGCTCCTGGGTGTTTCTACGATCCCAATTTCCACAGGAACACACCTCTTTGGTTCATGATTATCTCACTTCCATGTTGTTTTTGCCACCAAAAGGAGCGGGGGGGGGGGGGGGGGGGGTGGATTTATTTATTCAGTTGAGAACTGCAAACTTCCATGATTTGGGGGTGTGTGTGTGACCATTTTGCAGAGGGGTCATTGGCTAAGCATATGGCAACGCTTGGGACATCTGCAGCCCAGTTGATTGGAGATATTGGATTCACACTGAGGATATTCCTGGGTTGCTTAGGTCAGCAGGAGAGCTGATCTGAAAGACAGCTTGCCAAAACTTGGCTACTTAACCCTTCTCTGTGGGGTTCCCAATTTGGGGAATCCTCTCCTAAGAAGGGGCTTTTGGCTTCCACTAATCCGGGATTGGAGAAAATGGCAAAGATGCATCTCTACTGCAAATGTTTTTAATTTGTAAACCACAGGCTATCTTAGGGTTGCCAGGTCTGCTTCCAAAAAATAGTGGACAAGTGGGGGGGGGGGGTTAGTAGTAAAATTTTTTTTAAAAAATTACAATTATATATTTTCTTACAAACGTTTTAACACGTATTAAAATAATCACTTCAAAACTTTACTTAAAATTCAAAACATCAAATATATTATAATAATATGTAAAATATTAAATTACATCTTACTTTGCTGTCGTGTGTATTTTTTATCTGACTGCACAGCTTTGATCAATTCTTTGTGTTTAAGGAATAATTCTTTAATTTCAGTACAACGTTGAGAAATATTAAAAAATATACAAAGTTCACTTCGAACTGATGGTACAAGCAGTCGGTTACGTTCGTCAGTCCACAAATTTCCCATGACGCTGAAAATTCGTTCAACGTTTGCATTTGATACCGGAATTGATGCACAATACTGGAACAGTTTCAGTAAACTCGGAGCTGGCTCTTTCTTGAAAAAGGACGTCCACTTATCAAGGGATGAATCTCCCTGCAGATGAACATAAACTTCTTCTAGGGCAGAAATTTCATCGAAGAGAGTGTTGGGTGGAAGTTCTTCTCGCCATGGTGATAATAACCAGATGTTCATCATTTCTTCTAAAATTGGAGGATTATTGCGATCAATTAGATTGAAACAATTTTATATACTTTTATTAAATGTCTTGTGAAACAATTGAGTATGATTAATAATTTTTTCGGAGACTCGAGTTCAATGGATATTCGATCTTTGTCTCATTCTAACATGAAAATAAAAGACAAAACGCGATTCTCCTATCCTTATTCTCTTAGACTGTGCAGCTTTAGATTATGTACCATTTCATCCTAAAGCTTTCGAATAAAAAATAGTCCACTATTTTGTGGAAAAAAAAGTGAACATAATGTGAAAAAAGCGGACTGTCCACTCAAATAGTGGACACCTGGCAACTTTAGCTATCCTTGACATACAACAGTTGGTTTAGTGTCCATTTGAAGTTGCAATGGCACTGAAAAAAGTGACCTATGGCTGTTTTTCATACTTAACGACCGTTATGACATTCCCATGGTCACATGATCAAAATTTGGGCGCTTGGCAACTGGCTCCTATTTATGACGGTTACAATGTCCCCTGGGGTCACGTGATCCCCTTTTGCGACCTTCTGACAAGCAAAGTCGACAAAGAAGCCGGATTCTCTTCACAACTGGGTTACTCACTTAAGGACTGCAGGGCAAGAAAGGTCGTAAAATAGGTCCAAACTCACTTAACAACCATCTTGGTTAGCAACTGAAACTCTGGACTCAGTTGGGGTCGTAAGTCCAGGGCTACCTGTATTTTGAATCCTTGCTTTGCGAGCCGATAGCCCCATTCATTTTTGTGGAAATATTTGCAAATGGAGTTATTTCAGAGACAAACACCAAATGGTGACCCTGAATATTCTGACTTGGTCAATGGTTTCGGCCTTGGCCAACAGATTATTTTCCGTTGCATTCACTGACACTTTGAATTATCTCTGGATGTTCTACTAATACCCCCAAATTTCTAGGCATTTTCTGATCCAGCCATGTAGAAGTAAGTAGAAGAAGAATCTCATCGCCATCCCGGAGGGATTAGGACCCTTTGTCCGGTGTCAGAGCCGGGCTAAAATTCCCTGCATTGGAAATAAAATCCTATCATCACCAGAGGAAGAAGATCAGAGGAAGCAGAGGAAGAGCATCAAAACTGTAAGGCTCTGCTTACTGCATTGAAGCTCCTATTGTATAGATATTTGGTAGTAAAATCAATCAATCAGAATAACGCCGGAAGGAACCTTGGAGGTCTTCTAATCTAGCCCCCTGCTCAATCAGGAGGCCTTATTCCATTTCAAACAAGAGGCTGTACAGTCTCTACTTAAAAAACCTCCAGTAATGAAGCACCTACAACTTCTGGTGGCAGGCAGTTCCACTGGTCAAGTGTCCTCACTGTCGAAGAGTTTCTCCTTAATTCCAGGTTGTTTCTCTCCTTGATCAGTTTCCCTCTGTTGTTTCTTGAATGAAGATTCATATACAGGTAGTCCTCGACTTACAGTTACAATTGTGCCCCAAATTTTTGTGGCTAAGCAAGACAGTTGTTAAATGAGGTTTGTTTGTTTTTTATTCTTATTTATATGCCGCCCTTCTCCGGAGACTCAGGGCGGCTTACAATGCGTTAAGCAATAGCCTTCATACTTTTGTATATTTATACAAAGTCAGCTTACTGCCCCCACAATCTGGGTCCTCATTTTACCCACCTTAGAAAGGATGGAAGGCTGAGTCAACCTGGAGCCTGGTGGGATTTGAACTTGCAGGAATTGCAGGCAGCTGGATGTTAAATGCTGCCTGGTAGGAGGCATTAGCCTGCTACGCCACTCAGGCTTCTTTTTTTGTCTCACTTTATGATCTTTCTTGCCACTGTTGTTAAGTGAATCACTGCGATAGTTACGTTAGTCCCATGGTTGTTCAGTGAATCTGATTTCCCCGTTGACTTTGCTTGCCAGGAGGTTGCAAAAGTGGATCACGTGACCCCGGGGACTCTACAACCATCATTAATATGAATCAGTTGCTGAGCATCCTAATTTTGATTACGTGACCCCAGGGATGCTGCAATGGTCGTAAGTGTGAAAAATGGTCATGTGTCCCTCTTTTCAGTGCCATTCTAACTTTGGTCACAAAATGAACAGTTGTAAGACAAGGCTTACCTGTAGTCATATGTCAAGGACTGCTTGCATTTTATCCTCGTTTTGTGGGGAGCAGTAAAGAGAGTTTGTTTTTCTGAACCACGTTTCTCAGTTTATAGCTTGTTCTGTGTGTTTCCCATGTCAGTGGGATAAACAGCTATCACAGGATTATGCATAAGTGCCTCTTCCAAATTTATTGATTGATGCATTTATTAATTTGAATTGATTAATAGGCCTGCCTCGCTCATAAATGCAATGTCTGACCAAGATGTTTAAAAAAAATAGTACATTTCATTCCCTTAACAAGAATCCTCAAAGGAGATGCTTTTAGAAGTGAGGTCTTCTAAAAGAGTGCAGAGAAGAGCAACTAGGATGATTAGGGAGGCCAAAACATAGGAAGAATGGTTGCAGCAATTGGGTATGTCTAGTCTAGAGAAAAGAAGGACTAAGGGTGACATGATAGCTGTCTTCCAGTATTTGAGGGGCTGTCACAAAGGAGAAGGGGTCAATTTATTCTCCAAAGCACCCAAAGGCAGAACAAGAAGCAACGGGTGGAAACTAATCAAGGAGAGAAGCAACCTAGAACTAAGGAGAAATTTCCTGACAGTGAGAACAATGAATCAGTGGAATGGCTTGCCTCCAGAAGTTGTGAATGCTCCAACACTGGAGGCTTTTAAGAAGAGATTGGACAGCCATTTGTCAGAAATAGTATAGTTTTTCCTGCCTGAGCAGGGGGCTGGACTAGAAGACCTCCAAGGTCCCTGCCAACTCTGTTAGTCCAGTATTTTGCTGCACTTCTAAGAGAAACACATTCATGCTTTCTCAAAGCATGGCTTAGGTTACTTTTAACCACTCTGTGAAACTGTTTGCACCCACCCAATCATCCCAAGTGGGAAAATAGTGGAAAGTTAAAATGTTTAAAATCTGTCAAGCTGGAAATCGCACTGATATCCCAGAAGGGCCCTTCCTGTGTATGCCAAAGAACATTGTTTATTAAAGTTTCCCTCTCCCTTGAAGGACACAAACATCATTGACCTCTTTTGACCCAAATGAACCTGGAGTCAGTGGGGCAATCAGCATGCTCACAAGAGCTGATCATCTCTATTGTTGGTTGACCCACATCCCCTCGTACAGAGACTCCCACACACCTGGATGGCTCTCAGACAATTGGATCTTCATAGCAATCCTTAAGCAAAGTGTGGCTCTCCAAACTCAGATCTGGTTTGATCCGGTCCAAACCATCAGATCAAAGGAGCGAGTCATCACAGGTAGTCCTCAACTTATGACACAACTGAGCCCAAATTTCTGCTGCTTAACTGGTTAAGTGTTCCCCCCCCTCCTTTTACATCCTTTCTTGCCACAGTTGTTAAGTGAATCACTGCAATTGTTAAGTTAGGAACACGGTTGTTTGGTAAATCCAGTTTCCCCATGGACTTTGCTTGTCCAGAAGGTAATAAATATGAACCACTTGCCAAGCATTGAATTTTGATTATGTTCACACAGGGATGCTGAAATGGTCGTGTGAAACAAGTCACTTTTTCCAGGGTCATTGTAACTTCGAATGGTCACTAAACAAACTGTTGTAGGTTGAGAACTACCTGTCCCAAAGGTGTCTTTCCCCCCCCAAAAAAGACAATTGGACTTTGTTTCTCATTTCGCATCTCATCCAAGAAGCTTCTTCAGTTCAGACTTCAGAACCGAAGAAGTTTCTTGGATGAGAAACGAAACTTCTTCAGGGAAAAAAAATTCCAGTTGCCTTTTTTTGGGGGGAGGGGGGGCATCTTTGGAACAACCATGACATGAATGACTGAGAATCTCCATGGATTTTGAGGACTCCCTCGATTCTCTGTGGCGTCAGTAAGGTTGATCTCAGTTATCATGGCGTGGTAACCTATTTCTTTAGGCAATTAAATAAATGAGCAGCTGAGGTTCTGGAAAATCTGTGGTGTAGGTGGTTTTCTGCATTTTCCCCCCCGAAGAATAAATCTTTTACTTTTAGATGTGGACTCGGGGGCATAATCGGAGATCTTTGGGTCCCAAGGCAAAGTTTTCATCCTGCCCCAACACCCCCCACCCAACCACACCTGCTGGTGAAATTGCTGAAGCATGGAGTTCCCCCTGGGCTGTAAGAATTGAGAAGGGGCTGCAAAAACTTAAGAGGAAAACTTCTCCTCCTCCTCCTCCAGCAGTGGAGGATCTTTCACACAGGACTCTCTCTCCTTACCTTATCTGTCACTCCCTTGAAGATCAGGCTGACCTCTTCTCTTCCTTACTATTTCTGGACTGAAAAATTTCAGGTGTCCACTAGATGGCATCAAAGCACTAGAGATTGCTGAAGCACTTTGCTGCTGTCTAATGGTCATTCCACAGCATTGCAGCCCGATTATAAGAGAACAACAGAATAACAGAATAACAGAATAACAGAATAACAGAATAACAGAATAACAGAATAACAGAATAACAGAATAACAGAATAACAGAATAACA
>WNWU01013241.1:265878-285208 GCA_012654045.1 Ptyas mucosa
AGAGAAAGTGAAAGGAGGGAGGGGGAGGGAGAGAGGAGGGGAGAGAATGAAAGGAGAGTGGGAGGAGAGAGAAAGAAGAGAGAGTGGGGAGAAAGATAGGGGAGAGAGAAAGTAGAAGGGGGAGGGGAGAGGGGGGGAGAGAGGAGAGTGTGTGTGTGAGAGAGAGAGAGGAGAGAGGAGAGAGAAAGGAGAGAGTGGGGAGGGAGATAGAGAGGGGAGAGAGAGTGAAAGGAGAGAGGGGGAGAGAGGGAGGAGAGAGAAAGGAGAGGGGAGAAGAGAGTATGTGTGAGAGACGGTGGAGAGAAAGGAGAGAAAGGGGAGAGAGGAGAGGGGGGTGACAGGGATGGATAAATCGACAGAGTAATTTACTTCAGATTGCTCCATTTCATCTATTTCTTCAACCCGACTGAGATGAGGAGCTCCATATTTGTCACTTAGCTCAGCCAAAGTCTTTGAAACTGCCTCCTTTTCAGCGGCAACCTTTGCCTGGAACAAAAATTCATTTGATAATCTCCAGAGGTTGGGGATCGTGCGGAATACAATCCAAGTAAAAATGACAAAAATTCTCATCTGCAATGACATCTCTGGGCTGAGAGATCAACTCTTTTTCCATCCTTCTCTTTAAATGAAGAGTGAGAAGGTCATAAAATAGGAGCCATAAAATAGGAGGATAAGGTTAACTATTCTTAATGCTTTTTTAGCAATGCTGTTACAGTGAGGTCTGGCACTTAGATCATTTGAGATGAGTACTCCAAGGTTTTTGACAGAGTGAGGGTCATCTGTTAGGTCGTATCCATCCAGCTTGTATTTTGTGTTCTGATTTTATTTATTTTTTTTGCCAATGTGTAAGACAGAGCATTTGTTGGTTGAGATTTGGAGTTGTCAATTATTTGACCATTCTGAAAACATACAGTAGTTGAGGTCTTTTTGTAAAGCAGCAGCATTGTCAGTGGTGTTGAATAGTTTTACATCATCCGCAAAGAGAACACAGTTGCTTATAATATGATTACAAAGGTTATATAACCTTTTATATACTTTATATAAAAGTATAAAGAGTGTGGGGTCCTAAAATGCTGCCTTGGGAGACACCGCTGTTAACAGGTGCAGGGTTAGATAAGGTGTTCCCTATTTTGACTACTTGTTGCCTGTTTGATAGGAACACAGCTATCCACTTATGCAGGAATCCGGAAATGCCATAAGATTTTAGTTTTAGAAGTAGCTTGTTGTATACCACTGAATCAAAGGCTTTACAGAAGTCTATATAAATTGCATCTATTGATTTACCCTGGTCAAGTTTTGAAGTCCATATGTTTTTGCAGTGTAATAGTTGCAGATTGGAGGACAATTTTTTTCTAAAGCCAAATTGCTTGTTAGAGAGTAGGTTGTTAGTCTCTAAGTAGAGGGTAATGGATTGGTTTATGATTGATTCCATGACTTTGCAGGTGACACAACATAATGAAGTTGATGTAATTATCAACTAGGCTGCGATCACTCTTTTTGAAGATAGGGATGACCATGGCTAGTGACCATAAGTTAGGTAAGGAGCTGGTTCTGAAAGATATTTCGTAGATTATGCTAAGCGGTTCTGCTGTGGTGGTTGAGAGCTTCTTTAGGAAGTAGGCATATAATCCATCAGGGCCAATGCAAATTGACATGTAGTAGATCATGGTGAATAGTTGGGAAATGAGGGGCATCAACCATTGCTGTTTACAAAGACTGAATTGAAGAATGTGTTGAAGAGGTTGGCCTTAACGGTTTCATCGTTAGTGTCTTTCCCGTTTGGTCCTTTTAGTGGTGGGATGGATCTTGAGTCTTTAAGTTTGTTGTTTACGAAATTGTAAAAAGCCCGGGTGGATTTAGTTCGTATTAGCTTTTCCTCTTGTTTGCTGTGATAACGGATGCATTCTGCTTTTATCTGTTGGCATATGGTTTTGTAGGGACTTTTGAAGTTAGCTACCTAGTCAGTTTTGTTTTTGCGCCAAAGAGATTTTTTTTTTTTTTTGGTCTGAAGCTTCCTTATTGTTATGGGTAATTTATTTTTCCTGGTTTTGGGAGTTATTAGTGGTACGTATAGTTTGATGATTCTTTTGACTTCTTGCAAGAAAAGTTATCTGTCTTTGGCAGTGATGCAGCCAGTGAATAGAGTTTGCCAATCAAGAGATGAAAGGTCATCAGTTATGAGATCATAGTTGGCTTTTCTAAAGTTATAGTTTGGGATTCTGTCATTATGACTGTCTATGTGAGGACGCAAGTTAAGATAAAAGTCTATCATACTATGGTCACTTTTGGAAAAGGGTTCTTTTATTCGTAGTCCATAAATTGAATTTATTAGTTGATCTAGTCCCAGATTAGTTACAGCATTGTACAGGGTTGCATGTATGAGTTCAGTTGTACATTTGTTTAGGGTCCAATTAATAAGAGGTAGATTGAGGTCACCGAGAAAGATAAGAGGGTGTGGGAGGAGGCTGCCCATCTTAGTAGTGATGTTAGTTTGTTCGCATGTACAAGGTCATAATCAGGGGCTCTGTAACAGAGTATGAAGTGAATTGTGGTGTTTAGGGAAATGATGGTTTCAGGAAGAGCAAGCTCCTGTGTAACTTGAATATTTTTTAGATTTAAGGATTTTTTATAGAAGATAGCAACACCACCCCCTCTGAGGATTTCACAGTCGGACCTGTACACGTGATACTCTCCTACTGTGGTAATGGAGTCTGGTAGTGATGAATTTAGCCACGTCTCGCATACAAATATGATGTCGAATATAGTCGTATTTAGTAGAAGGAGGAATTCTGGTATTTTGTTTACAAGGCTTTGTGAATTAAGTAGTTTGCATTTAAGGTCTGTGGCGGTGGATTTTGAGGAAGTTTGGGGCATGCATGCCTAGTGTTGGTTGTTGGGGTGATGGTTATTGGGGTGCGGACTGTTGTTCTTACTTTTAATACAGTCGGCATGGTAATCAATGAATCAATCAGCATGGTAATCAATCAAAACTGTTTCTCCCCGGTTTTGGTGTATTTTGTGTTCAGTATTTTGATAGATATTCAGTATTTTGATTGATATCCACCAATCCTAAATGTTCCTTAATCTGTCTCAGAATAGGGTGCTTTACCACCAAAAAATAAATAAAAAATGATATGCTTTTCTGCCCCCTCAAAAAATTGAAGGAGGAAAGTATTTCTCACTGGGAGACGGAACCGACCATCTGGTTCCGCCCCAGGCACCTGATGGACCCTGAGAGGTTCCAGCAGGAGCTTGGGATGATCCCTCTCTCTCTCTCCCACGCCCCGGCCATGACCCTGGTGGAGGCCTGGGAAGAGGCTGCTGCCGGGGCTCTGGACCAGGTCGTTCCTTTGCGGCCTCTGATTCGTCGCAGACCCCGGTTGGCTCCCTGGTTTACCGAGGAACTCCGGGGGATGAAGCGGCGTAGACGAGGCCTAGAGAGCTGTTGGAGGGCCAGCCGTTCCGAATCCGACTGATTTCAGTTAAGATTGGCCACTCAGGCCTATTTGGTGGAGTTGGCGGCGGCAAAGCGCCGCTACTTCGCTGATGTCATCGCGTCCGCAGAGAATCGCCCGGCTGCCCTGTTTAGGGTGTCCCGCTCCCTCTTAAATCAGAGGGTGAGGGAAGATCCTTTACAGGGACGAGCCAAGGAGTTTGGTCAGCACCTGTTGGACAAAATCGCTCGGATTCGGGACGGCTTGGACTCCGACTGGGCAGAGTCAGACAGGGGTGAGACAGCGGGTCCTGTGCTTTGGGAAGAGTTCGATTCTGTTACCCCAGAGGAAGTGGACAGGATCATGGGAAAGCTGAGTGCGGCCACCTGTGTGTTGGACCCATGCCCCTCCTGGCTGGTTTATTCAGCCAGGGAGGTGACACGAGGCTGGATCCAGGCGGTGATAACGACTTCTTTGAGGGAGGGGAACTTCCCGACCACCTTGAAGGAGGCGGTGGTGAGGCCCCTCCTCAAGAAGCCGGCCTTGGATCCAGCTATATTAAATCATTTTCATCCAGTCTCCAACCTTCGCTTTTTAGCGAAGGTTGTTGAGAATGTGGTGGCACATCAGCTCCCGCTGGTCCTGGATTACCTCGACCCGTACCAATCGGGTTTACCTCGACCCGTACCAATCGGGTTTACCTCGACCCGTACCAATCGGGTTTCAGGCCCGGGTACAGCACGGAGACGGCATTGGTCGCCCTGGTGGATGATCTCTGGAGGGCCCGGGACAGAGGTTATTCCTCTGTTCTGGTCCTGTTAGATCTTTCGGCGGCATTCGATACCGTCGACCACGGTATCCTGCTTCATCGCCTCGAGGGGTTGGGAGTGGGAGGCCCTGTTTTATGGTGGTTCTCCTCCTACCTCTCGGGTCGAACGCAAGCGGTGTTGGCAGGGGGGCAGAGATCGACCTTGAGGCCACTCACTTGTGGGGTGCCTCAGGGGTCGGTTCTCTCGCCCCTTTTGTTCAACATCTATATGAAACCGCTAGGGGAGATCATCCGTGGTTTTGGGGTGAGGTATCATCAGTATGCGGATGATACTCAGCTTTTTATTTCCACCCCCGAACCAACCCAGTGATGCCCTCGACGTGATGGCCCGGTGCCTGGAAGTGGTACGGGTCTGGATGGGTAGGAACAGATTGCAACTCAACCCGGCCAAGACCGAGTGGCTGTGGGTACCGGCATCTCGGTTCAGTGGAGAGATGCCATCGCTCACTATAGGGGATGAAGTTTTGCCCCCTGTAGATAGGGTGCGCAACTTGGGCGTCCTTCTGGACTCACGGCTGAGCTTGGAAGACCAGATAACGGCCGTGACCAGGGGGGCATTTGCCCAGATACGTCTGTTCTGTCCCCTCCCTGCTTCAGAAGCCCAGACAAGCACACACACTCGAACAGGAGTATTCAGAAGTTGTTTATTTACCATCCATAAACAACAAGCTGGCAGCGAGCCCGGGAGAGATAACGACAGCTGTTGTTTTGAGTTGCCACGGCCAGTCCCTGATAAGGCTCCAAGTATTTATATCCAATACACGTTAAAAAGAAAACACTTAGCTGCTGCAGTATTTCAGGACACAAGCAGTCAGGGTAAAACTTTGTTCGTCACAAAAGCCAACAAGGTAAAGTCAGCTCCTTTTATACCTTGTGGGGCGTTGGCTTTGTGACTCATCACCTCGTGCTCGGCCCCACCCACTCCTTTGCTGAGCCCGTCTCTCTGATCGTCGCCACCTGGGATTAATCTACTCCCTCTCCTCATTAACGTCTGACTCAGAGGAGCTTTCTTCCACAGGGCTTTCAGCTGGGGCCTGGGGTGGTGCCAAACCAGACGGGCCAGGGGAGGAGGCCCTTGCCTCCTCCTCCTCTTCACTTTCGGAGGATTCTTCCTCCGGAGGTCCGGGCTCGGGAGCCGAAGACACAACAATGTCTGGTGCGCCAGTTGCGCCCCTACTTGGACCGAGATGCCCTACGCACAGTTACTCATGCGCTGGTCACCTCACGGATTGACTACTGCAACGCTCTCTACATGGGGCTGCCCTTGAGGACCACTCAGAGGCTTCAGCTGGTACAAAATGCAGCCGCGCGGGTTGTGACGGGAGAATCCCGATACTCCCATGTTACACCTCTTCTGCGCGGTTTGCATTGGTTGCCAGTTGCCCTCTGGGTGAGATTCAAGGTGCTGGTGATGACCTCCAAAGCCCTACATGGCCTAGGACCAGGATATTTGGCGGACCACTTACAGCCAGCAACGATATCCCATCGCCCGGTTTGCGCCCATAGAGAGGACCTACTCAGGGTGCTGTCAGCTAGAGAGTGGCGGCTGGTGACCTCCAGGGGTAGAGCCCCCACCCCCACTTGGTGGGTGCCCCCACCCTCTGGAATCAACTTCCCTTGGAACTCCGATTAGCGCCTGACCTTTGCACCTTCTGCCGTGATTTAAAAACGTGGTTGTTTAATTCCCTTGACCTGGACTGATAATGGGGTTTTAAGGGTTAATTTTAAATCTTTTAAATTTTAGACTTTATTTTATATTGTGGCTTGTTTTTATTATTGTGAGCCGCCCTGAGTCCATTGTGAGATAGGGCGGCATATAAGCCGAATAAATAAATAAATAAATAAATTTGGCCAGGAACAAAAAACCTCTGTTTTAAACAGCATCACTAATTTGTAGGAAATAGGTTTTAAAACACAATGACTGGATGCATTCAGCTCTCTGAGCCATAATACAAGCTTTGATTTTGGACATTTTTCCCCCAAGGTGATTGGTTGGGTTTAGCTTACATAATTACCTTTATTGAAAGCAGAAATAATTTAATGCTGCCTCTTTACTTTTCTGCCTTTCTAATCTCCTAATCTTAGACAGTACTTCACAATTAACAAAGTTCATCAAACCCTAATATATGGAGTAAACAGTGAATGAATGAATGAATACAATGAATGGTAAATGATCAGTAAATAATAATATATTAAAATTGTTATGTATGTGTCTATTTGAGCGGGAGATTTGAATTGGGAACTGTTTGTGATTGGTTAGCAGGTGTTTCAGAACTGTATATAAGGGGGGCTGTTGCCTGTGTTTCTTTGCTGAAGTCTCACCCTGAATTAAAGAGCTGTTGTCACTAGCCTGCTTGTGCCTCTCGTTATTCCTGTGCTATAACATTGGTGACGAAGGTGGGATAGAGGCCACAAGAAGCTAACAAAAAGAGCTTGGAGATTCAGCCAGGGTGACGAACGGACAATGGAAAGGCATACAGCCATGGCTGCCTACGTCCCACCAAAACCCTTCGATCTAGCCCGGGAGAAATGGGGGTCATATATGACCAGGTTCGAGTGTTCCTTGGAGGCCAGTGAAATGCAAGGTCTTTCAGCGAACTGAAAGAGAGCTCTATTCTTGAGCCACTGTGGGCCCGACGTTTTCGAAATGGCTGAATCCCTCTGTGAACCAATGCTGGTCCAGACCGTCTCCTGGGACGTACTACAAGCCACCCTCAGGGCTCACTACGCTCCGGTTCCTTCGAAATTTGTACAACGCTATGAGTTCCGGTAACGAGTACAAAAAGAGGTAGAACCTGTCAGCGCATACATGGCGAGCCTACGGAAAGCCGCAATGCACTGCGATCACCGAGACCTCGAAGACGCACTCCTAGAGCAACTAATCTGCGGCGTTAGAGATATGCGGTTACAGAGGTGACTACTCGCGAAACCAGACTTGACCCCAGCCGGCGCTCTAGACGAAGCAAGGGTGCACGAATCTTCCACAAAAGCTGCCGAAACTCTACACCAGCCAATTTCAAAAGACACTCCAAAATCAACGCCTGTACACCGAGAAGAAGTGCAGACCAGTGCCGAGGAAGAGTTGGACAAGGATGTCTTCCACGTCGAAAAGAAAAAAAACGGTCAGAATAGCCGCCAAGAAAACTGTTCTAGCTGTGGCGGGGCTCATGAAAGACAGACTTGTAAATTCAGAGATGCCGTTTGCAGGCGCTGCGAGAAAAAAGGACATTTGGCAAGAGTCTGTAGAGCTCCATTTCCGAGCGGCAGCAAGCCACGTGACCGCCACGACCAATCAGAGCCAACACGCTCAAAACAGCCAACCAGAAATGGCGGTGTTGAAAAACTGCGCGAAAATCAAAAGCGGGAAGCCTACAGCACGAGAATAGGCCAAGCCAGGACGACTACAGAAGAAAAAGTATATACCCGGGTAGAAATCGACGGAAAGCCATGCGAAATGGAGATCGATACCGGGTCAGCTTTATCAATCATGTCTTGGACAACGCTAAAGACTCTCTTCCCCACATTCAAGAGAAGCCAGCTGTCATGACAACGAGTTCGCCTCCTCGACTATCAAGGAAACCGAGTTCCAGTGGAAGGCGTGGGCACATTCCGGGTCACCTACGGCGAGTTTCGAGAATCGTTACCCCTGACGATCGTCAGCAAGCCACTACCAAGTCTCCTGGGCCTCGTTTGGTTCCGAGCCCTTGGCATGGGGTTCACGGGCGTTCACAGCCTCAGCGGACCGTCTCTCAAGGACAGCCTCCTGCACGAATTCCAGGACATTTTCGGAGAGGCGCTGGGCAAGTACGTGGGGACCCCTATTTCCTTTAATTTAGACCCTCAGGTAGCCCCAATTAGGCTCAAACCGAGACAGGTGCCACTTGCTTTGAAACCCAAAATTGACGCAGAGCTGGACAAACTTATTAGGCAGGGGATCCTGGTTCCAGTAGATCACACTAAGTGGGAGACCCCTATTGTCATACCAGTCAAGTCAGACGGATCTATAAGGATCTGCGCCGACTATAAGTGTTCAATCAACAAGGTGCTCCAGCAGAGCGCATATCCTGTGCCGGTTGTTCACCATTTATTTCATTCCCTGGGGCCCAGCAAAATATTCGCGAAATTAGACCTGGCGCAGGCGTACCAGCAGTTGCCGGTCGATGACACTACCGCAGAAGCACAAACCATCATAACTCACAGAGGAGCCTTTAAATGCACCAGGCTCCAGTTTGGGGTTAGCGTAGTGCCAGGGCTTTTTCAAAGCACCATGGAGAGACTGTTACAAGGACTGCCGGGGGTGGTACCCTATTCTGACGATGTCCTCATCAGTGCCCAAACCGAATCACAACTTAAGGACAGAGTGCGACAAGTACTTTTTAAATTTAGGGAAGCGGGATTGTGAGTTAAGAAAAACAAGTGCATGATCGCAGTTCCTTCTGTAGAATTTTTGGGTTACCAAGTTGATGGGTCAGGCATCCACCCCACTGAAAGCAAAGTTAGGGCTATCCAAAACACGCCCACACCGACCTCCAAGGCTGGACTGCAGGCGTTCTTGGGATTTTTGAACTTTTATACAATGTTCCTTAAAAACAAAGCCACCCTAGCAGAACCCCTACACAGACTATTGGGAAAAAACGTTCCGTGGGTCTGGGGCAAGGCAGAGGCGGCTGCTTTTAAGGCTGTAAAAAGACTCTTATCAGAGGACAGTTTCCTAATCCAGTACAATTCGCTTGTCCTCGTTTGTGACGCATCCCCTTTTGGAGTGGGCACTGTGCTGAGCCATAGACTACCGAATGGGTCTGAGGCGCCCATTGCGTATTACTCTCGCACCCTGTCCAGCACAGAACGCAACTACAGTCAACTGGACAGGGAAGCCTTAGCGGCTATTGCAAGAGTTAAAAAATTTCACAAGTATTTGTTTGGCCGGACTTTTGAACTTGTGACTGATCACCAGCCCGTTGGGACTCCTAGCCGGGGACAAGCCTACCCCCACCACTCTTTCCCCCCAGATGACCAGGTGGGCTATCTTCCTAGCTGCCTATTTGTATTAACTAGTACATCGGCCCGGGAGAACTCTGAGCCACGTGGATGCCCTCAGTCGCTGCCCCCTTCCTGACTTGTTGGAAGATCCTACACCAGAAGCCTCTGTATTGTTAATTGATGTTGTATCTTTGGGGCCACTTACATCAAGCGAGGTGGCAAGGGCATCTACCAAAGACACTGTCATTCGTACTGTTATGGGGTGGGTCATGAGGGGGTGGCTGCCCAAGGTGGACAATGGGGAATTTCAAGTTTTCTTTAACAAAAAGAATGAATTGTCTATGCAAGGGGGTTGTCTGCTATGGGGCGATAGGGTGGTAATCCCCTTACGGTTACGGCAAAGGGTTCTGGAACTTTTGCATGAGGGGCACCCTGGTATAGTCTGCATGAAGGGCCTAGCAAGGAGTTATGTGTGGTGGCCACAGCTTGATAAGGATGTCATTGAATGGGTAGGCAAGTGTAGGCTATGTCAGGAATCTTGGCCGGATCCCCATTCAACCCCTGTCAGAGAGTGGGAAACTCCAAAAGGGCCATGGGGGAGCATTCACATAGATTTTGCGGGACCGTTTCACGGGCAAAATTTTCTAATAATTGTTGACGCTTTCTCTAAATGGCTAGAGATAGCTCTGATGCCATCTACCACGTCCGAAGCGGTAATCAAGGTCCTCAGGAAACTTTTTGCAACCCAAGGATTGCCCGATACCCTGGTATCGGACAACGGGCCCCAATTCACGGCCACACATTTTGAAAGCTATTTGGCGGAGTTAGGAATTAGACACACCTTATCGGCCCCGTTTCATCCGGCTTCTAATGGCCTTGCTGAAAGATTTGTAAGAACCACCAAAGAAGCCCTCTCCTGGCTCGATGCAGGAGATTGGCAAGCTAGGATCGACCAGTTCCTAGCAATACAGCATGCCACCCCATGCACTGCCACAGGGTGCAGTCCAGCAGAACTCCTAATGGGCCGGAAACTTAGGTGTATCTTAGACCGATTACACCCCAATTACTCCCAAGACACGTTTAAGGAGGAAGGAATAGGACTACGACAATTTCAAATAGACACCACGGTGTTCGCTAGGAATTATGCCAATGGGCCACTTTGGGTTGCCGGAAAAATTGTAGGAATCACCGATCCTAAATCATATACGGTAGATGTAGGGCAAGGGAAGGTTTGGAGGAGACATATAGATCAACTGCGGAAACGTTTACACTGTGAAGATCCAGAGCATCCAAATATTGTTGACCCTGACTGCCAAAGTTTTCCCACCACAGCTACCTCAAGCCCGAGTAAGCCAGATTACTTATCTGGCAAGCCTAGGCTCCAGCACCGCCCCATCGAACCGACACTCCCTGCCAGGGAAGACCACGCCTCAGGAGAAATCCAGGAGGTGCCATTGGTGGAGCCAGGAGAGGCAACAGGCCCCTCTGACCGGCTCGACGCCTCACCAACAACTGAACTGCGCAGGTCAACCAGAGTGAGATCACGTCCTGGTCACCTGCATGTATGTAATGTAAAATGTAATGTGTATGTATGTAAAAATGTAAATTGGTAGACTAAGTGTTTTCTGGGAATGGAGGGGTGTTATGTATGTATCTATTTGAGCGGGAGATTTGAATTGGGAACTGTTTGTGATTGGTTAGCAGGTGTTTCTGAACTGTATATAAGGAGAGCTGTTGCCTGTGTTCTTTTGCTGAAGTCTCACCCTGAATTAAAGAGCTGTTGTCAGTAGCCTGCTTGTGCCTCTCGTTATTCCCACGCTATAACAAAAATGCTTAGTTCTTTGTAATATATGTGACTTTAAACCACAAGATGTAGAGTCAGATAGGCAGCATAATTTTAGAGTAAAAACTGGTAGCTGCAATTGCTCTGCTAAATTAATACAGGTATACCTGGACTTAATAACAATATTTATATTTTACATCTACAAACCAGCATTGGGAGTCTAATTTGCCTTGAGATATGAAATATGGAATTGATTCACTTTAAGAAGATGGTTATAATTTCTATATAAATTGAAAATAAATAATAATTAGATGGAAAGTTGAGAGGTTGAAGATGGTATTGCTATATATGTTCAAGAAGATCATTGACATTAGAATGGAACATTGAAATGTTAAATAACTACTTTAAAATAATCAAGTACATTAATATTAGGATTATATAAGTTTGATTAATGTAATAATTGACTCTTGTTATTTGTATTAATATGAACCATACCCAGAGGTCACACTGTTCATGTATTGATGTTGATATGTTTAAAAATAAAAACCCAATAAACCTTTTAAAAAAAAGAAGATGGTTCAGTCAATGTTGCAAAGTCAATATTGCAAAATAAAATATTTTAAATCAGGGAACACACATTTACCCACAGTCTAAAACATACAACTGGAAGGCTTAAACAGCAATTATAACACAAATATGTACTTTTTTTTTAAAAAAAGAAAGATGTCCTACCTGTCTCTCTACTTCCAGCTTTTGCTGAATCAAAAGTTGTTCTTCTTTCATTTTTTCTAGCATTTCCACTTCCTTTTGAGCCTCCTCACGCTCTCGCTCCAGTTCTTCCCTGTCCAATTTCCTCTAAGAGTGCAATAAAACAAACATTTGACAGCTCCCACAACTGCAGTGCCTTTTAGAAAATTGGGTTTTGTGGGTGGAAGTAGAGAGAACTCAAGGCCAGCCCTGCATACCAAGAGAGTGAAGAACAATGGAAGAAGAGGAGCAGACAAGCCTTTCACTTTAGTTTCCAAGTGCCACCGGTTTTCCAAAAACAGACCATATATGGCAAAAGGAGGGACCCCATCAGTCCTTCAAAAGCAGTTTGAAGGCAGTCCCCAACCCCCTTGGACTTTTTTCTCTATTTCTGCCACCTTCAAAACACTGAATCTAAGAAGCAAAAAACATTATTTAAATGTTGGCTGTGCCTGGAGCCTGAGTAGCAAAACTCCCTTTTCTTCACTTCATGAGACTGAAATAAAATGTGTTATGCCCCTTCATCTCATCTACAATGTATTTAAGGTATGGGAAAGAAGAAAGGAAGGAAAAGGAAGGAAAGAAGGGAGGGAGAAAGGGAGGGAGGGAGGGAGGGAGGAAGTAGAAAGAAGAGGGAAGGGAAATAAAGGAAGAAGGGAAAAAAAGATGGAAGGAAAAGATGAAGAGAAGGGAAAGGAACGTAAAGGGAAAATAAAGGAAGAAGGAAAGGAGGGAGGAAAAGATGAAGGGAAGGGAAGGGAAAGGAAAGGAAAGGAGGGCAGGGAAGGGAAGATGGAAGGGAAGGGAAGGGGACAAAGTTATATGAGGGACAGCTGAAATGCTATCATATTACCCTGTTTTCCCAAAAATAAGCCTTCCCCGAAAATATTTAAATGCAGAGCTGGAAATCAGGTAAGACAGCAAGAGGAGCCCCATCTTGCTCCACACACCCCAAAATAATAAGACCTCCCCGAAAATACGGCCAAAAGCTTATTTCGGGGTTCAAAAAAGTATAAGACAGGATCTTGTTTTCAGGGAAACACGGTATCTTTCCCCTTGAAAGATCTCAAACCCAGGAGCTCACTGGCCTCGTGAAGCAGGAGCTCCTGCTAATGGGAAATGTTAAAGAACAAAAAAATATGTTTAGTACTTGAAAGAACAAGAAATACAGAGTCAGCTCTCAAAAACTGCCCACCCTCTGAAATTGCAGAAATCCTGAGGTGCCTTTAAAATTGTACCCAACCCCAAACAGGAGATTAGAAACGGAAACCTCACCTGTAGTTCTTCAACCATGTTCTTCTTGTATTTGTAAATCCAGTGGGCCAGGTACAAGAAAGGATCTGATGGACGATGTTCCGCAATTTCAGCAATTTCACTTCTGCTAAACAAGTGCCCAGGCTTTTTCTGAGGTAGGCATTCTCCATTGTTAGTTCCCAAATATCTCTAGACTAGAGAGATCTATTAAAAAAACTAGTTGATAAATAAATTAATATGTACATGATTTTGTTTCCATTACCAATTATTATAAGTTGTTTTGTTGAGTCTCCGATCAAAACACCATGGAGGAGGAGGAGGAGGAAGAGAAAGAGAAAGAAGAGGAAGAGGAAAAGGAGGAGGAGGAGAAGCAGAAGCAGAAGTTATAATAAAAAAGATTACTTTGAAATGAAGCCAAGATAGTTTTACTCTTTCAGAAATCAGTATTCGAGAACTGGCCTACAGTTGGGAATCACTAATAGAATCTGGAATCCTGTTCAAACAGAAAACAAGCTAACTGCTACTTGAGCTCTGCTTAAGAGCACAGATAGGATAAAGCTCCAAAACTAGATCCACATTAGTTTGAAAAAGGAGCGTTATCAATTTGAAACAAATCACAGAACATGTTCTTCTTGCTACTCTCTTCCATGTCTTGGGAGAAGCTTTGTGGATAGCTAAGGATGAAGATGTTTCTCTTGTATCTTAGCAACTCAGCAATACTGCATCTCCCTAGACTCATTATATCTGATTTTGACCAGTTTTTATGCCTTGTGCCGGCAAGGAGAGTGATACGTATGTATGTGTTTATATTACATTTGTGCTATATTAATCTCAAAAAGGGATACAGTGGCTCAGTGGCTAAGACACTGAGCTTGTCGATCAAAAGATCAGCAGTTCAGCGGTTCAAGTCCCTAGTGCTGCGTAATGGGGTGAGCTCCCGTTACTTGTCCCAGGTTCTGCCAACCTAGCAGTTGAAAAGCACATGAAAAATGTAAGTAGAAAAATAGGGACCACCTTTGGTGGGAAGGAAACAGCGTTCCGTGCGCCTTTGGCATTGAGTCATGCTGGCCACATGAGCACGGAGACGTCTTTGGACAGCGCTGGCTCTTTGGCTTTGAAACGGAGATGAGCACCGCCCCCTAGAGTCAGGAACAACTAGCACGTATGTGCGAGGGGAACCTTTACCTTATATTAATCTCAAATTGGATCTTTGTACAGATGGAGGGGTAGTATTGTTTTAAAAGGCTACTTGTGATGAAAAGAAAAATTGCCGACTTCTTTTATGGATAATGATGATGTTCTTTTCACACCACCTACTCCTTCCCCTGAGATCTCTGCGGGGCATGCCCTGATGGTCCTAGAGGTGCTTGGTTGGCAGAAGGTAAAAGGTCTGGAAGCCCCAGTGGAACAGCCCAGATGGGTATTTTTCCTGGCATCTGAAGATCTTATTTATTTATTTATTATTTAGTTTGTCAAACATGTACTAGATAACAGGTATAAGTATAAACATGGACATGAATAAGGAATGAGTACAAGTACATGGGGACAGTAGGGCAGGGACGGTAGGCACGATGGTGCCCTTATGCACGCTCCTAATTAATTGATTGATTAATTTTATTTTCGTCAAGCATGTATTTTATGACAGATACAACTGTAAACATAATTATAAATACATGAAAAGGATACGAATAATAGAAAATTGTAAGACTCAGGGCCGCATTGTAAGCCGCCCTGAGTCTCCGGAGAAGGGCGGCATATAAATCAAATTTAAAAAACAAACCAAAAAAAAACATTAGGACAGGGACGGTAGGCACGCTGGTGCGCTTCTGCACGCCCCTTAATTAGATCTCCTAATTCACCAGGCTTTGGTAGAAGGGCTTTTCAGAAAGAGAACTCCCTTGAAAAACGGGCGATCTCGCCTTCACCCATAGTAGCCTTGTCTGAGTTCCCAGGAAAAAGTAGATTTTTTTTAAAAAAAATGCAACTTATGGTTGCGATGTTCAGCAGGAAACAAATATTACACCGCGGAAAACAACGAATTGCATTTAAGCTTCTTGTTTGGAAGCTATTTTTTCTCCATTCTTTGCAGCGCTTTTATGCCGGAGTTTTTAAGGCACGACTTTGGTTTCCCTTTGTTCAGTTTCGTAAGCGAAACTCTCTCTCTTTCTTTTCCTCAATGGGACTCATCAGCCAATGAGATTTTCCCTCCACCCCGGATTCACGCAGCAGAAGACTCCGTCGAGTCACGGGTCGGATCCCAACAGCGTGTTCGGTTGCCAGGCGACGAAGGAACGCCAAGATCGCGCGCAAGGAGCGAAAAAACCCCTCCAGGTGTGGAGATTGCAATACGGTTAAAGGTATAAACGAGGGTTTGAAGGAAGGCAGGTTTCATTCCCAGTCTGATCTTTTTCAGACGTTGCAGGAAGCGAGCAAAGGGTTGAACCGAGCGGAGTACGAGTTTCTTTCTGCCCGAAGGAATGAGAGCGCACAGGATGCAAATTTTTAAATCTTGAGTAGCTTCGTTCCTTCCGAATGAATTCTGAGTTCTAAAAGGTTCCGAAAAGGAGAATATTCATTTGGGTGTTAGATTCCTGTGATCAAAAAGCTGACCTGGTATTTTTCATCATTGTTATATGGGACCTTGAGAAATTGCTCCTTGCCACATTTTGGGAGGTCTTATTTTTTCTTGCTGAGAAGTTTTATCTGGGTTGCAAATATATTTCTAGATTATAGCATGTCCGGAAAGAGCTACATGCTCTTTTATAGTTCCTTTCCAACAAGAGATGATGATTGATTGATTGATGATGATGATATATCCATTCAGTTGTGTCCAACTCAACAATTCTATGGGCCAGCTGCCCATATTAAAAAAAATGACAACATGCATTACAGCAATAACAAAAGCCAGCAAAAATTACCAATTGAATAGATAGCATATGAAATAAAACAGCAACAAAGCAGCTACAAATACAATACAGTTCATTGTATTTGCAGTCAAATCCTCTTGTTTTCTTTTTTATCTTTTTTTTTTTTTTGCAAGATTCATGGATTTCTTTGTCCATCACTCTGGGTGATACGATAGCAGTGTTCCAATATTTGAGGGGCTGCCATAAAGAAGAGAAGGTCAGCCTATTTCCCAAAGCACCTGAAGGCAAGACAAGAAACAATGGATGGAAACTAATCAAGGAGAAAAGCAACCTAGAACTAAGGAGAAATTTCCTGACAGTGAGAACAATTAACCAATGGAATGGCTTGCCTTCAGAAGTTGTGGGTTCTCCAACACTGGAGGTTTTAAGAAGAGATTGGACACCCCATTTGTTCAGAATTGCATAGGGGTTGGACTAGAAGACCTCCAATGTCCCTTCCAATTCTGTTATTCTTCTAGTAAATTTTGATCCTTCTATTGACTGAGCATAGGTCTATTAGTTTAGATGATGATTATGATTTATGAGAGGTACAAAAAGAAATACTAGTTTTTGAAAACAATATCTAGCATAACGTCTTCACTGTAAGAACAAGTAAAGACATTTAATTAGGACCTAGATTCATTCTAAGGGCTGCCCTGCTGCAATTTATTTTGTTTGTTTTATTTTGTTTCCTGTAAACAGAGAACTTGGTACGAGTTCATCCAGTCCCTTGGATCAATGCAGAGTGAAAGGCAAATGATGGGAATGGATGCCAAATATTTCAAGGAAAACCTCGGAATGTGTTTGGCTGAAGGACTTGCAGAGGTAGCGGATTGCCGGCCAACAGACCCCATCTGTTTCCTGGCCTCCTGGATTTACAACTATAATGAAAATAGAAAGAAAGAAGAAAAGGTGATACTTTTTTAAAAAAAACAACCAAAGTTGAAGAAAGCTTGTCTCAGCAATGATTGAATCAAATTGTATTTCCTCCCAATTTTCCTATCCCTTCTAGAAAAAGTCCGAAAAGGACCACCTGGAACTTCATTATGAAGAACTACTTGCAGAATTGGAGAGTACAGAAAAGCTGAAGGCAGAAGAACTTCTGATGGCCCAAAAATTTGAAGAGAAGCAGGTCTGGGTCTCTTAATTTTACACTAGAGTACACTAAAGTACAATAGGCCGTATTTGGCTCATTGGTGTAATGAGAAAAATTGTTGGAGCAGTTGTAAAAAAAAATGCATATTAAAAAAAGTGTCTGTTCCTAGAGTGCGGATGGATGGATGGCAGATGGATGGATGCTAAGATGGTTAGATGGCTAGATGGTTGGTAGCTGAAGTAAACTGAATGTAGTTTTATTCTATAAAGGATCTTTTCCAAGAGCAAACAGAAGATACGCCTGAAAAATTAATGCAAATAGGTGGAGCATCACACCAACCTTTGAGAGAAGAGGCGGCTGATGAGAAGGCAGGTGAAGTGAGTACCTATTTTAACAAATGCACTTGACATACTATTATTAACAGCAAAACCAGGGCTTTGAAATTCACTTTGCATTAAAATGGTTTTTACCTACTGGACCTGTGATGGCGAACCTATGGCATGCATGCGAAAGGTAGCAGGCAGCACCCTCTCTGTGGGCACATGAGGCAGCCGTTGCACCAGTTCAGCTCCGCCATGCATGCACAGAGGTACATGCACTGGGGCCATGCGCACATTGCATTTTGAGGGCTCGGCACGTGCGTGCATTTGCAAGTGCACTTTGGGCACTTGGTCCGGAAAAGGTTAACCATCCCTTTGTTAACCACCCCAGACCCTTTGTTTTGAGGTTCTTCACATGTTCCGACAACTGGAAGAGGTTAAGGACACCAGATAAGACAATATGGAGCATTTCATTCAGGAAGATCATAGTTGCTTCTTTGCCTTGGATCTTGCCATTCAGGTCTAAAAATCTGTACAGAATCTGCAACTTAGTTTTTGTGCAAGCTTAGTTCTTGTTCTTATTTTGAAGAATTGAAATCAGCCTTGTTTAAGACAAGGGTGATGGGATATCTAGCCGTCTCTGAGAACATGAAGTACTAGTACAGATAATATTTATTTTTCAAAGTAGGGAAAAAACATGAGAAAGAGACTCATAGCAATCCTGCCTTGATTACACTGAGTGTAAGTTGAGCTGGACAATTGCTTTGGAGGCTTTCTAGATTGTTGTGAATTCCTTCAAGGCTGTCAGACAGGAAACAAAAACCACTTGGATTTTTGGAACGATCTTTTTTCCTAGTAAGATAATATAAGAGAATCTTGAAAACCTAGTGTCAACTCGCGAAGCATCCCTGACCTGCTCTCAAGTTGCCATAGGCAGGGGGATGGGGAACCGAGCCTCGCAGCTGCAGTGAGGGGATCGCACTTCAGTCAAAACAAAAGCCATTCATCTCCATGTCAAGCCATCTCCATGTCAAGGCCATCTTCATGGATACCCACAGTGGCCAGAGGGAGGGACTCTAAAACCTGAGAAATTGCTTCATTGGGGAATGTGACTACGACACACCTTGCGGGGAGAGGAAAACAGGGTCAGAGCCAGGGCATGAATTAAGTGAGGTCAGAGTTGGCTTCACTTGGAATGTGCTGACATGAAGCTCCTAATAAATAACTGGATTTTTTAAATTTTGGCTTAATTAGGGAATTTCTTAATTAGGTAATCAGTCGGAACCCTGACACCTAGATTAAGATTGGGTTTTAAAAAGGAATTTTAATAATGTACTCATGTAGATGGAATTAATTTTCAATCATAGATGACAACCGAGGAAAAGATTGGACACATGCCAGAAGAATCTGAAATGCCAGAGATGTTAGAAAACAGAGCGGATCAAGATGACTTAAATGTTGTGATAAATGAGTTGGATGGACAACTACGCCATGTAAGTCCTAGTTTAAAGCTCCAGGAAGCTTTGTTGGAAACTGCTGCAGATGAAGATTTAAGTCCCAAAGTCTTGAATGACAAAGGTGAAGACCAGTTGGAACAAGACATAGCAACTGAGAAGGAGAACGATGTACAAGCTGAAGGTGACACTCAGGCTGAGCAAGACAGATCTACTCAGGATGGGAATTCGGAGTAATTCCACAATTCATTTATACTTGGAAGAAGATCCTGCTGTCTTCAAAAGGCTTTGTTTAACAAAGGATGAAAATCTTGTGTGTGTGATAGTGACACTTTTCCAGCATGGTTGCACTGGGATGTTATATGGATAAGACTGATCATCAGATGGTAAGATGTCTTGGAAACGTACGTGTACGATGTGCCTCTTCAAAGCCTGCTGTGTTCTTGAAGCTTTTGTTTTTATGCTTTTATCTGTTGGAGTGAATGGAAGGAATGGTGTCTATCTACAACTGGAAATCAGTTATACAA
>WNWU01013241.1:285608-340184 GCA_012654045.1 Ptyas mucosa
GTGTATGTATATTCTACACAGAGGCCACATTCAGAGGTACAGGTGCATTTAAAGTGTCTCCAAAACAGTATCGACATCTATCTATATACGTATGTGTGTGTAAAATTAGACAGGGTACAAATCTAAGACTTACATTCACACAAAATGCTGAGTTTTTTTCTGTGATTAGGTGGCTATGTTTGAACATAGTCCACTTCATTATGGTTCAGTGCAAACCCAGAAAGTGAATTAATTCCTAAACCAGGATAAGAGTGTTATATGAATGTAGCGACACCCTTTCTTTTAAAAAAAATGTTGCCAGGTAAAGTATTCAGAAGCAGACTTATTCAATCTTCCAAGCCAATTGTCATTAAAAGTAGTAGCCCTGTGCCATCATTCTTTGAAGGAATATGGCAGATAAACACTTTTTTTAAATGGTAAATTTTTGGAGGTCAAAGAATTATTCTTAAATATACAGAAATTCTTTTTTTTTTAGTCTGATGCTGTTGTATTTAGAAATAAGACATTGTAATGAGCTTTTGATTATTCTAATGGATCAGCAGTGTTTGAAAAGTAGCTCAGTTTCCCCCTCTGTTATAACACTTTGATTATGATTATGTGTATAAAGGTAGTCCTTGACCTACAATCATTGGTTTAGTGACCATTCAAGGTTATAACAGCATTGAAACAGTGACTTATGACTGGTCTTGCAGTAACAATTGTTGCAGCATTCCCACAGTTCCATGATCAAAATTTGTGCACTTGGCAACTGGCATATATTGATGATGGCTGCAGTGTCTTAGGGTTATGTGAGTTCCATTTGTGACCTTTTACAAAAAGTCAATCAGGGAAGACAGATTCATTTAACAACCAATTTACTTGTGCAGTAATTTGCAAAAGTCATAAAATCAGGTACAACTCACTGACTTCCTTAGCAATGGAAATTCTAGTTCCGATTGTGTTCATAAGTTGAAGCATTTTTGTTTAGTTATTTTGTTTAATTTTTCAATGTTCAACATTTCTTTTAGCAATAGGAAGGGCACGGATAATCCATTTCTATTGTCCAGTTGCCAATTTTCATATGGCAAGTATATAAATCAAAAGATACAGACATCTCAAAATATTCAAACTCAAATTAATATATGCAATGTCTTCTTCCAATAATGCATTTTAGCATATTCCAAAAACATATACTTGACAGAAGTCATACTGTATTCTCATTGAGAATATCAACAGTAAGTTAAACATGTTTTGTGTTGAATAAAATGTAGCCTAAGGTTTATCAAATGTTTCCAATAGAATTTCTCATTGCTTGGATAAAGTGGAAATTTCCAATTGCCTTTTCTATTCAGTCTTTAAAATGTATGTATCAAATTAATGTATCAGCAGATATTTGTAAACACTCTTTGTGGGAATTTTAGTTTCATTAAAACTTGGTAATCACTTTAATGATAACCTTTAATGATAGTTTTGCAAAGGTTTGGTTGCAGTTCACAAGATGGTCATTTCTGGTTTGTATAGCATATTGCAGCAATAGCTTTATTCTGTTTTCCATAATCATAAAGTGATTGTTGGAGGTGAAACATAAACCATAACTGCCCTTGTAAGGGAGATGGGTGGCGTAGAAATTTAATAAATAAAAATAATGATCAGTTTGCACTCTCCATTTTTAACATTATAATTCCAAGTATATAACTTGGAATTGTCTCTAGCCTTGAGAAAACACTGCTTGGAAAACAAAAAAGCATAGATAAACTGGATAGCTGTACACAAAAGCTGAAGATAATATACTGAAGTGAATAAAAGTCAACTTGAGTAGCGTTGATATTGCTTTAGAAAATCAAACTTCATCTTAAAATATCCTCTTTCTTCGGAGTAGTATTCCACATTTTATGATTTTCTCATATATTGGTATGCCACTGTCAGCCAGACGGGGTCGCTAAACTTTAATAATCCAGGAACTCACTTATCATTTCACCCTCTTGCTCTAATCTGCCAAATTAGAGAACCTGCAGTTATAAAGATATTATTAGCAAAAAGTGCCTTAAAACCGATACAGTTAAGATGGCATAAGCTATAAGAGCCTGGTGGCGTGGCAGACTAAAGCACTGTAATTAACATTCAGAGGCCTGCAATTTCTGCAAGTTCAAATCTCACCAGGCTCGAGGTTGACTCAGCCTTCCATCCTTTCTAAGGTAGGTAAAATGAGGACCCAAATTGTGGGGGCAATAAGCTGACTTTGTATAAATATACAAAAGTATGAAGGCTATTGCTTAACATGTTGTAAGCCACCGTGTTGTGAGTCTCCAGAGAAGGGCGGCATATAAATCAAATAAAAAAAAAAAGCTGGAAATATGGACCATCAAGTGTAGTTTAACTAGTATAGGTCATTTACCCTGTGTCAGCTTCCTTGAGGAGACTTCAAGGAAAATATATAAAATATATATTTTTAAATTCCAAAATGTTTGTAGGATAATGTAAGTCCCAGGGCAAATATGCTATATGAGCACCAAGATTGATCACTATTTGTAGATTTGCTGATTGATAGGCTTACAAGTGTTGAAAATGTACGAATGGCTTGGTGTATGTGTCACTCAGTGTAAGAAAAACTTTATCTGATGTTGTTTTTAGGAGTTTTTAGTCTTCTGGATAAATTGATGCAGTTGGTCCATCTTTCTTTGTGTCTGTTAGTCAACCAACATGGTATAAAACTGATCTCTGTATGATTTTGCCCCCTTTTCCCTCTGAGCCAAAGAATATTTTCACTTTCATACATTGGTATTAATAGCTTGTTTTTCCAATAGGAAGTCATCTTTGACCTGGTTTCATTTTGCATCTAATTGATAATTGTACCCATCAAGAGAAAGTTAACACTTATAAACTGAGGTGCTTTGTAAACACTTTCTTCTTTTGATGTGCAAAGTTGGTACTGGTACAACCAATCTGTAGAAACCTCAACCTGTTTTTAAGTCCAGCTAGTGTCTTGTGGGATTCCCTCCCTCCCCCCCTCAATTTTGTATGTTAGCTCACATCTTTCAGCTATTAACAAGGTGCAATCCATATTTTGTTTTCAAAATCAGATAAGGATGTAATCCAATCACTCAAGAGTGAATTGATGTGAAGTTATGCATTGTGCATCCACTGCACTTCAGTACTCAAAACAATATCCACTATTTCATTAAATTCCAAACATTTCCCCCACATTTTGAAGATGTTGATCAGACACCAAACAGCCTGAGCAAACATTGTTATTCAGATGAGTGCTGGAAGTTGAAAAAGTCTGAGGAATGGCTCCAAACACACTTTGCTACTGTTGATGATGATGTTGCGTGCCAACATCACAATTCTTTCCAAGAAAACTGCATGGGTTTAAGAGTTGAAAGTGGTTACTTTGCACAAGTTTAGGGATGCTAATCATTTGCCCTTCACCCACTATCTTGTCTCTCTTTTTCCCAGGCTTTTACTGGTGCTTATTTGCTCAGAGATGCCCCAGCTCACAAATGTCAGGCACAAAAGGAATTGTCTGGTCAGAGTTGAATTTAGAAATTATCTTAATCCACGTCTGCTGATGTTTGCACTCTTGGAAGGGATAAACACCCCTCTACGAATGGTTGCTTAATCTCTCCAACCAGATAAAAGCAAGGACACCAAATCCAGCATCGCTCTAGAAATTGTTGGGGGTTTTTTTGCAAATCGAAAGCTGCAGGGCTTCATTTGCGCATGCGCAAGGGTCCAAACGTGAGCGCTTGGTAAATCGCCTAGCGGCGGGGAAGTTCCTTCTGCGCAGGTGCAAGGCGGCAAATCGAAGGCCCGTTTTCTGAAATTATGGCGGGCGCCGCCGTTTGCTTGGCCGAGGCGCGGGTGGGGCAGGTGGTAATGCCGGGGGAAGCGTTAATCTTGGCCGGCCAGGGCGAAGCGGACAGCGAGCGGCTGCGTCTGACCACGAGCGGGCCGCAGAAGGGGCGGCTGGTTTGCGGGCCGGGGTTGAGACGCGGCGCCGACGGCCTGCTAGTCACCAAATGCGGCCTACTGCGCTATCGCGGCCATTCCGCCCAGACCGGAAGTGGGAGCGGAAGTAGTTCCGGGGGAACCTATTGGGTGGACTCACAACAGAAGCGGGTAAGGAGGCTGCGCGTGCGCAGCTCGGGGACTGGCTCTGCTTGTGTCCCCAGTATCTGCAAATGTGTGCATGGCTATAAAAAACCGCAAGAAGATATAATAAAATATTATACACTGTAATTTTATTGTTAATAGAATAGATAGAATAGAATTCTTTATTGGCCAAGTGTGATTGAACACGCAAGGAATTTGTCTATATGCTCTCAGTGTTAATGAATAAATTAATTTAATTCATCATATTAAAGTATAATGATATATAATGCAATCATATTAAATTATATATGGTTATATAAAATGTTATTTATATAAAATATATAACAATGATAAAATTTGCTTATATATGTAATATAAATTTATATAATATGGTAATTTTTTATAAATAGATAATTGATATCTGTAGTATATAATATGGCACATTCACATCACATTCACATTATTACACAGTACAATATATATGGTATATGTTACATAATAAATATAAATATTTGGGGCAGGAATGCTGTTTTTATGTACAGTGGCACTTTGCAAGAAAAAAACGCACTATATTCGTGGTGGATTGCAGTGGAGGGGATGTCTCCATGATACCACTGCTTTGTTTTCTGTCCAAAAGAAAAAGAACATTTTTTTTCTTATTACCAGTATGTCCCAGTGAAGGGAGATCACGTGATCGGCATAGTGACCGCCAAAGCTGGGGACATATTCAAACTGGATGTTGGAGGCAGCGATCATGCCTCTCTCTCTTACTTGGCGTTTGAAGGAGCGACCAAAAGGAACAGGCCGAACGTGCAGGTGAGGAACACTCAAGCACTGTGAGGAGCAGGAAAACCATCCTGTTGTACCCAGGGACATTTCTGAGCAGATCTGGGTGGGATTTGAGCCATGACTTTAGAGTTTGGTGTTCAACGACAACGTGTTTGATCTGGCTTCATGGTTTGATCTTGTGGTTTGCCCTGAAAGCAGTGGTGAAATCTGAACTGGTTTGCTACTGGTATCGCATGCGCAATACACGCCAAAAGGAGGCTTGGGTAAGTAGAACAGTGAGGGGGGAAGGGATCAGCTGTGCCGCGCGATTTAGCTTCGCTAGAAAGCAGGATTTCCTGCTTTCTAGCAAAGCTAAACTGTGCAGCACAGCTGATTGTTGGAAATACTGCTTCGGAGGAACCGGTAGCTTTTTTTATTACTGGTTTGCCTGAACCTGTAGTTTTTATCACTAATGGTTCGCCCAAACCAGAGCATTTCACCCCTGCCTGAAAGTGATTTCTTTCCGGCCAACAACAAAGCCAAAAAGGTGGCCTCATTTTGGCAGTTTAGCAATAGCAATAGCATATAGACTTAAATATCGCTTTACAGCCCTCCCTAAGTGGTTTACAGAGTCAGCCTATTGCCCCCAACAATCTGGGTCCTCATTTTACCAACCTGGGAAGGATGGAACGCTGAGTCATCCTTGAGCCTGGTGAGATTCTCTGGCAACCGGCAGATAGCAGAAGTAGCCTGCAGTACTGCATTCTAACTACTGCACCACCACGGCTCATAAGGTTTGATCTGGACAAGAAAGGAAGAAAGGGAAAAAAAAGAAAGGAAAAAAGAAAACAAAAGGAAAGAAAGAAAGAAAGAAAGTGTTCAGTCAGTACTTCTAATCCGGATAAAAACAGATGTGCCTGGGTTTATTCCTTGCAGTAAGATGTAGCTATTTTAAGAAGCTGCAGTGGGGTCAACTCTAATACCATCACATTATTATGGTCACCAGGATGACTTAAATTTCAAAGACGTTATCTTCAGAGCAGGCAAACCTTTGGAGAACAAGGGCACGTGAGATAGCAAGCAGATTGTACATCTGGTTGTATGAGAATGCGAACTGGAAATGCAGCTCATTGATCTACTGAAGGCTAAATATTAATTATAATCATGTATTGCCATTAAAATCATTAGCTTCTCTCCCTGGTTCTTTTCTCTTTTCCCTTTGACTTCTTTGGGGTATTGTTCATTCGATGAGGATACCAAGCTATAATAGGACAACATTTCACAATGAGATTTCACATTTCAGCATGAGCCGATGTGGCGCAGTGGTTAGAGTGTAGTACTGCCGCTACTTCAGCTGACTGCTAGTTCAGCAGATCAGCGGATCAAATCTCACCGGCTCAAGGTTGACTCAGCCTTCCATCCTTCCGAGGTGGATAAAATGAGGACCCAAATTGTTGGGGGCAATATGCTATTTAGTAGACTGTCTTTGGTGTAAGCTGCCCAGAGTCCTCGGGAGAGTGGGCGGCATAGAAATATGACTAATAAATAAATAAATCAGTTGACTGATGTGTCCATTGTACAACAGATGAGCTTGGTTTTCCTGTTTAATGAGAACTAACACCACCATTGCTGTACTGGGCAAAAGATGATAACCTCCTTGAGTTGCATGGAGATGCTGTGAATGCTCTTTTGTACATATGTGTGTGTGTGTGTGTGTGTATTCTACGTAGGTAGAACCTGGCTAGAAAGAAATTGCGCACGCGCGCACACACACACACACATATATATAGATTGGTTCGATTTATATGCCGCCCTTTTCTGGAGACTCAGGGCGGCTTACAATGCGTTAAGCAATAGCCTTCATGCTTTTTGTATATACCGGCTTAGTAGGGCTTAATAGGGCTTCCCCCCTCCCCCCCAGCGGTGTTCTTTTTTATACAAAGTCAGCTTATTGCCCCCACAATCTGGGTCCTCATTTTACCTCCCTCGGAAGGATGGGAGGCTGAGTCAACCTTGAGCCTGGTAAGATTTGAACTCGCAGTAATTGCAGGCAGCTGGCAGCTAAGTGCTACTTTAACAGTGCTTTAGTCCGTTGCTCCACCAAGGCTCCTTAGCTGTGATGCTCCTGTTCTCACACAAAAGATCTCTTTCCTTAAAGTGTCTATGGAGCTTTTCAGTCATCCAGCTCACAGTTGTCCCAAAGGTGCTTTTTCAAAAGACAACTGGACTTCCTTGGTTTTCCTCTTGAAGATGTTTTGCTTCTCAACCAAGAACTGAAGAAGCTTCTTCGGTGAGAAGCAAAACGTCTTCAAGAGAAAAAGTCCAGTTGCCTTTTGAAAGGGCACCTTTGGGGGACACTCCTCAAAGGGAGTCATGCCGAACTAACCCTGATGATCCTTCAATGACTGCAGTTTTGTTACTGTGAGATAGTAGTTCAGTTGTTGTTCTGGAACCAGAGGTTCCAGATCAACAACTTCCAGGTTCCAGGTTCAGGGCCATTCTGTTGCCTACTTGAGGTACTTTGCACAGACTTTTTTTCTTACTCCATCATCCACAGAGTGATGAGGACACAATCGAAGTGGGCGTCCCTTTGTACTTCTAATGAAAAAGGCAGGATGTAAATCTGTATTGTTAAATGGCTACTTTTTCTTTCCTTCTTTAGGTGGGTGACCTTATTTATGGCCAGTTTATCGTGGCCAATAAAGATATGGAACCCGAGATGGTCTGCATAGACAGCAGCGGCCGGGCGAACGGCATGGGAATCATAGGACAGGATGGCTTTTTATTCAAGGTCTCGCTAGGCCTGATAAGAAAGTAGGTGTCAAGGAATTCTTACTCTGGAACTACGTCATTTATGCCTTTCCCATGTTTCCTAGTGTAGGTTTCTTTTTAAAAAAAAAATCAGTTAACAGAGGTAGTCCTCAACTTAAAGACCACAATTGAGGGAAAGTTGTAACATGGGGCAAAACTCACTTAACAAATATTTCACTTAGCATTGACTTCCAACTCTTCTTAGCACAGTACAAGATAAACACACTCCAACCCCAACTTACTGCTTTTACACATTAATATATAATTAGCCATTCCTATAATACCAAATATTTCTAATCAGCAAAATCAAGGTCAAAGTTTCATTTTTTTTTCTTCACGAGCACAAATTCCAGAAGTGATATCCAAATAAAAACACATTTTCCTCTTTGAATAAAAGAATCAATTTAACCATTCCTGCTTTATCTTCCTTGCCATGGAAATAATGTGTATTTCTATTTGCACCTAGTAATCTTTGTGAACTGTCACCATTTTTATTTACAAAATTTGTTGTATTCTTTCCAATTCTTTGACCTTACTGAAAAAAAGGGAAAAACCCCTTTTTTCACTTTTTTTCCTTTAAAGTACTAAAAAAAAGCCTCCTTTTCTTTTTCTCTTTTCCCTTGTATCTCACACCCCCTTTTCCCTACTCTCTTCCCTTAATTTCCTATTTTTTCTTATCTTCTTTGTATTTTATATAATAAAATAAAACCTTAATAATAGTTAAAAAACAAATGTCTCACTTAGCAACATAAATTTTGGGCTCAATTGTGGTCTTGAGTTGTACAGTAGATTTAGATTTGTGATTTTTTTTACTTCTAGTTTCTTCCTTTTTGTCAAAATGTTTAATGGATTTCACTCACCATCAGCACTAGCTCTCTTCAATACACAGATCTCATCAGCATTTTCAGGAGTTTTGCTACTCTGATCTCTCTCTCTCTACCTCCCTCCCTCCCTCCCTCCCCCCCCCCCTCTCTCACATATCTTTACATCGAACAAGTGTCTTCAGACCTTAGGCCTTATTTTATAACAATTCTGCTTTCCCAGAAAGGGGCAATTAAAAGCAGTCTTGACTCTTAACAAGGATATTTGGCTAGGGTTTCAAAGGAAAATAATCTATTAATAATTGAGATCAGATTGATGTCATGAATTGATTTCTTTTTTCCCTCTCTCTCTCCATTGTTTTAATTTCAGACTCTTGGCTCCAGATTGTGAAATCATGTGGGATTTGGGACAACTTTATCCTTTTGAGCTAGTGTTAGGAATGAATGGAAGAATCTGGGTAAAAGCCAAAACAATTCAACAGACTTTAATAATAGCAAATGTTCTGGAGGCTTGTGAGCACATGACAGCTGAACAGAGGAAATGTGTAATTGCAAAATTGTTAGAAAACTAACAATTTAGTTTAGGGGAGAGGATGAGGATGCATGATAAATTTCCAGAGAGAGAAAGAGAAAATGCTGCATATTTAAATATTTTATAGGTATAAGATAAATACAAACTAGAGCTATTAATTCTGTGTATTTTTTGGTTGTTGTTTCTTGTACTGTAGTTCTGTAGTTAGTAGTGGACTTTTTGTAAAGTTTCCCAAACTACAGCCTTATAAATGTTGGTTGAAGATTTAAAAAAGGAAATACTTGCTATTTTTTAAATTGATCTTCGTTTCATTTTATTTGCAAATATGTATAGACTTTTTCACGAGGAATTTTTTAATTCACTGAGATGTATGTACGTGCGTCATGAGCATAAGACTGAGTTGGATTTTTATTCTGAAAAGTAGATGCTGAAAAAACGAAATATAAATAAAGATTACCAGAGAAATTTACTGCTGTTAAAAAAAAAAACCTAGAAAAGTTTCTCTCAAAGATTCTTACCCTTTGGATGCAGCTTTTAAAAAATAATTGCAAAATTAACGTTTGGCATTGAATTAGACATCTTGGTTACAGATTTATTTAGCTTTCTCTTAAAGCATAAAAATATAATCAAACATTACAGTGAAAACTTTGATCCACCTATTTATGTGAGTGGCCAAAACAAAGATCGGAACATTTTAACTGAAATGAGATAAATAACAATGGCAGCAATTTTAAGGAAAACAAAACTTTAGTTTGATTTATTATGGCATGATCACTATTGATTTCTTGCTACTTTGTAACCCTGTGATACTGATTCCTTTCTATTTTTGTTGGTTCTTTACTATTTTCTATTGATTCTGAAAGTAATCAATATGTCCTTGTCACCTCCCGGTTGGACTACTGTAATGCTCTCTACATGGGGCTCCCCTTGAAGAGCACTCGGAGGCGCCAACTGGTCCAGAATGCGGCCGCGTGGGTGGTTATGGGCACAACCCGATGTGCCCACGTGACACCCCTCCTGCGCGAGCTGCACTGGCTCCCAGTGGTCTTCCGGGTGCGATTCAAGGTGTTGGTCACCACCTTTAAAGCGCTCCATGGCATAGGACCCGGGTACCTTCGAGACCGACTTCTGCCACCAATAGCCTCCCACCGGCCAGTTCGCTCCCACAGAGAGGGTCTCCTCAGGGTGCCATCGGCCAAGTTATGTCGGCTGGCAACACCCAGGGGGAGGGCCTTCTCTGTGGGAGCCCCAGCCCTGTGGAATGAACTGCCCCCCGAAATGCATAAGATCTCTGACCTCCGGGTATTTTGCTGCGCCCTCAAGACCTTGTTGTTCCGCCAGGCTGGATTATCAACGTAAAAATTTTAAATTGGGTGTTTTAAACTTGGGGTTTTAAATTTAGCCAAATTACCTAATTTATATTAAATTATTTTAAATTGATGTCTGTTTTGTGCTTTTAATAGTCTGTACACCGCCCTGAGTCCTTTGGGAGAAGGGAGGTATAGAAATAAAACAATAATAATAATAATAATAATAATAATAATAATAATAATAATAATATTTGTGGAATTGTTTTCCTTGCTATTTTTTAAAAAAGTTAATTTCACATGGCAGGTTAGAAGAGTGGCTAGCCTTGAAGGGTTCATCAGGCAGCAGCTTAGAAATGCTCCTCTTCTAGGAGCATTAAAATCTGTTGTTTTTATGCTGTCTATGTGCAGGAGGGCTTGGATGGAAGATGTAGCAATGCAGCAACCTAAGCATTTCAAAGGAGCCCTGCTATTTCCCAAGATTTTGATTGGACATTGATCCTGGGTTTGGATCATTGCAGTTGAATCTCTCCTTTTTCTAAAAGTGGGATCCGTTTGTATTTTGTCAGCCATTAAGAAGATCTGGGCTATCCGTGGCCTCTTGCCTAACTTAAATCAGTGCCTTTTGTCTTGTGAAATAGTCAAGGTCTTTCAGAAATCTGCAAAAGCTTGCTTGACGTCTGCTGAGCAAAGAACTCTCCAGAGCAAATATATAAGAAAAAGGATATTCCTGATGTGGGAAGAAATATCCATTTGGTTCAGTTCCAAGGCGGGAGAAGGGCACTGGAGACAAAATGGAGGCTGATTGGAAAGATGATTTAGTGATGAAGCAGAATCACATGGGTGGTTCTGGGGCAGCTGATCACATGGAGTTGAAAGTGGGGTTTTTTTATACCTTCTCCTGGGCTTTGCACTTGAGCTTCCTGTTCCTGTGTAAGAACATTGGCTATTGTCAGACTCCCACAGGGCCTTAGCGGAGTAGTAAGAAATGACTCTTAGTAGAGTCATAGCTGACTCTATAGGCAAAATACAAAGTCCTAGGAGTTTGTCTGAGCTAAGTTTGGTTGACATTTCTGAGGGCGAGGCAATGAAGGGGCTTGTTGGGCAATTCCTATTACGGCTGAGGGCTAATCCTACCTTTGTTCAGACCTTGCTGTAGGGAATTTCAAAATACCCTGCCTTGAATGGATTTCTGCCTGCAGTATTTGCTTTGCCTATGAATAGAGCTGTCTCTCTCTTTATCTCTAGTGCTGACATCTGCTGTGGGCTATTAAAGAAGGGTAGGGGCTGCTTTCTCCCTCTAAAAAAATTCTCACAATATAATAATGAGCCTGAGTGGCGTAGCAGGCTAATGCCTCCTACTAAGCCAGCATTTAACATCCAGCTGTCTGCAATTACTGTAAGTTCAAATCTCACCAGGCTCGAGGTTGACTCAGCCTTCCATCCTTTCTAAGGTGGGTAAAATGAGGACCCAGATTGTGGGGGCAGTAAGCTGACTTTGTATAAATATATACAAAAGTATGAAGGCTATTGCTTAACGCATTGTAAGCCACCCTGAGTCTCTGGAGAAGGGCGGCATATAAATAAAATTAAAAAAAATAATAAAATAAAAAATATCCTGCCTTTTTAATATTTCTCAAAATATTTCATTCTTCTAGGAGAGGGGTGGGTGCTAACTTTCTACACTAAGTTAAGTATGAAGAGGATGGAATGGAACCTACTCCTTATTTAGTTCTTATTTGATGAATAACTTCCGGCAATTTTTTGTTTGCCTGCAGAACATGAATAAGTTCCCTCAGAGGACTGGAACAGCCCTTGGCTCTCTTCTCCTTTTAACTTGCTCAGCCAGATGAGTCAGCTGCTTGGTGGGTCATCAGGCCTTGAGTAAACCAAAGGTTGATCTTATCTCACTTCCATTGTATTTTTTTTAATGAAGTTTTCTTACAGGCTTTAATTATTTATTTAGCGTATGGCATTTACAGAGGTAATGCAATCACTGATATATAAATATATATTTAAGTGTGTGTGTGTGTGTATATATATATATAATCTCTCTCTCTCTCTCTAGATAGATAGATAGATATAGATATATATATAGAAATAGCACTTAGACATATACCACTTCACAGTGCTTTGCAGCTCTCTATAAGGATTTTACAGAGTCAGCCCCCAACAATCTGGGTCCTCATTGTACTGACCTCAGAAGGACGGAAGGCTGAGTCAGTGTTGAGCCGATGACAATTGAACTGCCAAACTGCTTGAAGCCAGAATCACTTAACAACCGTGTTCAGTAATGGCTGCAGTGATTCACTTAGCAACCATGGCAGGAAAGGTCACGAGATGGGGGCAAAGATTCACGGAACCACTGTCTCACTCAGCAACAGAAATATGGGACTCGATTTTGGTAATTAAGTCAAGGATTACTTGATTAGAAAGAGCGTTAGCAAAAGTTAGGCTGTTCAGAGATTGTGAAAGCAAGCCGCAATGGCCTTTAGAGGTACACATATTTAATAATTTGAAATGCAAAGAAAGAAGCACCTTTGAAGCAGCCCATGGTTAATGTTGCTGTGAGTCTGTGAACAATGGTGAATATAAATCTAATTAAGAAGTGAATAAAATAAGATGGTGCTCTGTGTTCTGGGACTACATCATCACAAACATATCTTGTGAAATCTCCAGGAATCCTTGTGTTGTCTATTCAACTTAGTTAAACCCTGGCCTGGCCTTAGAGGTTCACTTGCTTTTTGTGCCCTGCGTAGCTTATCGAAGTAGCCAGAGAATAGAATGAATGAACTGGAAGGAACCTTGGAGGGCTTCTAGTCCAGCCCCCTACTCAAGCAGGAGACCCTATACTATTACAGATAAGTGACTGTCCAGTCTCTTCTTAAAAACCTCCAGTTATGGAGTGCCCACGATTTCTGAAGGCCCTTGCGTTCCACTGGTTAATTGTCCTCACTGTTAGGAAGTTTCTCCTTAATTCCAGGTTTGCTTCTCTTGATCAGTTTCCATCCATTGTTTCTTGTTCTGCCTTCTGGTGCTTTGGAGAATTTGACTCCGTCTTCTTTGTGGCAGCCCCTCAAGTACTGGAATACTGCTATCATGTCACCCTAATTCTTCTTTTCTTTAGACTAGCCAAACCCAAATCCTGCAGCCGTTGTTCATGTGTTTTAGTTTCCAGGCCTTTGATCATCTTAGTTGCTCTTCTCTGAACTTTTTCCAAAGTCTCAACATCTTTTTGGTGACCAAAATTGGTTGCAGAATTCCAGGTGTGGCCTTAGAGATAAGCGAGGCCATCCTCGCTTTTTAAAATGGTGGGTGAGACTTCATTCAGCTTAGAAGTGATAACACCGAGACGTTTACTTCCGTGTCTCTCCTAAAGCCACTCTCCGAATCTGGAAATACTGGGTGATTTTACAGCCAGGCTCCAAGATCCCCTTCCTGAGAAGGTCCTGAAGGTGTCGGTGTATGGATCTAGAGAGCAGAAATGATGTCTTTCTTTTCAAGGGTCATGTTAGGGTTTGGAGTAGAGTCCCAATATCCTCAAACCTGCCCAAAACCGCAATTTCAGCTCATTTCCCAGAAATTCCGTGCCCATTCCATGCTTTCTAGCTCCTGTCCCACTCTGAATTACCAGCCCTGGGAGAACATGCATTCAGGACTTTCTCCATCTGGCCATTGGGATTTTTCCACTCCTTCCTTGGACTTCCCCAGTGGTCACAGTCAAAGCTGAACATTACAGGAATTGAAACATCTCCCTTTTCGGTCCCCTGACCCCTTCACACAACTCATTTCATCCTCTGAACCCCTTTTCTCTGTTTGGAGACGGTAACCCAGGCTTGCTCAACCAGGGCTGCGATATTCCGGACGGCTGCTGGGGAAGGTAAAATACAAAGAAAGAGACGAACAACAACCCTGGGGTGTCAACGTGCAGTGTTTTGCAGCCGTTTTGCAAGCCGTTTTGCAGAGAGGCTTTTCTTAGCCAAAGCCAATCGGATTGGGTTAGCTTAGACGGACAAACACATCCACACACATCTGCAGCTCTTCCGAAGGTCAAAAGAAACATCAGCTGTGCAAACTGCGCGGCTGCAGCCCTTTTGCGCCTACGGATCAAAGGGCTTTTTTTGCGCGTCGCTTGGTTAGAACCCCGATCGCTCCGGGTGCTGGATTGAATCGCTGTCTCACCGGTCGATTTAGCCGGCCTGAACGGAGACTCCCCCGCCCCCCTCCCGTGCCCTGGGGGCTTATGGGCTACGGGAAGGCTGCCAGAGCTGCAGATTTAGGCCGCAGGTGAGGACAGGTGGGGGCTGGCGGTTGCGGTGCAGCAGCGCGGGGATGGAGAGCCGGCGAGAGCATCGTTTGCAGATCTGAATGTGAGTTCGCGATCCTTACGCCGGCCAAGCCGGGGGTCAAGCCTTGCAGAGCCCCCTCTCCCCGGGAAGCGGTATTTGTCCTCTGCAAAGGCGCAGACTTGGGGGCTTCGGGCTTTATCCCCTCCCCCCTTTGGAAGTTTATGGGTGCCACGCCCAGTGGGAAAGGGCTTGTTGGTAGGGTGGTGGGGAGAGATGAGCTATCTTACGAAAGATTCACGCGTGGACTCGGCTCGGAGCTGCAATTAGTCGGGCGGCCGCTAGAGAGCAGCAGAAAGAGGTGGCACATTTGGTTGGTTGCCGCCCTCTAGTGGCCATCCGGGGTTTTGCTGCGGGGGGGGGGTAGAAGCTCTGAACACGGGTACCAGGTGCCAGAAGCTGCAGCCTTGATGCAAAGTGGAGAAAGCAAGGTAGACCTTAAACCGTTTCCCACTTCTTGGTTAAAAAAAGAAAACAAAACTCAGGGTGGACCTATTTGCAAGATCCTCAGAGCCCATCCAGAAGGGAGGAGCCCGCGGGGTGGCTCTTCGAACTGGGTGCTTTCTGCAGCCCCTTCCAACTCTGAGTCTATAATCCTGTAAGCATCTCCAGGCTTGAGTTAGGGGGTGAGATTGGATCCCTTCCAACTCTGCGATCCTGTAAGTTCCCTGACTTTGTATTTGGAGAGGCTTAGATTCAAGCTTGCTTTTCCGACCCCCGCCGTTCCCCTCCCCCTTCTGCTGATAGCTACGAATGTGGGATAGAAACAAACTTGGATAGGAACTTCTGTCGAAATCGGGGAGCACGTTTGCATCCGATCTTTTTATCCCGCAGAGACAGAAAACGTGGCTCCAAAGGGGGTTACGAGCCCTTCCTTAGGACAAAGGAACTCCGCTGCTTTTGTGTTTTAAGAATTTTCTCCCCCCTCCCCCCCACGGAAATGGCATTTTTTTTTTCTCTGTTCTCTTGCGCTCCGATTGCATGTTTGGGAATGCAATGCAGTGAAAGCAAATAACGCCATTGCAAAGTGTCACACTTGTGCAATTAGGAAAACTTATGTGTTATGGAATAAAGGAATTAAGAGACATCCCTTAGGGCAAACAGAATCAGATTTATTGCAATAAGGTTCAGATAGATAATTTTATCTCAAGCTCTGAACATCTTCTGTGTCCAGGACCCTGGTCTTTATACAGTACCAAACAAAAGATTTAGTTAATCCAGCAGTTTTAGAGCTACAAGCATTCGTTATATTCTTATTACTAAGTTTGTTACTTTATTCTTGGCAAACAATCATAAGCCTTCTGTAATACACTGGACCATAGATTAGAGACTCCTAGTCCCTGATGTGTTTAACCTTCAAAAGATAACCAAATGTATCTATTTCTGACAATGAGGGGCCCAGTTACAGAGTATTTTCTACTTCAAAGGACTTTAGCTGCCTCTGTACCCGATACATTTGCTTTTCTCAAACAAGCACATTTTCTTTCTTACAATAATATGAAGAGGGCCCTTCAGTAATCATCTAGCTGAACCCGCATTACCTACATTATATGGGTGTTTTATCGCTTAGAAGGAATGCTACGAGAGAAAGCTAACTGTTTCAGGTTTTAAAAAAAACTTTCCCTGCAGGTTTTTCAGATGTGAATGTTTTTAGGTGTGCGCTCCGAATGAGACTTAAGAAATAAACCTATTTATCCATTAGCTTCACCAAAACACAGGGAAACGGAACAACCGCGATTTCTTTTTTTTTAATTATTATTGGCTAGGTCAGAGGTACAAATATTGAAAAGAAGTTTCTCTATTTCTGAAAGCCTTATTCTGTTCAATCGGGACACGCGTAGGTTCAACTGCATTGAGAAATTGGACTCGATAAGAATAATAAAAGTCCTGATTTCTTACAGACATTTTTGTAGAATCGGCTGCAGAGCTTTGCTTACCGCAAAGTTGAGTTATTAGGGTTGCTGGTGGGGTTTCCTTAACAAAAAAACCCCACAGGATTTTGTGCTCAAATAAACTCAGATTGCCAAGGAAAAAAAGACCAAAAAAAAAAAACCCCTTCCCCCAAATATTTTAAACTAAATTATTTTTATCTTATTGAATTCAGGATTTCCCAGGGGTTGTCCAGTTGCCTCTTGAAAAAGTACCAGTTTTGGGTTGCCAGTGGTGTTTGCCAATTCCCCCCCCCCCCAGATTTTGTATTTAAATAAACCCAGATTTTAAACACACAGAAAAGATAAATCAGTTTTAAACCATTATTTAAATCTATTTAATACATATCATACAATCTAATGTATAGAAAAAAACAGATTTTGTTAATTTTTTTTTTAAAGAAACAATCTAGATCTGGGTTTGAAAACCTAATAATTAACTGGATTTGCTTGCCACCCTTAATCTGAAACAAACAAGTGGCATCGTGGGTGGGACTATAATTTATTAAAGCTGCCTCATGTGCTGTTGAATGGAATTAGAATGGAATTAAAAGATACAGGGTGGATACAAGATGTTGAAATTAACTTCAAAGCTGCATAGGAGGCCTCAGGTTGTTGCATCCCTGAACATGTCTCAGTGCAGCTCAAAACTCATGCATGTAAATTGCAAGCTTTAAAAACCCCACAGTCCCTTTTTAATATGCAAAAATAGCCCTGGGTGCCAAATAAAATAAAAATAAATAAAAAGCAGTGAGATCAGTGCATTCCTTCATGTGAAGTCAGTTAGCAAACATTCAGAGTTCTTTATGTAGAGTGATTTCCAGTTAATCTTCCATTTAAAAACTGTCCATTAGCCAACATTTTAAGGTATGACAGTACTGGAAAAAAAAACCCTTTCAGCTGGTCCTCACCCTTGTGACCATTGCAGCGTGATCAGTACAGGTAGTCCTTGACTTATGACCACAATGGATCCCAATGTTTCCGTTGCTAAGTGAGATGAGTTGAGTTTTGCCCCATTGTACGACCTTTCTGATCACAGTTTGTTAAATGAATCGTTGCAGTCAGTCACACGGTTGTTAAGGGAATCCGACTTCCCCCTTGAATTTGCTTGTCAGAAGGTTGCAAAAGGGGATGGCGTGAGCCCGGGCACACCCGAGGCCGTCATAAATATGAGGCAGTAGCCAAGTGTTCAAAGGTTGAGCACGTGAACATGCAATGCAGTGTTTGTAAGTGTGGAAAATGGTCATAAACTCCTTTTTTCAGTGCTGTCCGAATGGTCACTAAAGGGAACTGTTGTAAGTTGAGGACTACCTGTATTCCATTGCTGGGCATGTAGCATGTATTTATGACTGTTGCAGCATCTCAGGATTACTCGATCTCCATCCGTGATCTTCCCAGCTAGCTTTGGACAAGCAAACTCCATTGGGAGAGCCTGGATTTGCAGATTCAAAGCTGGATTTGCAGATTTAGTAACCATGGTTGATTCAGTTAACAATCACGCCAAAAAAATAAAAAGGTAGGTAAAGTGGCCACAATTCACTTAACGACCACTTCACTTAGTGATGAGCATTCCGGTTTCGGTTGTGGTCGTAAGGTTGAGGACTACCTATTTTGGGGAGAGATGTTTCTAATCAAAAAGAATTATTTATTCAATTTATTTGCTGCCCGTCTCTGCAAGATTGTCATAGCCAATGTGGTCCCCAAAGTGCTTTTTCTTTTCTTTTTTTAATTTTTTATTATTTTTATAACATAACAATACAAGACATACAACATTTATATGAATACTCTTTTTACAGCTATTTCATGATGGTCTTTCTTTGTTATTCACAATTTCCCCTTATTTCTCTTTGTATTATTCCAATTTACTACTAGTCCCTTTCATTTTATTTACAATTATTTGTATACAATTTTTTACAATATATTTCCCGTCATTCGTAACAATCTCTTAATTTTTAATTAGAAAAATTAAGAGCGGCTGTTAAAATATGTAGTATCAAATATTTTATTTCCTTCGTACATTTTTCTGTAAATATCTCTGGTTTTCCATTCACCGATTGTTCTGTTATTTTCTCTAACCATTTTTTGATTTTTGCCCAAAATTCCTTCGCCGCTGGATATGTCCACCAAAGGTGGTAGTATGTTCCATAATTCTTACTACACCAAAGTGCTTTTTCAAGAGGCAGCTGGACTTTCTGGTTGGGTCATTCCATGTCAAGTGGTCTGGGACTCCTAGGTCGACCATCATGGATTTTGATGAAATTTGGTCTGAACATGCACACACGTCCCCAGTGAACATTGGTAAAGTGTTACATGAGCCAATGCAGTACTTGCGGAGATATAGTCATTTGTATGACCCCATACCGTAGCCTTCGACAGTATGACTCTGAGGTTTCAGCAACTTTGAGACATAATATCTCCAGCAATATTTTGTTAAGAGAAACAGAACTTGGACATCTTGTACAACCTATTGTGCTCTATTAAACAAAATAATAAAAACATTCTCATGAGTGATCTCCATCTAAATAATTGGAAGCAAAGTTGGCCGAAAATGACTGTGGCGCGAGAAAAGGGTAAAGTTTGGCTTCTTATATCTCTGGAAGGAAAGGTATGAGAAACATGAAACTTTGTGCGTGATAACTTAGCAACAACAAGGTTGTCAAATATAAAATTTCATTCTCCTACTGCTTTCCAATAGTTCACAAATTGAGTGTAAGGTTGACAGTTTTGTAAAAATGCCCAAAATAGGGTATTTTCAGCTCTGCTTTTACAAAAAAAGACCTTCTGTCAACTCTACTAAATCATTCTCATTAGAAAGAGCATGTTTCAACCCCCCTAAAGTAGAGTTGGTGTTTCATCGCTGACGTATAAAGCCCTAAAAATAGAGACAAAGTGGAGGGCGTTGCTATGGCACCGTCACATCCATTCTATCATTGTTTCATGTTGTTTGTTTCATATAGACATCATTACTACTATTACGTTGTGTTGGTCCAAGGTGACATTGTCACTGCCAGTTCAGGCACTTGACCTAGCAACCCATTGCCATAGAGGGCACACTTGATAGCCATGCAATACCAGCCACGGATGGGTCTCTTGGTTCAGGTTCCCAAGACTAGTTTGGTTTCTTCCTCGCGGTTCCAAAGCCTTGTGTGGGTATCTGTCCGGTTTTACGTAGCTTATCCTAGGTTCCCAAGCCTAAAGTGGGTATCTTATATGGTTTCCAAGCTGAAGTCCATTCTGTTTGTATGAACTGCCAAATTCCAACCATCGCTTATGTACGATTGAATTTACGTGCCACATTCTTTAGCATCGCTTCTGGGAATTGACACTGTCGACCTGACGATGTAACTGAAGGCGCTGGAAGCACGCAGATAAGATGTGGTTCTGAAACCCAACAAACATCTTGTCTTTCAGGCCAATAAAATGAATGAGCAGGGCCTCGCGGATGCATAAATGTTGCCAATGCATCATTTTGTTCGATGGAAATTTCCACGACGTTGCCTACCCACCATTTTTTGACATAAATGCAGGCAACATAACAACCGGGAAATAGATTCGGATTGACAGTATTGGACAGTTTGGCCACAAAGTTAATCATGTCATTTGAAACTTTGCTGACCAAAATTGAATTTGAATTAACTGGCACAAACTGGTGATGACCTCTTGTGCCAGCTCTTGTGCTGCTCACTTTGCATTTTTCTTCATGTAGCATCCTGCTTTCTTCAATTTCTCTCTTCAGAATGTAGATAGGTTTAATTCCGTGAAAGTTTCTGTCGCAAAAGTTGAACAAATCTGTCGGCATCAGTATTTGGTCAGTTGATGGTCGCTGGAGGCTGGCTTGAGCAGCCAAACGTTTAGTTGTGCCGCCAACTCCATTGCGTGGTGATTTGGTGAAAGAAAATCACATGGTGAAATATTCACAATCTTTGTTTAATGCCTCAGCCTTAAATGGGTTAGATTTCTGGTATTATTGGGCTTCAGTTCAAATTTGAATGTAGAGAATAAATTCTTTCTGACTCAGTCTATGGAATAATTAGGGACCGACTTTACAGGCAGATTTTGACTTAACAGTTCAGTTAGTGATTGTTCAAAGTTACCGCGGCACTGAAAAAAGCGACTTATGACCATTTTTCACATTTACGACCGCTGCAGCCTCCCCATGGTCACGTGGCAAACTGGTCGTCAGAGGCTTGGCAAACTGGTTCATATTTATGACAGTTGCAAGCTCCTGAGATCACGTGATCCCATTTGGCGAACTTCTGACGAGCAAAATCCATGGGAAAATAGGATTCACTTAACAACCAACCAAGGTCGTAAATCGAGGACTAATGGTAAATGGCGACCAAGGCAAGAAAAAAAATAGGACGTAGAAATGCGGCAGGGGTAAAAAAAAATGTATATAAAGGTGCTTTCTCAAAAGGCAACTGGACTTTCCTTGTTTTTCCTTGATGACATTTTGCTTCTCGTCCGAGAAGTTCAGAAGTGAAGAAGCTTCTTGGATGAGAAGCAAAACGTGTTCATGGGGCTCTCTACATGGGGCTCCCCTTGAGGAGCACCCGGAGGCTCCAACTGGCGGAGAGTGCGGCCACTGCGTGAGCTGCACTGGCTCCTGGTGGTCTTCTGGGTGCGCTTCAAGGTTTTGGTTACTACCTTTAAAGCGCTCCATGGCTTAGGACCTGGATACTTATGAGACCGCCTACTGCCACCAGTGGCCTCCCACTGGCCGGTATGCTCCCACAGAGAGGGCCTCCTCCGGGTGCCGTCGGCCAAACAATGTCGACTGGCGGCCCCCAGGGGGAGAGCCTTCTTTGTGGGGGCACCTACGATCTGGAATGAGCTCCCACCGGAGATTCGGAGGATCCTGGACTTACGCACCTTCCGCTGCACTCTGAAGACCTTTTTATTTCGCCAGGCAGGCCTGGCCTGATTCTCCTTTTAAAACAAAATATAAATTTTAATTCGTTTTAAATTTTCGGGTTTTATATTTTTTACGGCCAAATTTATCTAATTGGGATTTTAATATGTTCTTAAATGTTTTTAATTGTTGTATTTATATGTTTTATATGTTTTAATGATGGCTGTTCACTGCCCTGAGTCCCTCCGGGAGTAGGGCGGTATATAAATTAAATAAACCTAAACCTAAATCAAAGAAAAACCAATAAAGTCCAGTTGCCTCTTGAAAAAGCACCTTTGGGACCACCGTGACCTGGATGACAGAGAATCTCTATTGACATTTCTGTCAGGTATATATGCATACAAATAGCAAATAGATTTTTTTAAATTTTTTTCTATAAATTTTATTTATTTATTTATTAAATTACTTCCGTTTTTAAAAATGAAAATTTAAAACTTTAAACCAGTTTAGACGTTTTCTTCCAGCTCTTCTGAGTTCACATAGTATGGTACAGATAGTCCTCAACTTACAAATGTTCATTTAGTGAGTGTTCAAAGTTACAACGGCATTGATAAAAGTGACTTACGACTGTTTTTCACACGACCGTTGCAGCATCCTCATGGTCAGGTGATCAAAATTCAGACGCTTGGCAACTGACTCATATTTATGACGGTTTTAATATCCTGGGGTCATGCGATCCCCTTTTGTGACCTTCTGACCAGCGAAGTCCATGGGGAAGCCGTATTCACTTAACAACTGTGTTACTAATTTAACAACTGCACTGATTCGCTTAACAACCGTGGCAAGAAAAGTTGCAAAATGGGGCAAAGCTCCCTTAACAAATGTCTCACTTCATAGCTGAAATGTTGGGCTCAATTGTGGTTGTACATTGAGGACTGTTCTGACCCAGACTTAGCAGATGCAAGAAACAGACTCCTTGTCACGAAAACCCCGTCTTTATTTACCTCTTGTGAATTAATGGCACTCGCCCACCGAAAAGTCCAGGCAAGAGTCCTGCAAGGAGTTAACTTCAGCAACAGACCTTGTCAGTTCCTTGTGATAATTGCCAGGCCGTGAGCTCCCAGCCGAAAGGCTGCAAATGAAGTTTTGGCAAGCAGTCCTTGTTGCACGAAACCATGAGCAAAATCTCCAGAAATACGAACTGTTGTCTTCTAGGACAACCACTCCCCTTTCCTTCTATTTATCCCCAGCCAGGGAAGGGCCATTCAACGTCCATATGTGCTTTGTTTCCCAAGTCGACTCCTTGTCCTCCGTTGTTCACCTCTCCTCTGCGCATACGTGCATCTGGAACAGGCCCCAGCTGTTCTTCCTCCTCACTCAAATCAGCCTCCGAAGGCAGCTGCCTCTCCGATGGCTGGGAAATGTCGGAAGGCCCTGGCGCTATCTCTGCGTCCGACGCAGAGCGTCCATCAGAGCCATCCCCAGACACCAGAACTGGCCCAAGTTCCTCCCCAACCTCCTCATCGTTCGAGTCTGCTGCCACCTCTGCTATGTTGGATATTGGAATTAGACTCTTCCTCTGCAAATTTGGTAATGCAAAGTTAATCGTTTTATCGATAAACCCTATTTATTGTTTAATGGTCCAAAGAATCATAATATTTCAGCCTGTTTTGGAAAACTGAATGAAGACTCACCTTCTTCAAGAGCTTTAGAGGTTCCTATTTAATCGTTTTTGCTGTTTGACTGGAGACAAGACAGTCATCTTTACAGTATTTTGTAAGAAATCGGGTGTGAATTTTTTTGATTTTTATCTAGGAAGATTGGCTTGATTAACCATGAATTTCCAAATGAAACTCTCGGATGTCGATGCAATGTACTGTTTTTAGTTATTCTCTTCTGGGTGAAAGTCTGACATAAAGGGCACCTAAATATCATTTTGCAGAGTTAGAAACTTTACAAGATGGCCTGTTAACACATTAAAACAAGCTAAAGCTGTCACTAACAGTCTAGCAATATATGGATATAAATCAGTTCTGGAAGAAAAGAGCTGCAGAAGAGCTAAGTTTGCTTCAACTATTTCAGAGATTTAAAACTTAGAATAACAGAGTTGGAAGGGGCCTTGGAGGTCTTCTAGTCCAACCCCCTGCTCAAGCAGGTGACCCCCATACGATTTCAGATAAATGGGTGTCCAGTCTCTCCTTAAAAACCCCCAGGGATGGAGCACCCACAACTTCTGGAGGCTCCATATAGTTTCTCATGTTTCTCATGTACTTTTCGTGACAGCGGAGATTTTTCAGAAAAAATGCTTACGTGTCAGCCTAGCCCCACGGCAGATCAGAGCTGGCTTTATAATTACCGAAGACGTGATATTCAATTGAATTTTCTTCATCCGTGCAATTTTCTAGTTCCTCAAAATGATCAAAGGAGGCCTTGTATCTCCTGCATTTGAGGAAATGTGACCTTTTAATGCTCTGTGTGAATGTTTTCTTTTCCCAGCCAACACAAATATAAACCTATCATCAAATCAACATTTCTTATTACAGTCTAAGTGCAGTTTACGTATTAAGTTACAGGTAATCCTCAATTTACAAAAATTCATTCAGTGGCCGTTGGAAGTTACACAGCACTGAAAAAAAGGACTGATGACCATTTTTCACACTTATGACCATTATGACAGCATTCCCAAGGTCACGTGATAAAAATTCAGAGGCTTGGTGACTGACTCGTATTTATGACGATTGCAGTGCCCCAGGATAATGTGATCCCCTTTTGTGAGCTTCTGACAAAGTCAAAGCCAGATTCACTTAAAAACCAGGTTACTAGCCACACAACTGCAGTGATTCACTTAACGGTGGCAAGAAAGGTCATAAAACAAGGCAAAACTCACTTAACAAATGTCTCACTTAGCAATAGAAATTTTGGGCTCAATTGTAGTCGTAAGTCGCGGATTACCTGAACTAATTAAGTTAAAACTTAAAAACTTAAATAGAACTGCAAGCTGGAGCATACAAAATAAAGTGTACAATGTGAAAAGACACAATCACTTTTGCACTAGTTCACCGACAGACACTAATTTTAACAAGCTGCAGAAACAAACTTTACACTATGAAGAGTTACCTTGGGGGTTACACAATTTAAACTTGAAACAGATTTTTTTTAACCGTCCGAATGAGGTGTGGTTTCATTTTTTAAGAGGTGCAGTAAAGATTGTGTTTGACAGATTTTATTTATTTGTTTGTTTATTTGTTTATTTGTTTGTTTGTTTATTTATTTATTTAGTATGCTGCCCTATCTCCAGAGGACTCAGGGCGGCTCACAACAATAAAAACAAGCAAAAATCAATATTAAAAATACCCAATAAGATTATAAAAAGACCATTAAAATCCTCTTTAAAACCCTTCAGTCCAGACCAGCCAGGCGGAATAGCCATGTTTTAAGGTCACGGCGGAAAGAGTGAAGGTTAGGGGCCACCCGGAGCTCCAGGGGGAGCTGATTCCAGAGGGTAGGTGCGCCCACAGAGAAGGCCCGCTCCCTAGGGGTCGCCAGCCGACATTGTCTGGCCGACAGCACCCCAAGGAGGCCCTCCCTGTGGGAACGCACCGGCCGATGGGGAGCTGTCACCGGCCGCAGATGATCCGCCAGATACCCCAGCAGTATTATTTGACAGGTTCAGTCAGACAGTATTTTACAAATTAATCTTCCTCAAACAATATTCTTAATGACAAAGCAGTTAACTGAAGATAATAAGAGCTGAACTGGCTTTAGTTCAATTGGTTGTTTCAGGGATCCTTGGAGAATATTTTTGGCATCATGTTCCCAGCAACAGCTTTTAAATTGTGCTAAGAAGGCTTTTGTGTTTGCTCCTTGTCATTTCTGCATTTTTAGACAGTTCTGGTGCACCACTGTTAACTTACCTTTCACGTCCACGTTGGCAACAGAATGGTGTAGAATTAGAAGTTATCTTTATCGTTATGTGTTTGATTCTTCCTTCTTTGCAAAGTATTTGAAAAACTATTTTCAAAATTACTTAAGTAAAAAAAAAGGTATTGTTTTTTTTAAAAAGGGGGTTGATTTTTATCCACCTTGCTTTTAAAGCCATGATATAATCACCTCAAAAAAACAAAACAAAACAGTAAGCTGTGTTTAATTTAGTTGGCAGAAAGTCGTTCTAAGCAACTCTTCCCTCATTAAATAAAATTAGGCTGGGAAGGAAGACTTGAGAAAGTTTTCAGAAGCTGTTAAAAGTTCAGCAGTATAATCTGCAATCAAGATTTGCAATAATGCCAACTGGGGGTGTTTGCATCCCTGCTAGAACTGTTGCAAGCAAAATCTTGAGCGTATTCAGATGCATGGAGTCCATCAATAAACAATGCACAAAGACACAGTTGTTTAAATCGGCCTCCCCCATTTTTTTCTGAGTGTCTGGTGCTTTCAGGACATGAGGTCATCAGCCTTGCTGTCTAGGGATTATGGGAATTTGAGTCCAACTGAACTGGAAGATGTGATCTTGGATTCCTTCTTCCCTCCCTTCTCCCCTCGACTTACTTACTTACTTTGTTTCTTTCTTTCTTTTCTCTCTTTCTTTCTCTCCTTTCTTTCCCTCCCTCCCTCCCTTTTTCTTTTTTTCTCTTCTCTTCTCTTTCTTGTCAAGCAGGCTGCTAATATTTTTAATTAACATTTGTAAGCCTAAGTGTGACACCTCCTTTACATACTGGTGAATCGTGTCTTAATTCAGATCCCTCCTTGTGATAACCTCACCCAAGACTCCCGATCCCTAGGGAACTGTGTCCTTTGTACAATCGTCTAATCACCCAGCCCTGTTTCCACACAAGGCGTGTTGGGTAAGATCTTGCTTGGAGCAACTCACTGGGGAGAATGCCAAGGTTCCTCTGGCTGGCAACCAGCCTGTCCTACCCACGTTTTGTCTTAAAAGGGGCTGAATTAACATCTCCCCATTTCCTGGAGACTTTTCCTGCGGAACCTGCCTTCTGCTTGCTCAGAGAGCTTTTGACTTCTCAAAGGGGAAGGTCTTCAGGTCTCCAAGAGTTTAGCATCCATGTGAGAGCCGGTAGGTGTCTCTTTTTATTCCTATGATATATTTGGAATTCAAGCCAAACTCTAAAGACCGCCGTAGCCTCCTCCAATGTACTTCTCATTCGTGTTTCATACTAGAAGGAAAGGCTATTTGGTGGAGCTACCCCCCATCTTGTCCTAAAATTTTGTGAATGTTTCCTCTTCATTCATCGGGGAAGGTGCTTAGGCTGAATTTTAATACAGCCACATAAAAGGAACTCCGGCTATTTGTCATCGAAATCACCAAGGCTTTATGAAACCAAAATAATCCAGAAATTATTAAGAATAGTTAAGAATCTTTGCAAAGCCAAAACCTTAACACTGGATCAACATATAATGCTATAGAATTGAATTATAGAATATATGCAATAGTATAGAATTGAGGCAATGGGATGTTGTATGGAGGGGTTAGTACCTGTTTATTTTGCTTACTGTTGTTAAGGAAAAGTAGATTATAATGATAAATGCAATGTTTTAGTTTTTGATGTAAGCAACGCATATTGTATTTGGATTATTTTATTCTTTTTAAGTCAAAGTGATAATAGGATATGGATTCTATATCCTACAAAAAAGGTAGGAAAATAACAGGGAGAAAAGTGATTCTGTTTTTTGTAGTGGACGTTCATTATCGGTGGTCCTCGACTTACGATGGCAGTTGGGGACAGAATTTCCATTGCTAAGAGAGACAGTTGTAGAGTGAATCATGTCTGACTTTACAACCTATTTTGGCCACAGTTAAGCAAATCACTGCAGTTGTTAAGTGAATCACATGGTGGTTATGTGAATAGTTTCCCCCTCCCCATTGATTTTGCTTGTAGGAGGGCAATTGGGAAGGTCACAAATGATGGTCACGTGATCCCCAGGACACCTGTTGCCAAGCAATTGAATTTTGATGTGACCATGGGGATGCTGAAGCAGTCATAAGTGCAAGGACTGGTCATAAGTCTCTTCTTTTTTTTCCAGCGCCTTTGTAAATGATCATACATCGAGGATTAGCTGCATAGCTAGTGCTTACATTTTTCTCTAGTGTGGTCTGAAGTACTAGGAAGGTTTAACAGTTGTTGCAGTGTACAAAATGCTCTGGAAGATGTACATAAAGGTAGACTAAGCTACTTTATCCAAGTTCAGACTATTGATTCATTGAAAAAAAAATTGGGGGAAAAATATTGAATATTGAAATATTGGAAAATACTGGAAAAAGTGCAGAGAAGAGCAACTAATATAATTAAAGACCTGGAGACAAAAACTTACAAAGAACCATTGCAGGATTTGGGTTTGGCTAGTCTAGAGGAAGGAAGGACTAGGGGGGACATGATAGTGGTATTGCAGTATTTGAGGGGCTGCAACAAAGGAGAGGGGGTCAAGTTATTCTCCAAAGCACCTGAAGGCAGGAGAAGAAGCAATGGGTGGAAACTCATCAAGAACCTGGAATCAAGGAGGAACTTCCTAACAGTGAGGGCAATTAACCAGTGGAACAAGCTTGCCTTCAGAGGTTGTAGAAGCTCCATCACAGAAGATGAGAAGAGACTGGACAGCTGCTTATCTGAAATTGTATAGGGCCCCCTGCTTGAACAGGGGGTTGGACTACAAGACCTCCAAGGTCCCTTCCAGCTCTATTCTGATTGATACAATTGGGTAGATAGCAGCAGCTATCCAACCTTGGCTGATCTGAAAAAACTTAAGCAAAGATTTCAACCTAATTATACTTAGATGGACAACTGCAAGAAATCCCAGAGCTCAAGACCAGATGGGGAAGTCCAGAAAACATCTCAGAAAAAGGTTATAGTAGCAAACTACTTTGAATCCTGGGTTCTTGGTATTCTCCATGCTTGCTTCTCTTCTGCAGATGTTTCATTACCAGCCTAGGTTTGTTTATTCATTACACAAGTAAAGTAAGGCATACTATATGGCCCAAAATTTAAAATATTTTAAAATTTAAAACCAGGCTAGGTGACATGCAATCAGAAGAAAACTCAGAAAATACCAAGGACCCAACAATTCAACCTTGGAGCCACATATGTTCTCCATCGTGGCTCCAACATTGTTGTTCTTGTCAGGACAATTTCACGGAAGGTCACCAGAAGTTGAGCTTGACCCAAGGGAGGCTTTCTCTTCTCACTTCTGTTCTTCTTGTTGCCAATTCAGGAGACCCTACAAGACAGATTTGCAACAGGGCAGACGTCAAAACATCTTCCTATTAGTTGTGTACTTCTGTGAAACCTCTAAAGCATCACAGCATCAGTGGGTTCGGGGCAGTAATGGGATTCAAATCCAGTTGCTACTGTTCGCTCGTGGGTGCATGCGCATTTACGCTCACGCGCAATGCTTCTGCGCATGCGCAGAGACGTCCGGGCAGGTGGGTGGAGCCTTCTGCTGCCGCCATTACTGGTTCACCTGATCTGGGGCGAACCAATAGCAATCTACCACTGGTTCGGGGTGGTGTTGCCTCTTTCTCTTTGCAGATAGCGCTAAGCATGGATTAATGTCACAGTCAGCAATTTTCCAGATTAATGATAGTCTTAGTGTTCCCATTACATATGCACGATTATGTGCTATTTGTGGCCTAGAGGTAGAGCTCTTGCCTCACAATCAGGAGGTTGTGAGTTCAATCCTGGGTAGAGGCAGATGTAGGGTTTCCTGCTTGGGCAGGAGGTTGGACTAGATGACCTGCAAGGTCCCTTCCTTTTTTTTAAAAAAAAACTATTAAATATCAAACAATCATAAAAACAATTAAAACCATAATAAAATATTCATATACATAGATCATATCTTATATTAACTTTCCATTTATATTCTTATACATATCTATATATATTCTTCTGTAGAGATTATAAATTTCATAACCTAGTCCCACATACATCATCCTGACGGTGAAATCATTATTGGTATTTATATGAAGTAAACATGTAGATACACTACCGATTGTCAGTTATTAATTTTAAGCTACTTATCAAGATTGTCTTTATACCTTACTAAGGATATCTTTATCTACTTTTTCCCCTTAATCCAATCATACCACTTGTCCCATACCTTAAAGTACTTTGAGCTTTCCTTATCCTTTAATTTCAGTGTTAGTTGATATGATTCCGCACATGCGTATATTTTTTCTATTATCTGTTGGTCAGTTGGCAAATAATCCGTCTTCCAAACTTGTGCAATCGCTATTCTGGCCACCGTAATTATATGATGTATCAAATATTTCGTTTCTTTTCTAATATTTCATTTATATATTCCTAGTAGAAAAATCTCTGGATCTAGCTCTACTTCTTCTCCTGTAATTTGTAATATCCAATTTTTAATTTTCCCCCAGTATACCTTGATTTTAGGACATAGCCACCATACATGATAAAAAGTTCCTCGGGCCTGTTTACATTTCCAACATTTCGGGTCCAAATTAGGGTACATTTGTGCTAGTCTCGAGGGGGACAGGTACCACCTATACCACATCTTATATTGATTTTCCTTATAGGTTACAGATTTTGTTGTTTTGATGTTGTTCTCCCATATTTTTTCCCACTCTTCTAATTGAATATTTTTACCTATATTTCTAGTCCAGGCAATCATTTGCCCTTTGATTATATTCTCATTTAAGTCAATTTCTAATAAATATTTGTATATTTTAGATATTAATTTCCCTTCCTTCTTTTCCAGAAGTTTATCTAACCTGTTAGGGTTCACATTGATTCCTCCTTCGTCCCTGTCTTTCTTATACCTATTTTGAACTTGAAAATAGGGCCACCAATCCAGTTCTATTCCCATACCTCTAAGGTCCTGGCATGTTCTTAATAGTCCATTTGAGTCTAGTAGGTCCCTATACCGTATCTTTCTATGAGAATCAATTGCACTGGGATGCGTAGACGCCTCTACTGTGAAAGGCCACCCGGGAATCTTTGTATAGCATTTTTTCTTTATTTCCAGCCAAGTGCCAATTAGTGCTCTCCTAATTATATGATTATTGAAATGTTGATACATTTTGTTCCCAGTGTTCCACAAGAAGGCGTGCCACCTCATCATTAGATCATGCCCTTCTAGTTTTAATAACCGTTGATTGTCTAAATTAATCCACTCTTTAATCCACATTAGGCATGCTGCCTTGTAGTATTTCTCCCACGCCGGGAAACCAAAGCCTCCTCTAAGTTTGTCATCCTGTAGCGTGTTCAGGCTTATCCTGGGTTTTTTGCCCTGCCATAAAAATTTAGATGTAATTTTGCTTAGATTGGTAAATAACTTTTTATCCAATTTCACTGGGATTTGGAATAGGTAGAGGAGCCTCGGCAAGATATTCATCTTCAAAGCCGCTATCCTTCCTAAAAAAGAGATGTTTAAATTTCCCCATCTTCCTAAGTCGTTTTCAATTTGTTGTATCATTCCATCATAATTATTTTTCTTTATATCAATATTCTTATTTGTCAAATTAATTCCTAAATATTTAACTACTTTTAGCCCAGAGTGTTTCTCTAATTCCTCTATCTGTTTTCTTGTCAGGTTTTTAGTTAATATTTTAGTCTTATCCTTATTAATTTTCAAGCCTGCGACTTTTCCAAATTTTTCAATTTCCTTCATTAGTTTGGGTTCTGTTAATAATGGGTCTTCTAAGAAGAACACAAGGTCGTCCGCAAAAGCTTGGACCTTGTATTCTTCTCCTTTTATTTTAAGCCCCCTTGGATTGCATGGAAATAATTGGAATATTCATGTTCATGTTGATTAATATACCAAAAAGATAGTTATATAACTAATTGATTTATATTAAAATGTTGAATTTGTATTGAACAACTGTAATATTACATAATTAAGCAATGTGAGGATGGATATAAAAATAGATGACAATGGGAAGGGGTATAATATAGAATAGAAGTGAAAAATTGAATTTGATTAAGATTAGAGATGAGGAGGAAGGGTAATATTGGTTTTTTTAAAAAATAGATGAGGAATAAATATAGCAAAAAGGAAATATAGAAATTGTAAATTTAAGTGAAATGACTGAACACTATTTAAATTTGTGAACCGGCCAAATACTCTGTTCAAAGAAAATACATTGTATGTTTGTATGTGTGTTTCTAATTATTGCTATTTATTCATATTTGTTCTCTTTTATTCTTTAAAGTTTAACAATTCATTCTTTATCTTAATATCTTTATATTTGTTTGGGGTTGGTTTTCTTCCCTTTCATCTTTTTTATTGTACAGCAATCTTTCTCCTCAAACCTACCACCTCTCTCTTTGAGGAAGGGGGGAGAAAGAGAATGAGAGAGAGAGTGGAGGAGAGCGAGAGAGAAAGAGGGGGAGAGAGAAAGAATGGGAAAGAGAGTGGGAGAGAGAAATGGTGACAAGATAGGGCAAAAACGTAAAATGTGAGGGCAGTCGTAAGTTCGAGGACTGGTCACAAGTGCGAGGACCAGTCAAAAATTACTTTTTCAGCCCTCTGAGTAGTCCATATGCACAAAAGGACTACCCAGAGGGCTGAAAAAAGTGATTTCTGACAGGTCCTTGCACTTTTGACCAGTCTTTTTTTATTTTGAAATTTATCAGTGGCTGCTGCATTTCCCACCCCCCGGCTTATACTCGAGTCAATAAGTTTTCCCAGTTTTTGTGGTAAAATTGGGGGTCTCGGCTTATATTCGGGTCGGCTTATACTCGAGTATATATGGTAATAAATCATTATTTTGCATTCAGTCATAAGCAGTAATAATAAATTTGATGGGCATAATGCTAGGTAGCTAGTTAAGCTTCTGTTCTTCCAGCTTCACCCTTCATAGATTTGCCAGTAGACAACTGTTCTTTCATTAGCAAGTATGGTCTACCCCTTTAAAACCCAGAAAGCCTGGGATAAATCTGGATTAAAGTAGAGTTTGTCATTTGCTGAGACTTAGTTTGAGGCTTTGATATTCCTCAGGATCTGGGTCATCGCAGCACTCGGTGGCATAAGTTCAGATGCCAATTTCTAGTGTTATTTGGCTTTCCTTGCTCTCACTTCCTTAAAGCTCTCAAATACAAGCGCATGCAAACAGGAGACTGAGCCATATGTCTTGATCAGAATTATTACCATTGTGGTTCTTTCATGGAGCCGAGCACATAGGCCGTTACTGGCTGGGGATGATAAGACTCAGTTCAATACTTTGTCTTTGGCAATCCGGTCAAACTCTCCCAGATAACACTCTCAAGACCTTCCTCCATCACCCCGTCTGAACCTACCCCGTCAGAGTCCAAATTCCCGAATTTGAGCGATTTTGTCATGCAGATACTGTACAAAATCCTCAGCCCTACCCTCCAAGGGATCTTCCCGCGCTCCCAGATGGAGCAGGGAGCGGGTCACCCTAAACAGGGTGGCCAGGCGGTTATCTGCAGACGCGATAAGAGCGGAAAAGTAGTCGGACTTTGCCGCTCTTATTGCCACTAGGTAGGTCTTAATATGAGACCTCACCAGTGTTCGTTCAGATTCAGACCGGCTGGCCCTCCAACCGCTCTCTAGGTGTCTTTTCCAGCGCTTCATTTCCCTCAGCTCCTTGGAAAACCAGGGAGCCACCTGGGATCGGCACCAGGTCAGAGGCCGCAAAGGCACGACACGGTCCAAAGCTCCAGCGGCCGCCCTATCCCAGGCGGCCACCAGTTCTTCAGCTGCGTCATGAGCCAGAATCTCAGGGAATGGCCCAAGCTCCGTCTGGAACCTATCTGGGTCCATCAGGCGCCTGGGGCGGAACCACCTAGTCGGTTCCGCCTCCCTGCAGTGAGGTGTAGCGGTTTGAAGGTCAAGTCAAAGGAGAGAATGATCTGAGCATGACAAGGGCTCAATCACAATATCCCCATAACCATTCAGCCACTGGCCAGAGACAAAAACCAACTCCAGAGCGTGTCCCCCTGTGTGAGTGGGGCCATGAAGGTCCATGGCCGTCATGGAAGCCATGAACTCCCGAACAGCCTCAGATATTTCACCGATAGATGGCAGGTTGAAATTCCCCATGACCATAAGCCTGGGAGTATCAACCGCCACCCTGGCTATCACGTTGAGCAGTTCAGGCAAGGCCGCCACCACGTGGCAGGGAGCCAGGTATGCGATCAACAAGCCCATCTGCCCCCCACGACCCCACTTCACAAGGAGGGACTCACATCCGGCTATCTGAGACACAGTGGCCTCCCTCGGACCAAGACCTTCCTTTATAACAACCACCACCACCCCGCCCCTCCCCTGAGACCTCGGCTGATGGAATGCGCAGAAACCTGGTGGGCACATTTCAACGAGGGGAAAACCCCCCTCCAGGCCCAACCAGGTCTCTATAATACCCGCCATCTGTTCAAGCCCATCTGCTCCCCCCTCCTGAACAGATCACAAATGAGGGGGGCTTTATTTACCACAGACCTGGCGTTCCACAATATCAACCGAAGGCCCGGGCCCTGAGGAGCTGCGCAACCCAGGGAACAAGGAGAGCATTCAGGGCTGGAGCGCGCAATCGCTCGAAGATAGCGAGTGCGCACTCCCCTAACATGATATGGCCCTCTGCTCCCACCATATCTGCCCCTCCCACACACAGTACCGATGGAACAGCCCTCACTGATACGGCGGCTAGCCCCCTCCTTTACCCCTGACCCCGCACCCCCGGTCATATAGCCCCATGTTGGACTAGGCCCAACCCCTCGTGGGTTACCCCCCAAACCCACACCCCACCCCCTCCCCAGTGCCCCTAAAAACCAAATTAAAAAAGAATACAAAGCCCTTTTTTAAAAAAAACCCTAACCCCCTTATTGCTTTCCTGCCAAAACCCCCTCAAATTCCTCTTTGCTGCATGCCACCTCTCAGGGTTCCAAAACCCATCGTCGAGGTGGGCCCTCGATAGAATGGAGGGCCAGACCTGCAAGAGGGGGGAATCTCGCGGTTCGAGGAGTTCCGTCGGCGAATACATCCAGTAACTGGGTATAGCGCATGGCTGGGGGTCCATCACAGCGATCTAAGGTCCCATGGAGAAAATGCCAGTCTCAGGTGCAAGTCATTAGATTCTTTGAGCTCCACTGCCCTCTCACAGCAGTAGGAGGAGTCTTAAGCCGTTTCGGGCCCAGATGTAAACATCAACCACCCTCTCACGGTGGCTGAGTAAGGGGAAAGAAACAGCAGCCTCGGTCCGGCTCCTTCAATATTTGCGCCTCAAGGTGCATCTCTCCATACTACAAGGAGGCACAGATGGAATAAACGAGTCATTAGGTTCAGGAACAAGGGCAGTCTGTGGCGACCACGCAGTAGGCGAATCCGGAGAAACCCAGATGAAACAGAAATAGGAAGACTATTTTCTGGCAGACAGGAAACAAACCTGGATGGCAAGTGATCACAATAAGGCCTAACACCAGGCCAAGAAAGGGGGCAGAAAAGATGAAATGGGGGGGGGGGGGGGGCAGAGCAGTGAAGTACCAGGGCAATGCTTGGGGCATGATGTGAACTCTAATTTGGCAGCCAGCCCCAGTGTCCAGTTCTGCTCTGGAAAGCATTTCCATTTTTTTGCAGCAAAGCAAGCAAAATTATTTCATCATCAAACGGGTAATGCAATTGTTGGGAAAACATTGCACGGACATATTTCTGTGGTCACTACAGTAGAAGCTGAGTTTGACTCAACAGAAACCTTACTTACCTTCCCATTGTACTGATGTCCTGGATGAGATTCGTTCCTTTTTTCCCTTTTTAAAATTTGAATTTTTTAAAATTAATTTATCCAAGTATAAAATACAAAGAAATAAAAAGACGTGAAAAACAAGAAAAGGGGAAAAAGAGATAATAGTGTAAAGGGAGAAAAGAAAAGAAAAAGGCACTGACTTCAGAAGCTCTTTAGCACAGTAGAAGAGAATATTATAACCACAACTTTTACACAACAGTATGTACCAGCCGTTTCTATAACCATAAGCCTATCTAGTTAACAAAAACAAAATCAAAGTTTCATTTTTTTGTTCACTGCAAGCACAAAATCTGGAAGCAATTTCAGAATAAAGACAAAATTAGATATATTCTCTCCTTTGGATAAAAGAATCGATTTGACCATTTCTGCTTCTCTTTGTTTTGGGGAATAATACAGCATTTTTTTTTTCATTTTTTTAACCCTAAAGGGAGAAAACACTTCTTTTTTTTTTTAGTTTTGGTATTTTACTAATTATAGGTCCAATTAAGTGCATTTAGTTCATGACATTCGAATCTCCTTCGAGTTTATCCTCATGCAATGGAACTTTTTTCTTTTCTTATTTCAAAATCTAATCAATAGTATTTTATAGACTTTGGAAATTATTCAGCATTACTTAAAGAAACAGAGAACATGCATTTTCCTACTCATTTTATACATTCAAAACTGACTTAAAACTTCCTTTCAGTGCATATATCACACTTTTAAAATCTGTCCTAATTAATTAATTAGACATTCAATTTAAGTTACTCCTTCCAGCTCGTCTTCATTTCCTTTTTAAAATTTTAAAATCTTTTGGGCAGCTGGGGTGACCAATCTTTCCTTCATTTTCTAGAGATGTCTTTACCGATTGACCTCTCCATAGCAATGTGGACGCTCGGACTTGGAGCCATTGGGGCTGCCGTGACAGGGATGATCCTTGCCAACACGGATTTGTTTCTCTCTAAAGCAGAAATGGCCTCAATGGACTTTCTAGAAGAAATTGATCTGAAGACTCTGGGCCAAGGTAAGATTTAGAAGGAAGATCCTTCACCATGTTGTGACCTAAGTCTCTTAGTCATTACAGGACACAATTAGTCTCAAACAAAACTATTTTATTATAACAGCTGAGAATTACTTCATTCCCAGCTTAATTAATTCCAAAATAAGTCCTTCAGAAAAAGTCCTTCAGGCTTATCATAAACCTTTATCTTCTTTGGCACCCTGCCAAAGGCTTTTCTTGGCAAAGCCCCACAAAGTTCAGAAATGAGATACCGACTGGAAAACAGATTTAGCAACGTTGCTTTCCTACAAAGACACCAAGAGACTTTGCTGCTTTTTTAAGCCTTATGGGAGGGGCCAATCATCTCCTCGCCTTACTCCCGAGTCATCCTTTTTGTTTTAGCTGCTCCTGCCTTCTGGCAGCTCTGCGCATGCGTGCGCTGGGAACAGGCTCCTCCTGTCCTCTGCCTCTCTACTGTCCGACTCTGGAGGCTCTGGAGTCCGCACATCACTCCCAGATGGCCCTGGCCCCATCTCTGCCTCTGACGCAGAGCCCTCGTCCGGGCCTTCCCCAGCCTCCAGGACTGGCCCATGGTCCTCCCCAGCCTCCTCACTGTCTGACTCCGCTGCTAGCTCCGCGGGCTGCTGGCGGACCAGAATACACCAGTTCTTAATTGCAAATTATAGAAATGCACCGGAGAGACAAATCTATTTTTTTTCCGGAGTAGCAAACCTCAGATTTTACTCTGCTAGAGAGATATAGAGGAGGGAACATTCATCACTTGGAAAATTGTCTAGAGTGTCATTTCATTTACGTGTGAAGTTTGTTTTTTTCAGAAAACACCCCATTTCCTCTCAGAATACAAGAATGTATACAAAAATACATTCCCTCTTGTGTTCCAGTTGTGGCTCTGTAAGTCTAAATATTCTCAGTCATCCAGGTCATAATTGTCCCAAAGATGTTTTTTGAAGAGGCAACTGGACTTTCTTGTTTTTTTCTTTGGAGACATTTCAGTTCTCACCCAAGAAGCTTCTTCAGCTTCTTGGATGAGAAGCGAAACATCTTCAAAGAAAAAACAAGAAAGTCCAGTTGCCTCTTCAAAAAACATCATTGTGGTTTTATAGTTTTGGAACTCAGAAGGTGGGGCTTAGTTTGGAAAATAGGTGAATTCGTGGACTTTTAGAATTCAGGTGTTCTTCCAAAACATTCTTCAGGAGAAAGTAAATGCAAATGGAGTTAAAATAGCACAGACTTTCTTCCACTTGCTGTTCTTCAACATATTGGGTTACAACTCCTGGGAAGCATGGCTCAAACTGACCCAATAGATGGTAATAGAATTAATTGTCTCCAGATCATTTCTCCATGATTTAAGGTACGCTTTGATTGATCTTGAAAAGCTAAGCAGAGTCGGACTTGCTTAGAAGCTGGATGGGAGAATCTCAAGAGTTACAGGATACCAATAGAAGCAAATATTTGTAGCTCAAGGGTTCAATTGTGGGATCCTTGGTGCTTTCTAAGCTTGGTTGTTTTCTAAATAGCATCATCAGTGCTAGTGGTCCTAACCTTAATGATGTTACCTAGTTTGGTAATCACTTCCATCTCGGCTGCTAAAACAACAATCTGGACTTCTCCATGAGTTTACCAGGATGTCAGCACAATTTAAAGGATCTTCACTTTATCTTTCTTTCCCTGGACCTCAAGGGGAACAGAGAACATTCAAAGCCAAGGATCTGTGGAAGAGGAAGGGCGCGGTCATCATGGCGGTGAGGCGGCCTGGATGATTTTTGTGCAGAGAGGTAATGTATGTTCTCCAGTAGAACAGATTCTAAGAATTGATTGAAACCAGCTGCCCTATTGACTTGCCTATCAGTTATTGTCTTGGACAGAAATCACAGCTTGGGTGCTTGATGTGCTGCCTACATTTTCTGAATATTAATGTACCAACAAGACTCACCTAGACACAAAAATGCAGTGATAACACTCTAGCAAAACTATGCTGTGATCTGGTGCTATGTGCAGGAGACTTATAATAGAATCACTAACAATACAAATTCATAATGCAAGAGAAGATAATTCTCCATGTTAGTTATAGGTTACATTTCGAAATGCATTGTTTAATGAGAATGGAATGTTCTATATATTCGTATCTAGGCCATTTATCCAGTTAAACAGAGTATTCGTTAGTTGGAGAGAATCTGATTTTCCTCCCGTATAAGCTCCCAAATGGCAGCTAGTCATTACATGATCCAATGTTTGGTGAGGAAGTACCATAGTCACCTTCAGGAAAGAATCCTCTGCGGTATTTAAACAGTCTTGACACGTGCCATGCATGGTGCAGATCCTATTCAGATCTATCTGAACAGGTTAGTAGAACAGTAATAGCACTTAGGCTTATATACCGCTTCACAGTGCTTTACAGCCCTCTCTAAGTGGTTTACAGAGCCAGCTTCTTGCCCCCAAACAATCTGGGTCCTCATTTTACCAACCTCGGAAGGATGGAAGGCCAAGTCAACCTTGAACCGGTTAGGATCGAACTGCTGGCAGTGAGCAGAGTCAGCCTGCAATATTGCATTCTAACCACTGTGCCACCACGGCTCTTTATAAATGAATGAATGGATCTAAAGGACAATTTTCTGAAATAAAGGATCAGCGTTTACAAGAAAGGAAATAGGATCATTATATAGGAGTAGAATAGATCTACAGGAGAGGAATAAAGCTAATAGCAGTAGCACTTAGACTTACATACCGTTTCATGGGTTTTTTTACAGCCCTCTCTAAGCAGTTTATAGAGTCAGCCTATTGCCCCCAACAATCCGGCTCCTCATTTTACCAACCTCAGAAGGATGGAAGGCTGAGTCAACTTTGAGCCAGCCGGTCAGGATCAAATTGCTGGCTGTAGGTAATGAGTTAGCCTGCAATACTGCATTCTAACCACTGCGCCACCAGAGCTTAGAAATGGTTCATAAAGTATATGAGATGTGGGATAAAATATTTCATTGGCCTTCAGTAGAGCTATGAAACTTTAACATGCATTGGACCATGATGATAGATGGTCTGTTTCTGTTACAAGAATGTTTTGCTATATCCAGCCTTGGGTAGGTATTGCTTTGGTTTAGATATATTCATTCAGGACTATTTATATTGAGGTAGTCCGCCCACAGTTCACAAATTTTAAAATGAACGAATGCACCTTGGACTGGATAAAATGTAGTCTAGCTTGCATAGCAATAGCACTTAGACTTACATACCGCTTTTACAGGGCTTTACAGCCCTCTCTAAGTGGTTTACAGAGTCAGCCTCTTGCCCCCAACAATCTGGCTCCTCATTTTACCCACCTCGGAAGGATGGAAGACTGAGTCAACCTTGAGCCTGGTGAGATTCGAACTGCCAAATTGCAGTACTGCATTCTAAGCACTATGCTACCGCGGCTCATACTTTTGATAAAACCCGTGAGGTGGCAAACAATCGAACCTTATGGATGAGTAGAACATGGACAGAGGCTGGAAAGAAGGACGTGTCTCCAAGTTGACACAACTTGGCTCATGATCTTCTTGGATCATGAGCCTTCTCCGTTACCACCACCCGTGCACACAACATGTGAACAATAATTCCTGCTTGTGTGCCAAGTTCTTGGATAACCTACCCCACCTGAATGACTTTGCCTCCAAAAGTTATAGCTGCGCCATCACTGGAGGTTTTTAAGAAGAGATTGGACAGCCTTTTGTCTGAAACAGTGCAGAGTCTCTTGCTTGAGCAAGGGGTTGGACTAGAAGATCTCCAAGGTCCCTTCCAACTCTTGTTACTCTGTTATACCAGGCCAGAAAGCAAGGCTTTTTCCAATAATAGGTTTTGTAAGATTTATTGAAAGAGGTTAGAATAAGATTATGGAAATCTCGGCAACTCATTTGATCTGGTGTCTTTTATTTATAATTCTCCTGTAAACATGATTAGAAGTTTGTTCTGTTAATTGAGAATGGAGGAATGTTCAGTTAGTTAGAATGCAAATCTTTCTCTGGTTTCAAGCATACCATTATATTCTGTGTTCCTTAGCTGCCAATCCTTTGGGCAGCGAATCAAAAGGAACACAGGAGAGCAAAGCTTTTAAACATTTCTAAATCTACATTAAAAAAAAAACTGGCAGGTACAGGGAAATTGGACAAAAATAAAATGACAAAGAACAGAAGGCTGTATAATCTCTAGGAGCAGAAAAGGCAGAGAACGGGGATTTGAAAACATGGAACCGAAAAGAAGGAACGGTGCAGTTTAGCAGAGACAGCAGCTTATTAAACTGGAAATAAGCCAGATACCTAGCGGGATGACTGGTTTGAACTGGCTTAGCAGTTCTTAGTACAGGTTCACAGTCATGGACAATCCCTGGAAGAGCTGCCACAGGGAAGAAGGGATTAACTACTTTGCAAGGCCCTGAAGGCAGGACAAGAAGCAATGTGTGGAACCTTGTTAAAGAGATCCAACTTGAAATTTCTTGGCAGAACAACTGTAGAACAGCTGCTTCCCAGAGTTGTGGATGTTCCATCACTGGAAGTTTTTAAAGAACGATTAGACAACATTTGTCCAGGATGTCCCAAAGGTGCTTTTTTTCAAGAGGCAACTGGACTTTCTGTTTTTTCTTTGAAGATGTTTCACTTCTCATCAAAGAAGCTTCTTCAGCTCTGACTGGATGGTGGGGAACGGAAGGATTTATATTCCTTGCAGACAGCTGGTCATTTGCATCCTTTCAGAGAGTCATTGAGGCCACTTGGAGGTTTGTCTGTGTCCTCAGGGACACCTGAATAGTGCAAATGGGTTGTGGAGCTGTGCTTTTTGCAGGATGTTTACACCCTGTGTCCCGTCATGCTGAACACAGGCACAGGGACAACAGTGAACGGACACAAGTGGCCTCAACGACTCTCTGAAAGGATGCAAATGACCAGCTGTCTGACAAAATAACGTTACACTATTTTGAAGTGGAGTCTTACATTGAGATACCATCACTATTTTAAGTGATTCCTGTTTTCCACATTTGTCTTTCTTTTCTTACCGATGTTCCTCAACCTAGTAAAACAACGCATCTCATTCCTGCATTTTCCTATGGGGGCAGAAGGTTTGTGTGTTTGTTGTTTTCTTGTGTGTTTGTGTTTCAGAGCATGAATCCTAGGACCAACCTGAAGTTGTTTACCCCAAGTACAAATGCTGGATCTTAGAAAGAACTAAATCAAGACAAGTTTAGACCAGTTTTTAAGAATATTCCTTTACATGCCAATTGCTTGCTCAGGGCCCCAAGGAGCTTCTAGTAGTTATGGATGTTATTTGGGCAGCTGGAAAGGAAAACAGCTTATGGTTTGTTAGCTTCTGCTTAGAAATTCGAAATAAAATCCCCTTCTGAGTCATGCTGCGCTTTTAGTGAATTCACAAACCCATCTGTGTTAATTTTCTGCTACTGCCTTCTTTCAAGATTGTGTGTGTGTTTTTTTTAAACTACAGCCTAGCCTACAACCCTGGAATTTTGTGGTGGTTTCTTTCCTTTATGTATTAAACTTGTATGCGAAAGGTAGCTTACAGACATTGCTTAAGATGCCCTATAAAACATTAAAACAATTAAAGATCTTAAAATTAAAAAATCCAATTAAAATTCAGCAGGATAGAGAGGGAAGGGAGCAAAGTGCACACAGGACGGAGGTAGGATGTTCTCTGCTCCATTAGAAGTAGAGCCGTTAACAATAGTTGGGTACCTAGTTGGTCAAAGGAGGAAGAATTTGAGGTTGATATGTAAAGTTTAGGTTACTATAGGAAAAAACTCAGAAAGGGAAGCTATACTTGTTGTAACGAAGAAGATAAATTCAGTTAACCATGCAGACATTCTCATCCTCCAGACATCTTTGAGTTCAGAAAATCGTGACAAGTTGGAATGTTTGACTTGATTCAAATATCCCGAAAGCAGGATGAGGCAGTAATTTCCTATTGGAAGACAGCAAAAGCAATAGCACTTAGACCAGTGGTGGGTTCCAACCAGTGTTACAGTGGTTCTCTTTGCACACGCGCTTTGCGCACGATCTTAATAATTTTCTCCATCCCGTTTTCTTATCTTCTTCTTCTTCTTTTTATATTTATTATATCTTTTCTCCTGAATCCTTTCTCTAACTTTTGAGTTTATTACTTGGATAATTCTCCCCCAGCTTTTATCTAATCTTTTTTCCATTTCCTTCACTTCCGTTTAAGTGATTCTTTTTGGGGGGATATTCCCCCTATCCATTCTTTTTTTGTCACTGTAAATCCTAGTGTAATCATCTAACTTTTTACCTTCAATTCCTTTTCCTTCAATATTATTTTCTTGCTTCTCATTTATATTCTCTTTTTTCTGTTTCATGTGTTCTAACAAAGTTTCTGACTTTTTATTGCCCTTTAATAATTCACGCATGTTTTTAAGCATCTCAATTCCTCATACATTCAAGGCTCCATATCATCAATTTAAAAATTATTAATATTTTAACTTATGTTTAATTAAGGTTTAAGTTCATAGTCTCTTTTTTATTTTCAGATAATATCCAGTTCAAATGTTTGTCCAATCCATTCCAATTTAAAGCTTTGTTATTTTTCACCTCCTTTAAAAGTCGAGACTAAGCAGTTTAAAAAGAAGCAAATACTCCTTAAAGTTTCTCACAGTAGTCATGGTCACTGCAGTTATTTCCTTCAATTTTCAGGCTGGTCATTGTAGTGCTTTCTTTCCACCAGCAGATGTCTCCAATCCACAATTCCCAGAACAACAAAGTATCAAGCTTACAAAAATGTTTTAAATCCACATAGAAAATACTTTCTCTCAGTTTTCTTTTCATTTTAATGTTTTTAATTTCTCCAAATTCAGTTTTAAATCCAATTGTAAAATGTCCTTTCTTGGGCTTTAATATTTTGACCTCTTCTTTATTCTTCCTTCAAATGTCAAAACTGTCAGAAATAATTCAAATTCTCTTTAAAAGGTGCTTTCCATCAGCTTTATTTTTCTTGTATTAGTTTTAATTTCTCCAAGTCCAATTTTAAATCCAAATATAAAGTTTTTTTGGGGGGGGGCTTTAATACTTTAACTACCTCTTTGTTCTTCTCCCTCCATTAAAATCCCCAAGTGCCAATTAGCCACTTGTTTCCTCGCCAGGACACCTTTTAAAGTTTTTTTAAAATTCCTTTTTTACTGTGAGTTGGCCAATCACTCATCCGGTACCAGTACTCTGTTCAGACACCGCTCCTGCACAAAATCTTATTCCGGTTGCCCCAACTTCAAAGCGGTCGTTTTTAATGGCTGCCACCCCCACCGCCGGTTCAAATAGCTGCCTCTGATCTTTCGAGGAACTTGCCTGTTCCTCTTGGTCATCTGAGGCACCTCTCCTTTTTCACCATTCCTATAGGATAGTTCCGGTCTGAAGACCCCCCCGACAGTGGTTTTTCTGGCTGGATTTTCGTGAGGCTCATCGGAGCCCACTATTTTCCAGCCAGTCTCGCCATGATGCTGGGAAACCCAGGCAAGCATTGGTTGATTGGTTTCTTCTTAGTCCTAGGTTGCTTCTCTCTTGGATTAGTTTCCATCCATTGTTTCTTGTGCCTTTTGGTGTTTGGAAAATAAATTGATCCCCTCATTTCTGAAGGAGCCCCTCAAATTTCCTGACAGAACAATTAATCAATGGAACAACATGTCTCCAGAAGTTGTAATAGCTCCAACACAGGAAGTTTTAAAGAAGAGATTGGATAGCTATTTGTCTGAAGTGGTGTAGGGTTTCCTGCGAAAGCAAGGGGTTGGACTAGAAGACCTCCAAGGTCCCTTCCAACTCAGTTTATCCTGTCCTGTCCTGTCCTGTCCTGTCCTGTCATATTATATATTGGAACAGTGCTATTTTATTTTGAGTAAGAGTTAGACTAAGGAGAAACTTCCTAAGGGTGAGATGAATCAAGTTGGCCACACCCACCCAGTCACATGACCACCCAGCCGGTCATTAGGGCAGAGAACTGGTTGTTAAATTATTTGAATTCCACCACTGACTTAGATTTCTGTACCGCTTCTTTTGCAGCCCTCTCTATGCAATTTACAGAGTCAGCACATTGCCCCCAACAATCTGGGTCCTCATTTTACTGACCTCGGAAGTTTGGAAGGCTGAGTCAACCTTGAGCCGGTCAGGATCGAGCTTCTGGCAGTGGGCAGAGTTTGCCTACAATGCATTCTAATCACTGCACCATCAGGTCTCTATAGATCCTTGACGCATGGGAAAAGTGGCTGGCTTTTTACAACAGCACTGAAAAAAGTGACTTATGACCATTTTTCACAGTTACGACCTTTCCAGCATCCCCATGATTGTGTGATCAGAATTCAGATGCTTCTCTATTGGCTCATAGATATGACTGTTGCTGTGTCCCAAGATCATGTGATCCCCTTTGACAACCTTTTGACAAGCAATGGGGAAGCCAAATTCGCTCAACTACCGGGTTCCTAATTGATCGACTGCAGTTCTTCCCTTAAGAACCTAAGCAAGAAAGGCCATAAAATGGAGCAAAATTCACTTTAAAAATGTCTCGCTTAACAACAGAAATTTTGGGCTCTGTTGTAGTCATTCATTGTGTTTTAATAGATTTATTACAGTTGAGCTGGGTGATGGTTGACTCAAGTTGTCCTTCCATTTGTAGGAGGCCTCTGAGCTGTCCTCTCTGAAACCCCAACTCGATCAGGTCGGGGTCCCTCTTTATGCTGTGGTGAAAGAGAACATTGGGACGGAGGTGGCAGACTTTCAGCCGTACTTCAAGGGAGAAATATTTCTGGATGAAAAGGTAGGTGGGATTTTTTTGAAATGAATTTAAGAAGAAGGAGATGACCTATTGAAGCATAAGACTATCCTTGCTTGCCCTATTTGGGGAGATATTTCGGTTCCTATATTGTTCGGTTCCTTTGATCACCTAGCAAACGCCTGGCATTTTTTGGAGTAAGGATTCTATGTATTTGGAAAAGGCCCCACTGTGGCTTGAGCTTCGGAGTTTAACAACTTGAGTTTTTGCAATTCTGGGTGATGATATCCAGACCTCATTTCTTTCTTAATTATTTTTAAATTTATATGCCTCCCATCCTGCCTAGAGGAATATAGGCGGCTCGCAACCAAATGAAAGCGACAAGATAAAACATGAAAACAATAAATATTAACATTAAAATGGACTTAAAATTAACCCGATTCTTCTCATTCAGGAAGCTTCTTCAGCTCTTTTTCTTTGATGACATTTCACTTCTCATCCAAGAAGCTCCTTCAGCTCTGACTGGATGGTGGGAAATGGAAAGATTTGCACATCTGTATATTGGGGAAACAAAACAGCCGCTTCATAAACACATGGCACAACATAGGAGAACAAACCCATCAAGATTAGATTCAACAGTCCATCTGCATTCCAAAGACACAGGCCACTCTTTTGAAGACAGCAAAGTCCATATTTTGAACAGAGAGAATCACTGGTTTGAAAGAGGGGGTCAAAGAGGCCATCTATGTCAAAATTGAACAGCCCTCTCTTGACAGGGGGAGGGATATGACCTTATCTATCTCCAGTCTACGACACAGTCCTTTCAGCAGTTCCAAGAAGGCTCCACACCTATTTGCACCATTCAGGTGACTCTGGAGGACACAGATAAACCTCCAGGTGGCCTCAACAACTCTCTAAAAGGATGCAGATGATCAGCTGTCTGCAAGGAGTATAAATCCTTCCACCATCCAGTCAGAGCTGAAGAAACTTTTTGGATGAGAAGCGAAATGTCTTCAGAGAAAAAGCAGAAAGACCAGTTGCCTCTTGAAAAAATAGCACCTTTGGACAACCATGAATGAGAATCTCCATAGACATATTGAGAGAGGATCTAGAACAGCAGTGTCAAAAGATTTGGGGGAATGAATGCACCCTCTGCAAAGAGAGGCTGATTGCTTGTTGATTTTTAATGGAAAAATGTCCTGACAGGAACACAAGAATGCGGAACTGACATTCCAGCCATAAGTTGGATTTTCTGGGCCTGCGGTTTCCCATTAAGTCTCAAGCCATGGAATATGGATCCCATCAAATGAGCTACAATAATGTTTGTTTAAACATTTTAAAGAAAAAGATAAAATTTGCTCCACAGTTTTTTCTGTTGGGTATATTTACAAACTTTACAGTCATAGAAACCAAATTGATTTTAAATTTAATAACAGCAGCCAGACTTTTGGTGGCACAGTACTGGAAGAAGGAAGAGATACCTTCGGTTGAAGAGTGGATCTTAAAAGTAGGGAATTTGGCGGATATGGCGAAAAATTCAGCATCTTTGAAAGATTATTCAAATGAAAGATATGTATTGGAGTGGAGAAGATGATGGACTACATTCAAAATAGATATCAAACTAAAAAATTCCAAATAGCCTTTGAATGAAATATTATTAATTTATTAGTTTAGGATTATAGTTACTTGAACTGTATGGAGTTAAAGACCTAGTGAGAATTAGGAACCTATAAAATGTTAGATTATTTTAGCTTATGATTGTTAAATGCTTTACCCTGTATCTGTTCTGGGAAGTCCGGGGAGGGGGGGAGATTGGAAGGGAGGGGGGAGGGGGAAGTTGGGGGGGAGAGGGGAGGGATGGGGGCGGGGGGAGGGGTGGAGAAAATGTTTGTATTTTTGAAAAAAATTTTAAATAAAAAAAAAAGAGCTACAATAAGAGGCTTGCAGAGGGAAGCTGCTGGCCTTGAAATTAGTTTTGCAGAATTGCTCCTTAAGAGGTTAATCGGATTTCACCGTTGTGTCATTAATTGTCACGGATCGAGCACGCTTTGCCTTGGAAGGGTTGACTTGCTCATACAGGATTCCCAATATTAAACACTAGATCAAGAAAAAAGATTAAGAGCAGCTGTTTCACCCCGCCTGCCCTTTTCATCCTTTCTAGAAATTGAGGTGTGTTCCCCAGTGAGTCATCCTGTCTTCTCAAACGTCAAAAAATAAAGGATTGACATTAAATCAACAGGGGGAAGTAACGGAACATGGCAGTGCTAATCTTGGGAGGATTGGTTGGTATGCCCTGCAGATACATTTCAAGGAAGAAGCCTTTATAGACAACAGGAGTCTCCATTGCAGGATTCTTAGTAATAGCACTTAGTCTTATTACCGATTCACAGTGCTTTTACACTCTCTAAGTGGTTTAGAGTCAGCCTATTGCTCCCAACAATCTGGGTCCTCATTTTACCAACCTTGGAAGGATGGAAGGCTGAGTCAACCTTGACCAGGTCAGGATCAAACTTCTGGCAGTGGTCAGTGTCAGCCTGCAATGCTGCCTTCTAACCACTGGGAGGGAGGGAGGGAGGGACGGAGGGAGGGAGGGAGGGAGGAAGGAAGGAAGGAAGGAAGGAAGGAAGGAAGGAAGGAAGGAAGGAAAATAGCAATAGCGCTTAGACTTACATACACCTTCACAGTGATTTACAACCCTCTCTAAGCAGTTTATAGAATCAGCATCTTGCCCCCAACAATCTGGGTCCTCATTTCACCATCCTTGGAAGGATGGAAGGCAGAGTCAACCTTGAGCCAGTCAGGATTGAACTCCTAGCAGTGAACAGAGTTAGCCTGCAAGACTGCATTGTAACCACTGTACCACTACTATTGTCTCCTAATAAGACGAAGTTAGGAAAAGGCAAGCTGATTCTTCTATATTCCGTTGTGGTCCTCTGGCCAATTTTTTAAGGGGTCCTTGGTGGTCTCCGATCTTGGTCATTTTCTTGAAGACGTTTCATTACCGAACTAGGTAATGTCATCAGTGCTAGAGAGGAGCGGAGTAGAGGAATAAAGGAACTATCAACTCACACCAGCAAGCTAAGAGTAAACAGTCAAGGAATCCCCAAGAACACTCCCACCAACACTGATAGAGCAAGCCACTTGTACATAAACAGAGAGTAAACCTCACTCTCTTCTAGCCCTGATGAGGTAGCCTACTTGAGTAATGAAACGTCTGCCAGGAAAAACAAGCTCAGAGAGCCTCATTTCAACCTTGAGCTATGAATAGGTAACATCATCAGTGCTGGAAGGGAGTGGGGTAGAAAAATCAAGGAACTACCAACTCAAATGAACAACCTAATAGTAAACCACAGCCTAATAAAGGAACCACCAAGAACATTCCCACTAATATTGACAAGGTAAGTCAGTAGTATATACACAGAGAGCAACCAAGAGCCTTGGATAGTACAGTGGTCTAAAGCCCTGTTATTAACATCAGCTGCCTGCAATTATTGCAGGTTCGAATCTCACCAAAGCTCAAGGTTGACTCAGCCTTCCATCCTTTCTAAGGTAGGTAAATTGAGGACCCAGTTTGTGGGGGCAATAAGCTGACTTTGTATAAATATACAAAAGTATGAAGGCTATGGCTTAGCGCATTGTAAGCTGCCCTGAGTCTCCGGAGAAGGGCGGCATATAAATCAAATTTTAAAAAAACAGAAAAAAACCACTCCCCTCCACGAACCACGCTCTCTTCTACCACTGATAATGTTACCTTGGATAATGAAATGTCTGCAAGAAAACAACCAAACTTGGAGAGAGACCCACAGTCCTCCTCCTCCTCCCTGCAAACCTCATTGCCTTCTAAACTGATGAAGTTATCTAGTTGGGTAATGAAATGTCTGCAAGAAAAGGGCCAGGCTCAGATAGCCCCATAACAACCCCAAGCTATAAATATTCTAGTACCATTTTCATTGACTATCAACTTCATTGCCGTAGGGAACTTGATCATGGCTAAACCTCCCAAAATGATTAATTATACAAAAAGTATGAAGGCTATTGCTTAGCGCATTGTAAGCCGCCCTGAGTCTCCGGAGAAGGGCGGCATATAAATCAAATCAAATAAAATAAAATAAAATAAATTATCTAAATTCTGGGCAATGGAGATGGTTGAGTTGTTCTCCAAATCCTGTTTCTAAAAGACCAGGCCATCAATCAATAGTGAAAAATGAAGAGGTGGACATAGCTCACATCCTTGTGGTCTGTTTGCGGAGGTGAAACACCACTACAAAAAAATAAAGTGTGAAGCCACCTAATGTGTACATGGGACCCATCCACTTCCGAACCACATCATGTGCCCCCTTCTAGGCTACAGCCCTCGGGTTTCCCTGGGATGTCTCCTTGAAATACAGGTACCATGTTTCCCCGAAAATAAGACCAGGTCTTATATTATTTTTTGCTCCAAAAGACACATTAGGGCTTATTTTCTTGGTTGGGTCTTATTCTTGGGAAAACACGGTTGTCCTTGACTTGGAACAGTTCGTTTAGTGACCGTTCGCAGTTACAACGGCACTGAAAAAACCGACTTGCAACTGTTTTTCAAACAACCATTGCAGCTTGCCCATGGTCACCTGATCAAAATTCAGACAGTCAGCAGCTGGCTCGTATTTATGACGGTTGTAGTGTCCCAGGAGTCACGCGATCCCCTTTTGTGACTTTCTGACAAGCAAAGTCCATGGGGAAACCAGAGTCACTTAACAATTGTGTGACTAATGACTGCTGTGATTTGCTTAATGCTTAATCTTGGCAAGAAAGGTCGTAAAATGAGACAAAACTCACTTAACCATTGTCTCACTTAGCAACGGGAATTTGGGGACTTGTAAGTCGACGGATACCTCTACTTATCAGGCTGGATTCTGTTTCTTTTTTCCAAGATCAGTGGGTCATTTTTCAGGAGGTCTTCTCAATAGGAAGACTTCCAGTTTTGAGCTGAGTTCCTTCTCATCCCCTTTCCAGAGAAAATTTTATGGTCCTCAGAGAAGAACAATGCTGATCCTGGCTCTTTTCCGCTGGAACGTCTGGAGGAACTTCTGGCGTGCTTGGAGGAGCGGCTACACCGGCAGCATTTATGGAGAAGGCGTGATCCTGGGAGGGGTTTTTGTGATCGGCCCAGGCAAACAGGTAGAAGAGCGGAGAAATGGGGCTGGGAACACTACATATTCTGTGTCTGGTTTGGCAGACTTGCATCTCTGCAGCTTTCAGCCCATGAAAAAGGACCTTGGCAATTGGCTTTCTACTCCAGGTTGAAGGATGTCTCTTTCTCTTTCTCTCTCTCTCCCCACGTTTCCATTTATTTTAATTGTTATTTTGGTGATATAAATCTTCTCTTGTATGGCAACCAGATTTCTATTTAATTTTGTAAAATTTAACATGGAGAACTGGAAGTTGACAATATCGATGATTTTAAATTTGAAAATCTCAGTATAAAATTCTTCCTAAGACCAGAAGGGGATAACTAAATGAATTGTGGAGATGCTAAAGAGTTTACAGATTGTAGTTTTTTTGGGGAAAAACTATTCCTGAGCTCTGTATCTTTTTTCAGGGGATTCTCTTGGAACACCGTGAGAAAGAATTTGGAGACAAAGTCAGCCGTGATGCTGTCCTTGATGCTGTTAAGAAGATCGAAGTGCAACCTTCAGACCATGGAGAATAAAGCACCCTTTCTTTTTTTGTTGCAAATGCTAATGTTGCCACACAAACGTGGGCCGTATTTCTGCCAGGTTCTCAATTTCTCCCAAATACCCTCATCATGAGGTCCAGCTCCTAGTAACTCTTTCCATTTGCTCTTCAGACACCGCTGATTCCTTCTGTCTTTGTTCTACTGGGTCAATGAAAGGCCAGATCTGAAATTTGAAGATCTGACCAAGATCCTTTCCAGTTGGAACAAAACATTCAGGTGCATCAGGGTATCGGGGGGATGATGGAAAGCTTAATAAACATTGTTTGGAAGTTTAAATGATGTGGATTTGGTCATGATTCTTGAAAACCCAATGTGTGAACTTGCCACTTTCCATGACTCAAATGGCATCTAGTTTGGCTGGATAATTTCAGGCCTGAAGGTCAAAGTAGACATCTTCTTTAAAATGGTAAGTAGTCATTACCTTGGAGGCCTTTTCAGAATATTATCATTTTTGATAATAACATATGGACATACCTTATGGGAGCAGCACTTGGACTCAGCAGAACTAAAGTTTATAAGATACAACAATTAAGATGTTTAATGGTGACTGGATTTTCTACCTTCAGCAGTGGTGGAAAGAGAACTCGGCCAGTTACTTCCAGCCCACAACCTAAATCCCATGGTTTTTATTGTGATGATGAGGAAGGTGGAGGGGGAGCTCTGTCGTCTCTCTGTAGAGCTAAATCAATCCAACGAGCAAAATTAGGAAATATTTCAAACAGTGCTATTGTCTTCAATCAAAATCATTCCCAAAGCTCTTATTCATTCAGCAAGTAGTCCAAAAAGGGGGAATATATTGATGTCTGAGGTTACTATCAAGAAAAGGAAGGAAGGAGAGAAGGAAGAAAAAAGAAATAGGGAGATACGAAGGAAAGACAAAGGAGGAAGAAAAGGAAGAAAGGAAAGAAAAAAATCGGGAGGAAGGAAGGAAGGAAAGATGGAAGAAAGAAAAATAGGAAAGAAGGAAAGCACAGGAAGGAAGAAAAAAGAAAGAAAAGATTGGAAGGAAGGAAGGAAAGACAGAAGAAGAAAAAAGATCTGCTTTGCATCTGGATTTGTGATTCTGCATTCTGCCTTTATGGAACAGCAATTTTTGGAAAGCATTTTAATAAAAGATAAAGGAGTTTCCATTCTGAACTGGGAGATGCCAGTTCAAAATTGAGGACCCAGTTTGTGGGGGCAATAAGCTGACTTTGTATAAATATACAAAAGGATGAAGGCTATTGCTTAGCACATTGTAAGCCACCCTGAGTCTCCAGAGAAGGGCGGCATATAAATCAAATTTAAAAAAAAAAAAAAATGGGAGAAAACCATAAATTTTCTTTCCTCCAGGAGGCATTAGGAAATGTATACTTTTACACCCACTCATGCACAGAGTCTATTGGCACCAAGAGAATAATTGGTACAGTGGGAAAGGGACATGTCTTTCAGTGGGCCTGGGTTTAAACGAAATTATCTTCAACATTAAAATAAAAAATGAGTAACCCTGGACAGCGTTGTAAACCTTTATTTAACAGTAAGGAGTAAGAGTAAGTAGTAAGCCATCCTATTTAACAATATGCCTTTATTAAGGTTCTCTTCAGCTCAAGGCTGCATTTCCACAAATTCAACCAATTTATTTACAAACTTTGTTAAAACATTGTATTCTAGAAAACTAAATAACCAAAGTGCAACATGTACACAAACAAACCGTTTAATGAAAGTATGTTGCTTTCAGTCCGTGGGAAGAAGTCAGGAAAATCCCAAGGAATCAATGAATAAGAAAACGCTACTCAGACATAGTTCTGCAATACCACTGCTTATAAACCTCTATTTTTCCAATCTTTCCACTGATTTTCTTTTTTGTTGTTGTTATGGACTCGCCGTCTTCATGATGATTAAGATATTCATTAGGACCATCAAAAGAGGTGGAGGTTCCAAATTCTCCAAAGTTTTCATCAATGACTGGAGAAAAAAACAACATGAAAATGTTTCCACATTTCAGCTGTGTGACGTGGTTTAGAAGATGGTTGATTCCAGACTGAGATGATCGGTTGCTGTAGGCATTACTGTTATTAAATTGAGTTTACTACTTGGAGCAAAGAAAAGAACTGATACTGAATTCAGGCTTGGAGCACTTGATAGAAATACAAGCTGGGAAATCTCTGATTAAATCCTTTCCTTTAGGCAGATCTCTCTCTCCTCAATGTATTAGTCAGTAATCTGCAAGTGGTGAACTGGATGACTTGGACAGTAAATACCGTAGTATCTATGCTGATCTAGAGAATATAAAAGAAAATCTTGAGTCGGCTCAATTTCCAGTAATGTCCTAGTTAGGCCTCTAGTTATGTTTTCAAGTCAATTATACAAAATAACAATAACAATAACAATAATAATAATAATTTTATTTATATACCGTCCTCCCGAAGGACTTGGGGTGGTGTACAGCCAATTAAAACATAAATATACAGTATCAAAGTTAAGATTAATTAAAATTCATTAAATAGTTTTGGCTGAATTTTAAAACCCAAAGTTAAAACCCGATTTAAAATCATTCAATTAGACAGCCCCGCCTGTCCGAACAGTAGGGTCTTGAGGGCACAGTGAAAGACCCGGAGATCAGAGATGTTACGACTATCCAGGGGCAATTCATTCCAAAGGGCAGGGGCTCCAACAGAGAAGGCTCTCCTCCTGGGTGTCGCCAGCCGGCATAACTTGGCCGACAGCACCCTGAGGAGTCCCTCTCTGTGGGAGCGAACTGGTCAGTGGGAGGCTGTTGGTGGCAGAAGGCGGTCCCGTAGATATCCTGGTCCTATGCTATGGAGCGCTTTAAAGGTGGTAACCAACACCTTCAATTGCACTCGGAAGACCACTGGGAGCCAGTGCAGCTCGCACAGGAGAGGTGTTATATGGGCATAATGAGGTGCGCCCATAACTACCCGCGCGGCCGCATTCTGGACCAGTTGGAGCCTCCGAGTACTCTTCAAGGGGAGCCCCATGTAGACAGCATTACAGTAGTTCAGACGGGAGATGACGAGGGCGTGAGTGACCGTGCGCAAGGCATCCCGGTTCAGAAAGGGTCGCAACTGGCGGATCAGGCTGGCCACAGCCATCATGTGCTCTTCTAAAGACAGCCGTGAGTCTAGGAGGACGCCCAGATTGCGAGCCCTCTCTGTGTGGGGCAAAGATTCACCCCCAATAGTCAGCAATGGCACCGGCTGACTATACCGGTGCCGGAAGCCACAGCCACTCAGTCGATTTAAATCTGCCCCATCTTCAAGACTGCCCTTTCTGTGTTGCCCTGAAAAAAAAAGACAATCAAGAAAACACTTACAGAGAATAGGCATCTTTTTTATTCCCCCTGTGTGTGTGGGGGGGGGGTCTTCCTATCGGGATTTCTCACCACAAGGCTTCAGGCTGACACAGATTGGAGTGAAGGGGGGTAGAGGGAGATGTGGGGTTGTAGTCTAAACAACATGGATCTCTGATGAATCGGGGACATTTGCATTCTCTTAAGGAGTTGTTAAGACCACCTGGAGATTTCTCTGTGTCCTCAGGGTCACCTGAGTGGTGCAAATGGATGTGGAGCCTTCTTGGAACTGCTGAAAGGACTGTGTTGTAGACTGGAGATAGGTGATGTCATATCCCTCCCTCTCTGTTGGGAGAGGGATGTTCAGTTTTGACATAGATGGCCACTTTGACTTCTCTTTCAAACCAGCAGTCCTAACTGTCCAAAACGTGGGCGTTGCTGTTTTCAATAGAATGGCTTTTGTCTTTCCTCTTCCTTCCCTTCCCCACCATCCAGTCAGAGCTGAAGAAGCTTCTTTGATGGGAAGCGAAACCTCTTCAAAGACAAAGAAGAAAGGCCCCTGGAAAAAGCATCTTTGAGACAACCAATATCAGAATGACTGAGAATATCCAGAGACACTAGCAGAAAATTCTCAAAGCCTCAAGGGACTATGGAAACAAATATATATGCTCAA
>WNWU01013241.1:401040-425178 GCA_012654045.1 Ptyas mucosa
TCTAGTCTAGTCTAGTCTAGTCTAGTCTAGTCTAGTCTAGTCTAGTCTAGTCTAGTCTAGTCTAGTCTAGTCTAGTCTATTCTAGTCTCTACCCCCATCTCAGAATGAATGGATAGCCAAAAAACATGTTAAGGCCCCTATTCTATTAAGGACATTCCACCTGAAATATCCATACAAATCCTCCTAATGTATTGTATATTTTTTCTGCTTTCTGTCTTTCCAGGTGGATTATCCATTTTTCTGAGGAGGGCAATAACTATATCAGATACGTGATCTGCCATTCTTCTGCAGAAGTGGAGGGGAAGACTTTATACTTTATACATTTACTTTCTTTTCCTTTCTATGTATCCCATACCCTGCTCGCATTCTTGTGTAACCTTTCACCTGATTTATAACCGTTGCCTGGTGCCGTAGCTGCCTGGGAGTTTCTCACCTCTTGGGGAATGTAAGGGGAGGGTGGGCCATGTGGACTGCAGCACCAGAAGAGGGCCCTGAGAAAGTCTTCTTATCTCTTTCTCAGAGCTGCTGGTACAATAACATCTTCACACCTGCAGATTGGCTGGATCCACATTGGACTGTTGGGAGGGGTCTCCAATTTCCTTTATTCTAGTTATATGCCCTGAAGGATCTCAGAGCCTGCTTTGAATTCATCCCATTATCGCCCCTTTTCAATAAAAAGTTCCAAAAAGACTTTTGAAATGCCAAGTTTCAAGAGTCTTTACTCTCTTGAATAAGGGGGAGAGGCCGGGCCTTACAATAGGGTTAAATAGGCTACATTAGGAAGATGGGCTAACTCATCTTCATTTGCTCAACAGATTTGTTACGTCATGTTCTCCTTTTCTTCTCCACCTCCTCATTCCTGCTTGAGGGTCTCATTGAGCAACTTACCTGTTTCATTAGAAATGGTCCCTTCTGGACATTTTGGACAAGGACCAGAGCATTGCAAGAAGGTCCCCTTGCTTGTCTGTCAAGATAGTCTGGGATTCACTTTAGCTTCTCTTGTCCTTTTTCTCTCTGTAGGAGGACATCTGCAGTCCTGGCCATATTCCTTAATCATCCTAATATATCAATGGTTTGAGCTCCTTCTCTTCCCCATAACCAGCACTGGCTGGAATCAGCTTCAGAGAAAGGAGAGAAGAACATAGATCTATGCACCCATTCCTATAACCCCAAAACCAGCCCAGACATTTACCATGGAAGATGTTATCCTTTCACACTAACAGACAACTCTGAAGACACACTTCACAAGATAAACACAACAAACAAACTTTTCTGGCTCCAGAGAGTTAGACAGCTCTCCTGCAGAGTTTAAATTAGCCTAACATCTTGTGAGGTCCTTCATCTGACATAGACATAGACATAGACATAGACATAGACATGACTAGAACAGAACAGAACAGAATAATAATAGCATTGGAAGGGACCTTGGGGTCTTCTAGTCCAACCCCTTGCTCAAGCAGGAGACCCTATATCATTTCAGACAAATGGTTGTCCAGTCTCTTTTTGAAAGCCTCCAGTAACGGAGCACCCACAACTTCTGAAGGCAAGCTTTATTCCATTGGATGAATGCTCTAACCATTAGGAATTTTTCTACTTTGCTCTAGGTTGCTTCTCCTCTTGATTAGTTTACATCCATTCTTTCTTGCCTTGCCATTGGTGCTTTGGAAAATGGTTTGACCCCCCTCCCCCTCATCTTTGTGGGAACCCTTCAAATATTGGAACATTGCCATCATGTCTCCCCTAGTTCTTCTTTTTCATTAGACTAGGCATATCCAATTCCTGTAACAGTTCTTCATATGTTTTAGCCTTTAGAACCTTCATCATTTTTGTTGCTTTTCTCAGCACTCTTCCAGAATCTCAACATCTTTTTTTATATTGCGGTGACCAGAACTGGATGCAGTATTTATTTTATTTTATTTATTTATTTATTTTTAGATTTCTATACCGCCCTTCTCACTGGGGACTCAGGGCGGTGTACAGCCAAGTAAGAAACACATAATATAAACAATTAAAAACCAATTAAAAAGAATATCTAAATTTGGCCCAGAAATTTAAAAAAACCCCACTTTAAAATCATTTAAAAGGCTTCGCTTAGGCCAGCCCGGCTTGTTGGAAGAAAAATGTTTTAAGGGCCCGGCGGAAGGCACAGAGGTCATGGATTTTTCTTAACTCAGGGGGAAGCTGATTCCAGAGGGTAGGAGCTCCCACAGAGAAGGCCCTCCCCCTGGGGGTCACCAGCCTACATTGCTTGGCTGATGGCACCCCGAGGAGACCCTCTCTGTAGGAGCGCACGGGTTGATGGGAGGTTGTCAGTGGCAGAAGGCGGTCTCGTAGATAACTGGGCCCTATGCCATGGAGCGCTTTAAAGGTGGTAACCAACACCTTGAAGCGCACCCGGAAGACCACTGGGAGCCAGTGCAGCTCGCGCAGGAGCGGTATTATGTGGGAGCGCCATGTAGCCCCCGTAATTACCCGCGCGGCTGCATTCTGGACCAGTTGGAGCCTCCGGGTGCTCTTCAGGGGGAGCCCCATGTAGAGAGCATTACAGTAGTCCAGGCGAGAGGTGACGAGGGCGTGAGTGACCGTGCACACGGAATCCCGATCAAGAAAGGGGCGCAACTGGCGAATCAGGCTTCCTGATAAAAGGTCCCCCTGGCCACAGCTGTCAGATGTTCCTCTAAGGACAGCTGCGTATCCAGGAGGACTCCCAGATTGCGCGCCCTCTCCACGGGGGCCAAAGACTCGCCCCCGATAGTCAGCGATGGCGTCAGCTGGCTATATCGGGAAACCGGGAACCACAGCCACTCAGTCTTGGAGGGGTTGAGCTTGAGCTTGTTCCTCCCCATCCAGATCCGTACAGCTTCCAGGCACTGGGACATCACTTCAAGGGCATCGTTGGGGTGGTCTGGGGTGGAGATGTACAGCTGGGTGTCGTCAGCGTACTGATGATATCTCACCCCAAAACCACGGATGATCTCACCCAGCGGCTTCACATAAATGTTGAACAGAAGGGGCGAGAGGACCGACCCTTGTGGGACTCCACAAATGAGAGGCCTCGAGGTCGACCTCTGCCCCCCTGTCAACACAAACTGCGACCGGTCGGAGAGAAAGGAGGAGAACCATCGTAAAACGGTGCCCCCCATCCCCAACTCTTCCAACCGGTGCAGCATGATACCATGGTCGATGGTATCAAAAGCTGCTGAGAGATCTAATAGGACCAGAACAGAGGAACAACCTCTGTCCCGGGCCCTCCAGAGATCATCAACCAACGCGACCAATGCCGTTTCCGTGCTGTGACCAGGCCTGAAACCCGACTGGAACGGATCCAGATAGGACGTTTCCTCCAGGAATTGTGGGAACTGTCGTGCAACCACACTCTCAACAACCTTCGCCACAAAGCGAAGGTTGGAGACAGGACGATAGTTAGCCAATATTGCCGGGTCCAGGGAGGGCTTCTTGAGGAGAGGCCTCACCACCGCCTCCTTCAAGGCGGCAGGGAAGTATCCCTCACTCAACGAAGCGTTAATAATTCCCTGGAGCCAGCCTCGTGTAACCTCCCGGGAAGCCAGTACTAACCAGGAGGGACACGGGTCCAATAAACATGTGGTCGCATTAAGTCTCCCCAAAATCCTGTCCACGTCATCCAGAGTCACAAGGTCAAACTCCTCCCAGATAACACTCTCAAGACTATTCCTCGTCATCCCGCCCGGATCTACCCAGTCAGAGTCCAAGTCCCGTCGGATCTGAGCGATTTTGTCATACAGATATCGTCCGAAATCCTCAGCCCTGCCCTCCAGGGGGTCCTCCCTCGCTCCCGATTGAAGCAGGGAGCGGGTCACCCTGAACAGGGCCGCCGGACGATTCTCTGATGACGCAATAAGAGCGGAAAAGTGATTAGACTTTGCCGCTTTTATCGCCACTAGGTAGGCTTTAATATGTAGCCTTACCAGTGTTCGATCAGATTCGGCAAGACTGGCCCTCCAACCGCTCTCTAGGCGTCTTTTCCGGCGCTTCATCTCCCTCAGCTCCTCAGTAAACCAAGGGGCCGTGAGGGATCGGCACCGGGTCAGAGGCCGCAAAGGCACGACTCGGTCTAAGGCCCCGCTAGCGGCCTGATCCCAGGCCGCCACCAGGTCCCCGACCGAGTCGTGTGCCAGAACCTCAGGAAATGGCCCAAGCTCCATCTGGAATCTATCAGAATCCATCAGGCGCCTGGGGCGGACCCATCTTATCGGCTCCGCCTCCCTGCGGCGGGGTGTAGCGGTTTGAAGATCTAGGCGAAGGAGGGAGTGGTCTGACCATGACAAGGGTTCCATGTCTATATCCCCTATAACAGACTCACTCAGCCACTGGCCAGAGACAAAAATCAAGTCCAGGGTGTGACCCCCTCTGTGAGTGGGGCCATGAACTAACTGGGTCAGGTCCATGGCCGTCATGGAAGCCATGAACTCCCGAGCTATCTCAGACGTCTCACCAACAGATGGCAGATTGAAGTCACCCATAACCATAAGCCTGGGTGTATCAACTGCCACTGCGGCTATCACATCGAGCAGCTCGGGCAGGGCCGTTGCCACGCGGCAGGGAGCCAGGTACGTAAGCAACAGGCCCATCTGAACCCCAAGGCCCCATCTCACAAAGAGGGTCTCACATCCGGCTATCTGTGGCACAGTGGATTCCCTCGCACCGAGATCTTCTTTAATAATCACCGCTACCCCCCCGCCCCTCCCTTGGGCCCTCGGCTGATGGAACGCTCTGAAACCCGGTGGGCATATCTCAACCAGGGGGACCCCTCCCTCCGGGCCCAACCAAGTCTCAGTAATAGCTGCCAGGTCCGCACCCCCCTCTTGTATAAGATCATAGATGAGGGGGGCCTTATTTACCACAGACCTGGCATTGCACAGCATCAGCCGGGGCCCAGGTCCTGAGTCTCTAAGCCACCGAGTATCTGAATAGAGTCTTGGGGACCGGGGCATGCAATTGCTCTCAAACAGCAAGTGCGCGCCCCCCGTATATGATATGGTCCCCTACTCCCGCCATATCTGCCCCTCCCATTTACCGTGGTGATGGCAACTTCCTCCTTCGGATGGTCCTCCAGCCTCCCCCCAATCCCTCGTTTTGCGCCCTCCAAGCCGTCCCCCTGTGCCAGGCTTGGCTTTGACCTTAAAGGGTTTGCCCCCCCAAACCCTTCGGTCTTCCTCCCAGTTCCCCTTAAAAAATCCTTATTCCCATCCCTCCTCCCCGATCCCCTTAAAAATTTCTTTAAAAATTTTGATAAAAACCCCCTCAACCCCCTCTTCGCTGCATGCCATCTCTCGGGGTTCCAAAACCCGTCATCAAGATAGGCCCTCGATAACACAGAGGGCCAGGCCTGCGAGAGGGGGGAGTCTCGCAGTACGAAGAGGTCAGCGGATGTGTACATCTGAGTTCCAAAGTCTATCCAAAAAGGTTCCAAAAGTCTGTCTGGGGTAGATGGAAAAAGGCCAAGGATTCCTGATGATGCTTTAAAAAAGTCCAAGGGAGAGAGTTCACCATTTCAGCAGGGGTCAAATCGGACTCCACTGTCCTCTCACGACAGTAGAGAGGAGTCTCAGGCAGCTGTCCAGAAAGCAATGACCCGGACACCCTCTCACGGTGGCCGGTAACAGCAGATCTTATACAATGGCAGCTGCAACAAAGATGACTCCCTCGATGCCCCCGCCCAGGTTCACATCTCTCCTCACAGCAAGTAGATGTTAATATCAATAGGGTCGAAGGAATTTCTGGAAGCCGGGGGTTCGCTGTGGGCATACAAGGAGCTCTTAAGGCCAGGTGCAGAAAAAGTCTGGTTGGGGAGATAGTAATCCAAGCCACGCCCACGAGCCAGGTCGTGGCAAAAAAGAAAAGGGGAAGAGAAGGGGGGAAAGGAAGGGGGGTAGAGACTGACCAAAAGGGGGTGGGATAGTCCACACCATCTTCCAGCTCTTCCCGGCTCCCCCAGATCTTCTTCCCCCCCTTAACTCCCCAATCTTCAATAAAGCCACCAACCAGCGAGCTCCAAGTCGATGATTTGCACTCTCTCCTCCACAGCAGGTTAGGACTGTTTGTACAAGTTCGAGAAAATTCAGGCATGGCCATGCTAGTCTCCCTCGGCGGCGCCCCAGCTGGCGCCCCAGCGGGTACCATTTCATTCGTTGCCACCGCAGCCCTACGTCGCCATCGCTGCTGGTAGCCCCGAGCTTCCCTTCGGGGGGGGATGTTCCACCATCTCCGTCATACCCCCCCCTTCCGGCCGTTGCTGGGGGATATCGAGGCGAAAGAAAAAACGCCGCCCCAACCACGTCACCACCGCTGCTGGTCACCAATGTTTTTTCAAGGGGGGGGGGCAGCGACGCTCCAACATACTGTCTCCCTCACCATCGCCACCACTCTCCCTACCCTGTTTCGGCTGTCACAAGGGGACCGCTGGAGAAACGCCGGGGAAATGCCGAAGCAGAAAGCATCGCCCGCTCTATCCAAGCCTCCCGTCAGCGTCGCCACAATCCCGCGACGCTCTTCAGCTCCAAACGACCACAAAGATGACCCAGGACAGCCGGAAAGATCACAACAGGCTGTCCTCCGTATTCTCTTGCTGGGCTGAGGGCTCACAAAAGAAAACTCGGCCCTCCAGGAATCCAAAACGGCCCTACATTACCCCAGGCATCAGGAGCCTCAGTCACAAACCGCCATCTTCGGGCATGCGCATAAGTATTCCAAGTGTGATCTTATTTTTAAGATTTATGGGAGAAGTTAATTTCGAATTTTATTCCCTGCCATGGGGTTTTAAATAAACCAATCATTCTATCCAAATGTTGGTATGATTGTTCACACTTGCGAAGTACAACTGATTGTCATAGGCAACTATGTCTCATTAACATTTATACCAGGGATGTCAAACTCGCATCATTACGGTCGCATATCGTGATTTTTTTCCCCCTTCACTAAACTGGGCATGGGCGTGGCCAGCACATGAGACATCCAGCCTGCGGGCTGCAAATTTGACAGCCCTGATTTATACTATCCAAAGAAACTTTGGCTCAGGCCAGACTCCATCTTGGATGAAGATACTCAGTTTCAGGTAGGCTAAATACCACCTGAACTTTGACCCTCAATTCATCTGCTCCTTGGATCAACAACAAGAGACTCAAACATGTTTCTGCCTTCCGGTGTATGAAGACAAGCTATTGCCAAGTGGGTAGGATGTTAATCTTCCCTGCAATTATCAGAATAGTATTCTTAATGTATCCCCTGTGGATTTCAACCCAGAAAAATATTCCAAGATAAAATATGCTTTAAAAATAATATGCTCTGAGTTCCTTTGGTGAAGGCAAAACTTGTCATTTTACCTTCTTCTGAAGAGCTAACTCCTGTCTTTGGTGAGGTGCTCTTGGTTTTCTCTTTGGTCACAGCCCAAGCATAGGTAGGGGGAAGCATGGATGATATAAATTTTCCCTGGGACCATTCAGGTAGCATGGTCTCTCTCTCTCTTTCTCTCTCTCTTTCTCCCTCTCTCCCTCCCCCCTCTCTCTCCCTCCCCCCTCTCTCTCCCTCCCTTCCTCCCTCCCTCTCTTTCTCTCTCTAACTCTAGTCTACCTGTAGTTCAGCTTCTGCCCAAACCTTGATTTCTCATCTAGGAGTGGAGGTGACTAGAATGTCTGGGCTGCCTGACCTCCTCCTGCTGCTGCTGCTGCTCTTCTGGCTCCTGCCTCCAACCTCTCCTAAGAAGATGCCAATCAAGTGTGTGAGGACAAATCCCTTTCAGATCTGGAAAAAATGGGATTATTACAAGTCTGGTGACCTCATTACTGGTGGGAATTTACTCCTGGTAACTATTATTTCATCCAGTATCCCAGACTTTCAAAAAAACCCACGTCATCTTCCTTTCAGGATTTTGTAAGTTTCTCCTGGTGGGGAAAGATAGAGAGTTGTTTGCTTTGTTTTGGGTTCAGAGTCTACTTTTAGAAATATTTGTTCTAGTGATACTTGTAATCCACTACTATTAGTTCAAATCTTTGTGCTTTTCTCAATGAAGAGGCAAACTTCTCGGTCTTTCCACAACTCTTCATCAGGAAGATAATAAACAACGTAAAATGTGAGGAGGAACCTTGGAAACTGAGGCATCCTTGGTGTTCTCTGAGCTTGCTTGTTTCCTTGCAAATGTTTCATCACCAAAACTAGGTAACACCCGAATAATGTGAACTGGTTTGGGTAATGAAACATCTGCAAGAAAACAACCAAGCTCTGAGAGCATCAAGGATCTTTCAGTTCAACCCTGAGCTACAAACCTTCTCCTTCATTGGCACCTTAGAAACTGTGCTGGCCTAGTGAAGAAGTTGATTTATATTAATTTGGACAGAAAATTATAGTGGAAAACTCAGATAAATACGCAATTCTTTTCCAGTATGGGGCACTGAAAAAAAGGAAAAAGCAAAAAACCAACTCAGTTTTGGAATCAGTCGTGCTTCAGGAAATTGATGCTGTGATCCCAATTGGAGTTTTGTGCTCAGCAGTGGGTAGCAGAGCTGAACAAGATGCTCAAATAGACTGTGGAATTAATTGGGGTGCTGGAGGAGACGTTAGGAAGGACTACATTCACTTGGGCAAAGTGTAGACAGGAGGAAGAACAGAGGTGCATAAAAATGGTCCATGATATGGAGAGACAGGCTTTTCTCCTTTCTGACAAACGCATTCAAATTTATTGAAGGAATTACTTCTTTATTTAAAAAATAAAGAAAAGAAATGATATTTAAAAATCATTTGTACTTTGGACTTGCTGCTTCATGTAAAATACAAAAAAAGGGAAGGCAAACTCCATCTCACAGACAACCCATCTTTCCTGTAGTATTCCCCCAATGTTTTTCTCACTGTAGACCCATACCGAAGAATTACCAGCACTTCTTGGCCTTGGTGTTTGCAGTCAGAGAGATCAACAAGGATCTGGTTCTCCTGCCCAACATCACCCTTGGCTTCCATATCTATGACAACTACCAGGTTGAGTTGAGGATTTCCATAATCAGCCTCTCCCTGCTCTCCACCCAAGACCGAATGGTTCCAGGCTATAAATGTGACAGGAAGGACCCTCTGCTCTCTGTCATTGGGGGTGAGAGCCCCAAATGCTCAAGGCACATGGCCTCCTTTTTCAGCCTCTTCAAGGTCCCACAGGTAAGGAAGCTCCTTTAGATAGACATATTGTAGACAAATAACAGAAGCACAATTGAAGCCAAAGATGGAACCCAAAGTGTTTAGCAGGATTATATCAGGACTCGGAGTCTTAGAGAATTCATGATACAGTTGAATTCATTTTTATATTTTATGTTTTGATTTATATAGCCCCAAAGAGTTAATGAGATAATTCTGAAATGCTGTACTTGTCAAGAGAAATTCCTCCCTAAATTACTCTTCATTAAAGTTTAGCAAACCTTCCTGTGCACTTTATTCTCTGTATCAGGTTGGTAGTTTGTTCCCTTGGCATCTCACCTCTTACAACCAGGCAAAATATGAAATCATGGGAAGAAGCTTCAGCTTGTCTCTTAAAGTGAGTCAGCTGGTTGGTAGGGCAATCAATCACACAGTGGTGACCCCTAAAGTCACCATAAAACTTTATTTTGTCTTTTAAAGAGAATTCTCACTTTCTCCAGCTCGGTGTTGGCTTTGAGTTCTCTCAGGGAGAGAGAAGAGTTTATCCTTCCTTCTTCCAGATTAATCCCAAGGAATTTCCTGAATATGAGGGTTTAGTCCAGCTGCTCCTGTATTTCCAGTGGAACTGGGTTGGCCTTCTGGCCCCTGAAGGTGACAGTGGAGAACGTTTCATCTCATCTATGTTGCCAATGCTCAAGGAACAGGAGATCTGTTTGGCCTTCATTGACAAGTACAAATTTGATGTTGTTGCTTTAACGGGGTTGAAAATGTTACATCTTTTTAAAACTTTGTCTAAAGCTGAAGTGATTATTCTATTTGGAGACTCCCACAGTATTACGAATGTACTGGTGGCATTGTATTGTCATGAAGAATTGACAAAGAAGCCATTTTTGAAAGTTTGGATCTTAACTTCTCATTGGAAAGTTACTGTGATGGGATCTCAAGACGTACTGAAAGATATAAAGCGCTTCCATGGGGCTCTGCATTTTAGGGACCACATGGCTGAAGTGCCAGAATTCAGTCATTTCCTCCTGTCTTTAGACCCATTGAACCCACGAGGGGACCCATTTCTCCCACTATGGTGGGAATGGGTCTTTGGCTGCTGGTTCCCACAGCCAGATGAAAACCCTCAGAATGGGATAAAACAATGTACAGGAAAGGATAATTTAAAGAATGTGTCAACTTACATTTTTGAAACAAAGATGACAGGTGAAAGTTACAATATCTACAATGCCGCTTATGCTGTGGCACATGCTTTACATGCAATGTATGGATTAGGAGGTCGATCAACTAAACTGAGGCTTGGAAAGAGGATCTTCAATGTCCAGTCATGGCAGGTAATCCCTGGGACTTTTTATCGGAGGATCCACAGATCCTCTGAGAGGAAGCTTCCCATATATATTTCCCGAATTATTCATTTGTAATGGTAATATGTGATTGAATTTGTATTTGTAATTGTAATACGTTTGCTGCCATATAAATGCATTTCAGAACAGATGAAAAGAGCAATTATTAAAACAATAATATAAATGAAATGTAAGGTTTCATTAACGGGGGTAAAAGAGGGAAGGAAAAAGTAAACAAAACCCAATAGGCCATAAGCTCTCTAGATGAAAAATGTTCCTATAAGGTCCTGAATGTTCTTCAGTGGTTACCTGTGTTTGAGAGGGTGACAAATCCATGCAGGAGGTATCAGCTCTGAGCAAGATGGAAATCTGGGTGCGTCAACAGGTCAGTTGAAGTTCTAGTGGGCCCATTTGCAGAACCACCTCAGTTTCCCTCAGTATGTAGCCTGAATCCAACCTATAAAAAGTCAGTCATCATCAGTCCAATTCCTTTTAACCTTGGTTCATATTTCTGTGGCTTAGCATTCTGTGCGACTCTGTGCCACTTGTTTAATTTGCCATTTTTTCAACTGCTCTGCTTGTTGAGTGAAAGCAGAATCTGTCAACCTCAGCACATCAAGCAGCACTCAAGGTGGACATAATGGGTGACTGGCCTGAAATCCCTCAGACTTTTCAAAGGATTTCAAACATTGGGCCTCTCTGGACAGTGAAGTGACAATCCAGAGCTGGGTTTTCCTTGCACAAAGGTCCACTTGATCAGACAAGGTTCCTGCATTCGTCTCTCTTTAACAATCAGCTGGAGAAAAATCAATGCAATTGTCAAATGTTGGGATAGAAATTATTTCATCATTCCTGAAAGACATTTCTTATTTATAACACTGTGGGCCAAAGCGAACATTTTAAAATGGATATATTTAAAATCACTTAATGTAGCAAAACAATACAATGAAATTCTGAATGTGGATTGAAATATTTGTATGTAGGAATCATTTGATAAAGCTGGTTATCCTTGATTGCTCAGATCTCCACCAAGGGAAATCCTCTAGCTTTTCAGACATGCACTTATCTCCTAAGAAGAGGGCAATTACAGCATGATATAAGCCCATGCTGTCTCATTTGTGTCTTCCAACCAAGTATCCCAATGTCTAAAGGTCTCGTTTCTTTCAGATTCTTCCCTATTTGAGGAAAGTCCAATTCAACAACAGTGCTGGAGATGAAATCTCCTTCTCAGAAAATGGCCTGGGATCTGCTGGTTATGATCTTCTCAATTGGGTTTTCCTCCCCAATCAATCTTTTGTCTCCATGAAAGTTGGGCAAATAGATCCTGGGGCTCCCCCAGGCCAGGATTTCTCTATTAACTCTGATGCAATCATCTGGGCCACAAAGGTCAGTGGAAGGAAATGTTGCAAATTCAAGAAAAAGTCATTCTCTTCTAGAGATACAGAACATTTTTCTAAATGGAAAATAGGTCTATTGAATCAGAAAACAAGATAACTGTTTGGTGAAAAACCTGTGTTGAATGTAAAACTTTTGAGGACTGACGTATGTTGATTGTCAAAGAACTGGGATTGGGAAGAACTGCTACTGAAGTCCCAGTATACAATTAGGGAAGACAACAGTAATTTCCATGCATCATTCATCTGCAGTTGGATTGCCATGATTCTTTGTTTTAGAAAAGGGGAACCCAGCCTTCCTTTGCATGCCACATTCTTCATTCTAATCTCAACATCCATTGGTGAGTCAGGAGTGGCACTGACCCAAATTCTCCAGGAGATGTTTCTGGTAGACACTGGTGAACCATTTCTGAAGATGAATGTAGAATGTGGACAAGAATAAAGGAAGCATGTTTATTGCTTAGACTATTTCAAACATTTCTCTCTTCTTTTTTTTAGAAGGTGCCCTTTGCCAGGTGTGGCAAAAAGAGGTGCCATGCAGGAGAGAGCAAAAGCGTTCTAGAGGGTGAGCAGGTTTGCTGCTACCAATGTGACCCTTGCCCAGAAGGGACCATTTCTAATCAGACAGGTAGATAAAATCTGAAATATAGATCTTCCAGGATTAAGAAAGATATTCAGTAGTTCAATATATTGTTGTTGTTTCTCCTATTTTTGGTAATATTGGTAAGCTTTGAAGTATTCATAGTTTTCTGCAGAATCTTTCAGTTTATGGATCTAAACTGTTCTTCCCCTACAGTCCACCTTTCCTGCTCCACACCAATTTAATCCAGTTATACTTTCTAGGCACAAATTAAAGGTCTCTTACTTTTTTTACTTTTTTAAAAATTTGATTTATATGCCGCCCTTCTCCAGAAACTCAGGGCGGCTTACAATGCGTTAAGCAACAGCCTTCATACTTTTGTATATGTTTATACAAAGTCAGCTTATTGCCCCCACAATCTGGGTCCTCATTTTACCTACCTTTGAAAGGGTGGAAGGCTGAGTCAACCTTGAGCCTGGTGAGATTTGAACTTGCAGTAATTGCAGGCAGCTGATGTTAATAACAGTGCTTTAGTCTGCTGCACCACCAGGGTTCTTTGTGATGTGATGTGATACTTGTCACATCACATTGGGGAAACCAACCAACAACATTGGTTCTGTGATTGTGGTTTCAGTTTTACAATTATTACTTAGGATATGTTCCTCTGTCAGCATTATCAGTCTTCCAAGAAATTGATAGAGCTGTTGGAGATAGAAGAGAACCATCCATCTATGTCTGCTAACACTTCCCTGCAAAACACACACACACACACACACACGCACAGAGAGAGAGAGAGAGAGAGAGAGAGAGAGAGAGAGAGAGAGAGAGAGCAGGCTTCCTGGATGACAGGCCTCAGTCATTACTGCGCATGCTCCAAGATGGTGGTGCTTGCCGGAATCGCGGCTTGAGGATGGGGTCCTTTTACCCCCCGTAGGTCTTCTAGGGGGTCGTTTTGACATCTTCGGCCCTGTGGCCCGGCTAGGGGAGCTCTTAGCCAGTCGGCCGGGAGGGGTTTCGCCCCCCGGGACATCGCGGTGCGGCTGGGAGAAGAGCGTGACGGTGGCGGTTTCGGCAGTATCGGCGAGATTCCGGAGGGTGGATCCCACCGCCCGCATCAGCTGGGCGTCGGCGGCGTTCCGAGCCGGAGGCTCTCTGAAGCTGGAGCGGCGGCAGCCTATGGATCTGCTGGGGCCATTGCTGCCCGGCGTTTTTCCCCTTAGGCTCTGGGGGTGTCTTCTGGATGCCGTGGGGACTGCTGGATTCCCTTGTGAGACCTGGGGCGCTGCCAGAACTTTTCGGTTCAGGCAACGGCAGCAGCAATGGGAAACGGCGATTCTTGGCTGCAACTGCTACAGCCGAAATGGTGGCTGGCCGGTGATGGTGGGGAGGGGAATGCCTGCTCCTAGTTTGGTTAGCCTGGCTGCTGTGGACGATGGGATCGCCGAGACAAGAAGAAAACGTGGCAGACATACATTCATGCTCCGGATTGACTAAGACCTATAGGAGGGCTACCCAGGGGATGGGACAACCCCCCGTAAATCTTGGGAGGTCTCCATCGTGATTATGGAGGCTGGGGTTGGGAGTTTTTTCTTCCTCCCCCCTATTTTCTACCATTCCCCTTTGGGACTTTGTCCATCCCGGAACAGCTGCCACCTATCGACTCTCTGACATTAGACTATGGCTTATTTCCATCTGAGCCTTTTGACTCGCTGATACCTAAACCATGGCTTGTTTCCATCTTAGCTCCCCCCTAGTCGTTGGGGAACTGTCACTTATGTGGGGTTGCTATGGGAGCCAGTGTATTTTTCCATCTCACTACCAGAGGGGACTGACCATCAGACCAACCACCGTGAGAGGGCGGTTTTGGACTTTAATCCCCTTGGATTGTGCTCGATAGCCAGCACTGGTCTATTACTGCCTTGCACCAGTAGAGGGGACTGACCATCTGACCATCTGACCAACCACTGTGAGAGGGCGGTTGGATTGTATCCCCCTTGAACTATGTCGACTTGGCTAGAGACCCTGTTCACTGTTGTGAGGGAACAGTCGTCTGGGACTCGGATTGTGGATGCCCCCATTTTATTTGCGTTCCCCTGGACCTTTTTTTTATCTTTTTATGTAGACCCGGGGATGTGGTCACCTATCCTCTTGAAGCAACATGTACTCGGCAGCTGAACTTCTTGGTCTGCGAGATTCCCCCCTCTCGCAGGATTGGCCTTCTATTTTATCAAGGGCCTACCTCGATGACGGGTTTTGGAACCCCGAGAGGTGGCATGCGGCCAAGAGGGGGCTAAGGGGTTTTTTAAAATTGTCATTAACTAAATTAACTAAATTTTTAAGGGGTTCTGGGGAGGGGGAGGGGAGGGAGGGGAGGGGAGGGGGAGGGGCAGGCCTGGTAAGGAATCATGGCATGGGAGGAGGGGATCCTGGGGTTGAGAGGGGAGCTAGAGCTTGTCTGGATAGTGCCTGGAACATCACTACCGTGAGTGGGAGGGGTAGATATGGCGGGAGTAGGGGGCCATATCGAGTTAGGGGAGTGCGCACCCGCTGTTTACGAGCGGTGGCGCGCTCCGGCCCCCAAGACTCCACCCGTTCCCCAGGTTGCACAGACACTCAGGGCCCGATCCTTCGGCTGATGTTATGCAATGCCAGGTCCGTAGTAAATAAAGCCCCCCTCATTTGTGATCTTATTTGTGAGGGGGGAGCGGACCTGACAGGTATTACGGAGACCTGGTTGGGCCAGGAGGGGGGGGTTCCCCTCGTTGAAATGTGCCCACCAGGTTTCCTCGCATTCCATCGGCCAAGGTTACAGGGCAGGGGCGGGGGAGTAGCGGTTGTTATTAAAGAAGGTCTGAGACCGAGGGAGGCCACAGTTCCTCAGACGACCGGTTGTGAGTCCCTCCTTGTGAAGTGGGGTCATGGGGTTCAGATGGGTTTGCTGATCACGTACCTGGCTCCCTGCCACGTGGCAGCAGCCCTGCCCGAGCTCCTTGACGTTATCGCCGCGGTGGCAGTTGAAACCCCTAGACTTATGGTCATGGGGGATTTCAACCTCCCATCTGTCGGCGAGACGTCGGAGGTGGCTCGGGAGTTCATGGCTTCCATGACAGCTATGGACCTGACCCAGTTAATTCATGGCCCTACCCACACGGGGGGAAACACACTGGATCTGATTTTTGTCTCTGGACAGTGGTTGAGTGACCTTGAGATAGGGGACTTAGTCATCGAGCCCTTGTCATGGTCAGATCACTCTCTCCTTCGTCTTGACTTTCAAACCGCCGCACCCTGCCGCAGGGAGGCGGAGCCTGTTAGTTGGTTCCGCCCCAGGCGCCTGATGGAACCTGATAGGTTCCAGATGGAGCTTGGGCCATTTCCTGAGGCTCTGGCACACGCCTCGACCGGAGACCTGGTGGCCGCCTGGGATAGGGCGGCTACGGGTGCTCTGGATCGGGTTGTGCCTTTGCGGCCTCTGACCCGGCGCCGATCTCAATTGGCTCCTTGGTTTTCCGAGGAGTTGAGGGAGTTGAAGCGCCGGAAACGACGCCTAGAGAGTAGTTGGAGAACCAGTCGTTCTGAATCTGACCGGACACTAGTGAGATCCCATATTAGGAATTACTTAGTGGCGATAAAAGCAGCTAAATGTAACTATTTTGCTGCTCTTATTGCGTCATCAGATAATCGCCCAGCCGCCCTCTTCAGGGTGACCCGCTCCCTACTTCATCAGGAAGCGCGGGAGGACCCCTTGGAGGGAAGAGCTGAGGATTTTGTTCAGTATCTGTATGACAAAATCACTCAGATTCGGGAAGACTTGGACTCCGACTGGGTAGTCCCGGGGAGAGAGACAGGGGCAGGTCTTGTGAGTGTTATCTGGACTGAGTTTGATCCTGTGACCCCTGAGGACGTGGACAGGATTCTGGGCAGGCTGAATGCGACCACTTGTTTATTGGACCCGTGCCCCTCCTGGTTAGTACTGGCTTCCCGGGAGGTGACACGTGGCTGGCTCCAGGGGATTATAAATGCTTCGCTGGGTGAGGGTGACTTTCCCGCCGCCTTGAAAGAGGCGGTGGTGAGGCCTCTCCTCAAGAAGCCTTCCCTGGACCCAGCAATGTTGGTAAATTATCGTCCGGTCTCCAACCTTCGCTTTTTGGCGAAGGTTGTTGAGAGTGTGGTTGCGCAACAGCTTCCCCGGTACCTGGATGAAACGACGTATCTGGATCCGTTCCAGTCGGGTTTCAGACCCGGGTACAGCACGGAAACGGCATTGGTCGCGTTGGTTGATGATCTCTGGAGGGCCCGGGACAGGGGTTGTTCCTCTGTCCTGGTCCTGTTAGATCTCTCAGCGGCTTTTGATACCATCGACCATGGTATCATGCTGCACCGGTTGGAAGAGTTAGGGGTGGGAGGCACTGTGCTACGGTGGTTCTCCTCCTTTCTCTCCGACCGGTCGCAGTCGGTGTTGACAGGGGGGCAGAGGTCGACTCCGAGACCCCTTATATGTGGGGTGCCTCAGGGGTCGGTCCTCTCGCCCCTCCTGTTCAACATTTATGTGAAGCCGCTGGGCGAGATCATCCGTGGTTTTGGGGTGAGATATCACCAGTACGCTGATGACACCCAGCTGTACATCTCCACCCCAGACCACCCCAACGATGCCCTTGAAGTGATGTCCCGGTGTCTGGAGGCCGTGCGGATCTGGATGGGGAGGAACAGGCTCAGACTCAACCCATCCAAGACCGAGTGGCTGTGGTTTCCGACGTCCCGATATAGCCAGCTGGTACCATCGCTGACTATCGGGGGTGAATCATTGGCCCCGGCAGAGAGGGTGCGCAACTTGGGCGTCCTCCTGGATTCGCGGCTGTCTTTTGAGGAGCATTTGACGGCCGTGACCGGGAGGATTTTTCATCAGGTTCGCCTGATCCGCCAGTTGCGTCCCTTTCTGGATCGGGACTCGTTACACACGGTCACTCACGCCCTCGTCACCTCTCGCCTGGACTATTGTAATGCTCTCTACATGGGGCTCCCCTTGAGGAGCACCCGGAGGCTCCAACTGGCGCAGAGTGCGGCCGCGCGGGTGGTGATGGGAGCGACATGGCGCTCCCATGTTACTCCTCTCCTGCGCGAGCTGCACTGGCTCCCGGTGGTCTTCCGGGTGCGCTTCAAGGTGTTGGTTACCACCTTTAAAGCGCTCCATGGCTTAGGACCCGGGTACTTACGGGACCGCCTACTACCACCAATAGCCTCCCACCGACCGGTACGTTCCCATAGAGAGGGGCTCCTCCGGGTGCCGTCGGCCAAACAATGTCGGCTGGCGGCCCCCAGGGGGAGAGCCTTCTCTGTGGGGGCACCCACTATCTGGAACGAGCTCCCCCCAGAGTTATGGAGGATCCCGGATCTTCGTGCCTTCCGCCGTGAGTTAAAAACTTTCCTGTTCCACCAGGCGGGCCTGGCCTAATTCTTCCCTTTTCCCCTTCTGTCGTAAAAGAATTTAGAAATTTTGAATTGTAAAAATTTTAATTTGGGGGTTTTAATATTTTAATATTTTAATATTGTAAATTGGGATTTTAAAGTATTGGGGCCAATGTTTAATTCGGTTTTATTTGGTTTTAAATTTTGTACATATGTTTTTTATTTATGGCTGTTCACCGCCCTGAGTCCCCCCGGGGAGAAGGGCGGTATATAAATTTAATAAAATAAAATAAAATAAATAAATAAAATAGGGGTTAAAAGTGGAAAACAATTCAGCTGGAAATCTCTCTCAAAGTGACAGTCAGGCTAGCTGGAGCTGGAATTAAGAGATCCTTCCCTTTGGCTACTCCATTCCCAGGGCTATCATGAATGAAGAATCATTTACACTTTTTGATGCCCCTTAACATATACAGCGGGTCATCCCATTACCACATTTGTCGATTGATTACAGCAGAAATGGGTCTATTATGTCATCCTTGAGGGAGGAATAAAGCTCATGGTAGATTCGCCTGAATTCTTCAGAGAAAGACTTTTCATTTCAGATGCAACTTCCTGTGATCCTTGCCCAGAAGACCAATATCCCAACATAGACAAGGACCACTGCATTGCCAAGAAGATTCACTTCCTTTCCCATCAAGAGCCTCTGGGATACGCTTTAGCTTCAGTCCAACTTTCTTTCTCTATGACCACATTGGGAGTTCTGGTGATTTTCCATAAACATCATGATACACCCATCGTCAAGGCCAACAACCGAGATCTCACCTATATCCTCCTGGTCTCTCTCCTACTCTGCTTCCTCTGCTCCTTCCTTTTCATTGGTCGACCCAGGAAGCTCACCTGTCTCTTCCGACAAATTACCTTTGCCATTCTCTTTTCCCTTGCGGTTTCCTCTGTGTTGGCAAAAACTGTCATGGTGGTTCTGGCCTTCATAGCTACCAAACCAGGAAACCAAGCAAGGAAACTCTTAGGAAAACCACTTACTAACTCCATTGTCTTAGCCTGTCCCCTGGTCCAAGCAGTTCTTTGTGTCACCTGGCTGGTAACCTCTCCCCCATTTCCCAACATGGACTTCCACTCTTTGGTAGGAGAGGCCATCTTGGAATGTAATGAAGGCTCAGCTTTGATGTTTTATGCTGTCCTCGCCTACTTGGGTTTCCTGGCCAGTGTCAGTTTCACAGTTTCCTTTCTAGCTAGGAAATTGCCCGACAGCTTTAATGAAACCAAGTTCATTACTTTCAGCATGCTGGTCTTTTGCAGTGTGTGGATCACTTTCCTCCCCACCTACCTGAGCACCAAAGGGAAGTCCATGGTGGCTGTGGAGATCTTCTCCATCTTGGCCTCTGGGGCTGGTCTCTTGGCTTGCATCTTTTTCCCCAAGTGCTTCATTATCCTACTGAGGCCCCATCTGAATTGTAGGGAAAATATTATGAGGCACAAAAATCTCTGATTTATATGAGATTTGGGAACTTTTATTTTGAATTTGGAGCATTATTGTATTTAATCTGATTTCTTAAAAATAATGACTATTAAGTTATTGGTGATCAAATGATGGGCCTGATCAGTTAATCATCAACAATCACCTACAATTTTATTTTTCATGTACTCCTGTTTTCCACAGTGGGGCCCAAGTGATCAACTATTTTAAGCATGTTTATTTCCATAGTTTCCTAAGGCTTTGCTGACTTCCCAACTAATTTTTCATTAAATTGAATATCAGAGGGTTTGTTTTTTTTTAATTCTAGAGGTTCTATGAACTATATTGTTTTACTCTGTATTAACTTAGTAGAGAAATATACATTATTAATAAATAAGATCATGCAAAATAGATAATAATGGATATATTTCTACCACTCTGGTTCTTATTAATTTTAATCCTTTCCCACTATTACGAAGAAGGAAGGATGGGCAGAGGATGGAACAAAGAAGGAAGGAACAAAGGGTGAAAATAAACGGAATACATCATGACTTGTTCGTTATTGAGTAGAGAGGAATATCTTGCTTATTTAATGAACATATAGCTAAGAGTACAGCAGATGCTTACAAATTGGTTATTTGGGAATGCAAATCTCCATGTACACCCAATTATACAGTGTGATATGTTATGTAAAGATTCATATAATTTGCACCATAGATGTGATATACATACCCATCGTGAATATATATTTAAAAATTAATATATCAAAGAACAAGATAGTTGTGATCGACAGAGAAATAGAGTGAAGAAATAAGAAGAAATCTCTGTCAGACAGCCCCAGAACCTGTGTTCCCAAGTGAGCATCTGGAAAAAAAATTGTTTCTAACAATAGGTGTATGAATTTGTGTATTATGGTATAATAAACAGTACATTAGAGGTTAGCTGCTGAATGTTCGGAGTTTGTTGCTAAACTAATTAAAGTACCATGAATGTCAGGTTCCCTTTTTCTATCTCCTGCAGATGCTGGACCAAAGCTTCCACCATGTCCTGGGGAGGCCTAGCAGTTGCCTGTGGGTCTATAGCCATCTGGGTATTATTTTTTATTCCCTTGGAATATGAGAGATGAATCTGGTGAGATCAATATCAGGCGCAAGCAACCAGAACCACTTGTGTATAGCCGAACTTTATTGTTTATCACCACCTTTAAAATGTTGGTCACCACCTTTAAAACGCTCCATGGCATAGGACCAGGGTACCTACGGGACAGCCTTCTGCCATCAATAGCCTCCCACCAACCAGTTCGTTCCCACAGTTCATTCGACTCCTCAAAGTGCCGTCGGCCAAATTATGCCGGCTGGTGACACCCAGGAGGAGAGCCTTCTCTGTGGGAGCTCCTGCCCTTTGGAACGAACTGCCCCCGGAAATACGTACAATCTCTGACCTCTGGGTTTTTCGCTGTGCTCTTAAGACCCTACTGTTCCGACAGGCGGGGCTGTCTATTTAAGTGATTTTAAATTGGAGTTTTAATTTGGGATTTTACAATTTGGCTGTAATTGTTTAATTGCTTTTAACTAATTTTTAACGATGATGTCTGTATATTTATGATTTAAATTGGCTGTATACCGCCCCGAGTCCTTCAGGAGAAGGGCGGTATATAAATAAAATTAACATAACATAACATAACATAACATAACATAACATAACATAACATAACCTATGCTACAAGAATCTCACCACTCTACTTGCCTTCCTCTGGGAAAGACCAGATAAGGTTTCATGGATTCTGGGGGAAGTCATGATTATAACAGAATATTGACTCCAAACTCAGCCCTCCCTTGAACCCTCCCTCCCGCCAAGCTGGCAATTCCCTCCCAGAGTGTACTTCTATATATATATGTTGTCATTTGCAACAAATATAAGGCAAATATCAAAACTATTATAAATATAAAATGGGTTAAAATTAGAAAAGAAACAAAGAAACAAACATGTGCAAGTGAGTAACATAGTCATGATTTGTTGTTGTTAGCTGAGAAGTCGTGTCCGACCCATCGCGACCCCATGGACCACGTTCCTCCAGGCCTTCCTGTCCTCTACCATCCCCCGGAGTCCATTCAAGCTCACGCCAACTGCTTCAGTGACTCCATCCAGCCACCTCGTTCTCTGTCGTCCCCTTCTTCTTCTTTTGCCCTCCATCGTTCCCAGCATTAGGCTCTTCTCCAGGGAGTCCTTCCTTCCTTCTCATTAGGTGGCCAAAGGATTTGAGTTTCCTCTTCAGGATCTGGCCTCCTAAAGAGCAGTCAGTCAGGGTTGATCTCCTCTAGGACTGACCGGTTGGATTGCCTTGCAGTCCAAGGGACTCACAGGAGTCTTTTCCAGCACCAGAGTTCAAAGGCCTCCATTCTTTGGCCTTCTCAGCCTTCCTTATGGTCCAACCTTCACAACCATACATTGCAACTGGAAAAATAGTCATGATACATGACCTCAAACCAAAACAGGATCTACACAATGGCTACATGTAAAATTAAGTTTAAAAAAAAGAGAGGAATGTAGCTTTAGGGAATCTCCCAAATCGTCTTTCAGGTTCAATATTCACTGACAGGAATCAGATACGGAGAAAAAGGAGAGCTAAATTGCATCAAGTCCTCCATCTCGCTCTACGCAACAAGGCTAGAAGAATATTGTGCTTGATGGTATTCTTCCCCTAAAGAGCAACAGCGGAAAAATTTCCTGGGCTCTAAGCAGTTGTTAGGCAATACTCCCGCACAGTTTAAGTTAGCCTTCACCTCTCTGTTTTTCAGTGGCACAGGAGAAATGAGCTTCTATATCATCCCCAACCAAACAGGAATAAATAATCAATTTCTTCAACAAACACACTTGCATTATTGATCACTCTTACAAGGCTACAGCTGATCACCATGCTTAGCCCTCCCTCTATCTCAGGGGTGTTAAACTTGCATCATCACAGTGGTGTCGTGTGATTCCGCCCTGAATCTTCGGAGAGGGGCGTCATATAAATTGAATTAAATTGAAATTGAAATGTATTGGGAGTTTTTTTCCCCTTCACTAAAATGACTGTGGACGTGGCCGGTGCATGACGCATCCGGCTTGTGGACATCAAGTTTGACAGCCCTGCTCCATCTGAACAAACTCTGGCAGAGGCCAGACAGACTCCATCTTGGGTGCAAGTGCTCAGTCTCAGGTAGACCAAGTGCCACCTGAACCTTGACCCTCAGGTCCACTTCTTCCTTGGATCAACAACAAAAGACACAAACAGGTTTTTCCCTTCAGGTGTACAAAGAGAAGCTATTACTAAATGGGTAGGATGGCAGTCAGCTTTGCAATTATCAGAATAACAGTCATTCTTGTATCCTCCATAGGTTTCTACCCACAAAGGTCTTTCAAGACCAAACCTGCCTAAATGAAGTAAGGTCTGAGATCTCCCAAGGGGAGCTGGACTTGTCACCTTAGGTTGTTTGGCAAAGAGGCAATTTCTTGCAATCAATGAATCTTAACTGGCCTCAATGTTTTTCTTCTGTCACAAGCCAGAGAAGAGAGAGCACATTTGATGTTAATTTGCCCCAAGGCCACCCGAGTGTCACAGTCTGCTTCTTCTGAGCTAAAGCTCTGGTGATATTGTGTGGGAGGCAGCTGAAGTTCAGCTTCTCAATAAGCACAGATTTTTGATCAAGGAAGGAAGGTGAGAATTATGAATTATGAAGTTCAGCTTCTCTATAAGCACTGATTTTTGGTCAATGGAAGAAGGTGAGAATTATGAATGGGCTGCCTCTCTTGCTGCTTCTCTTTTGGCTCCTGCCTTCAACAACTCGTCATGAAATGCAAACTGTATGTGTACCGAGGAACCCTTTGAGAACTATGGAGGACCACTACGGACCTGGTGATCTCATTATAGGAGGGAATTTGCTCCTGAAAAAGATTTATAACCTTGAAGAGTTGAAATTTGACCGTAAGCCATCAACGACATTCACTACAAGCAGGTACACTTCACCTGGGAGGGAATGGTGTTAAAGGATTGTCTGCTTTGTTCAGGGAACCCTTTCAGAAATTCTTCTTCTGGTGATCTTTGCAGTTTCTGCTGCACTTCAGCAGCTTTGATGCTTTCCAAGATAAAGATCCATTTTTTATAAAATAGACTACCATGTTGCAGTTTCATCAGGAAGATGATGTCATAAAAAGTGAGGAGGGGGCATATGTTAGAAACTGTGGCGTTAGTGAGGAAGTTCACTTATGACATTAATTTGGACAGAAAGTCATGGTGGAAAACTCAAAAGGCCGATACCTTTTCAGTCTTTGGGTGTACCAAAAAAGGGCAAATCCTGTTTTTGGAATAATTAGTGCTCTTTTACAAATCTATCTTCTGGCTCAGTGAAGTCCTGTGAACAGCAGTGGTTCCTAGAGCTGAGAGAGCTTTCCAAAGTGGTACCAAACTGCTAAAGCTTCCTTAGATATTTCTCCCATGGATGAGTCTTGGCTGTTTAGAATTGCAGATTTGGTACTTCTCATCCCATCTCTAGACTGACAGTGGTTTCAGGGCAGTGCCATCTACATAACCTCCTTAATCACATTTTCTTGTCCAAAGGTTTGCAACAAATGGATTCATCACTTCAAAGTCCAGAAGAATACACACACACAGACACACAAACACACACACACACACACACACACTCTTAGGAAAAGCAAACTCCATCAGCATACAAAAGGTTGCCTGTAATATTCCCAAATGTTTTCTCTTTGTAGCGTTACATTCAAGAATTATCAGCTGTTCCGGGC
>WNWU01013241.1:470178-483764 GCA_012654045.1 Ptyas mucosa
AACAAAGCCAGGAGCAGCGGAGACAACGGCAGGGAGGCGTGGCTGTTAACGTTTTCCTAAATGCGCTTCTGTGACGTGAACAGAGGCGCGGTACTGCCAAACAGCTGTGGAGGGAGGGGAATGTCCCGAGGTTCTTTTATTTGCCGGATGTTAGGTTTGCTTTATGCCAAGTTCAGATATATAGCGCCACCTGGCTGCCTCCGGTAGCACTGACTTTATTAATTTTTCCGGCTTGTCCGTTACTTTGCCTTGCTGCTTTTGGCTGTGTTCCAGTAAAGTGTTCTGGCTACTCCTTCTTAAAGTGTGGAGTCGTTTTTTCACATCAAGCTCGGGCGGGACGACAGGCCGAGATTTGCTAAGGAAGAAGCAGAAATCAAGGACTATAGAGAAAATAAAATACAAGGGGAAAGGGGTTTATCAGCAAGAGTTGATTAAAAAATCTTTCTTAGAGTTTTATTCAAGGTTGTATACTGGTGATAAAATTCAAGACATAGACATAGATAGATACTTACAGAAAGAGAACATTTATACAATTTCACAAGAGCAGAGGGATAGTTTAAATCAATTGATAACTTCCGAGGAAATCTTGTTTGCAATTAAACAGTTGAAAGTGGGCAAAGCTCCTGGGATGGATGATTTGACAGCTGTTTATTATAAAAACTTACAGGAGGAAATGGTGGAACCATTGAAGGAATTATTTAACAGCATACAACAGGGAAGAGAGGTACCTCCATCCTGGAAGGCAGCTTTTATTTCCTTAATTCCAAAAGAGAGTCAAGATCATACAGATCCAAAAAATTATAGGCCGATATCACTTCTAAATACAGACTATAAGATTTTTTGCTAAAGTATTAGCAAATAGATTAATGATAGTTATGCAACAAATGATTCATCATAATTAAACTGGTTTTATAAGTGGTAGACAAATGAAAAGTAATGTAAGGCATATTGTTAATTTATTAGAGTATTTGGGGAGGAACAACCAAGTCCCTGCAGTGCTAATATTTTTTTTTATTGAAAAAGTTTTAAAAAATTTTACATACATTTTCTCCCCCCTCCCCAACCACCCCCCCGACTTCCCAGAGCAAATACAAGTACAAGATAAAATACAGCTCAAATTCTCTAAGTTAAACTCCATTTCACATTTATCATAATCCTAATCATTAAACAAGTAGATAAAAGGAAAGCAAGTCTTCTTTCTTCTTATTCCATCTAATTCAATAGAATTAATCTCCATGTCTCCATTTATAGTTACAGCAGTTAATAAAACAATTAAGTATTACGTAATCACACCTATCATTACTCAATATAACTAATTAATACTTAGCAAATTATTAAGTCTATACGATCTAACAAGATATTTTATAACTTCTTTCATTTAAAACAGAGAAAAAAAGAACCCCCAACAACAAAGAAAAATAAAGAAACCCTCAATCAGAACCCCCCCCAAATTTAAAATAAAATACTATATAAAGTCTTCCGTCCTCCATTTTTAAACCATCAAGGTCCTATTATAATTAAAACACTTAATGAAAAAAACAATAATAATAAATTTTTTAGTCAAAAAAAGAATATAACAATCAAACCTCTTATAAATTTATCAATACAGATAAAACATCATTTAATAACTATATCAAACATTTAAATTCTTCATACTAGATTAAACCAGTTGCTAATCTTCTTGTCTTCACATCTTCCAACAGCGTATAGAATATCTTCATCATTTACGTCTACCCACCTAAATAGTAAATTGCTTCTTTATAAAAAAAAAACCCCGAGTGACTTTATAATTATATTTGTAATAATATCCATCAAATCCAGTCAAAAATTAGATTAGTAGATTCATCAGACGTATTAAGGAAACCACCAGATCAGCTGCAATTGCTCTAGATCCATAGTCCTTTTGCCTTATATTTATTACCATCAAACAGGAAGCTCCAGTTTAGTATATTCAATAAAACTTCTACGTTTACAGTTAGATCCAGATTTATCACAGTCCTTAATAAAATATTCCAAATCCTTCAAGTCAGGGCATATTTCACAGCCCAACACACCAGCATTGCTGTGATCTGTTTATTCTTCTCAAAATATTCCAATACAGCTATAGATTGCCTCCTCATCGTTCATCACTTGGTTAACTGGCATTAAACTGCTGTCTACTTTTTTTTTCCCCAAAAAATTCAAAATCTTTAAACATTTAAACAATACTTTTTAAGGACCATCATCTCGTCAAGCAGGGTTATTTTCCATTTCTCCAGGCTTTCTTCTTTTCCTTTTTACGAACTTTCTTCTTAACTTTGATCCCTCTGCCTTTTTTAACTCCAGTAAAATTTTGTGGTTTTTGGGATTGGATATTATAAACTTTTTGCAGGAATGTAGCTTCTTCTGGAAACAGCTCTTTAAGTACAGATTGAATTTTATAAAAAAAAATTCGTATAGCCAAAATTTCATCAACTTCCAGAGTTTCTTGCTCCTGCTCAGCCTTCATCTTTCTCTCTTCTGTAAAATCTGCTATGGTCTGTTGTTGTTTTTTTTCCTCTCCCAGCTCTTCATTCAATCCCCCACTGCTAGATTGCAACTCAGTATTTCCATGTATTTCATTGTTTCCAGCTTGAGAAGCTTGAAATATAGTATCAATTCTTTTCAATAAAGCAGAGGTAATTGAGCTCAAAGCTTCCTCAAAGTCAGACCATTGAGGGTTAAATAACCCTCCTTTACTTTCTTTGTTTTCAAAAAGCCCAGCCATCTTGCCCCCCTTCTTCCTTCCCTTCCAGAAGGACGGGGAAAAAAAAGAAGAAAGAAAAAAAAGAATTTCAAGAAGAAAAAAGGGGGGAAAAAGACTTTTTAATTTATATTGCTGCTTGAATTATTATTATTACATCCTTTCTTATTTCATCCACTTTTCAAAAAGGAGTTTTACATTTCAAACAGGGGCTTATCAATAATTGCTTTTAACTTTCACTTCTTCACGCCCCGTTGAAACTCAAACGCCATCTTGCTTTCACTTTCCACTTAGGAGAAATCTTTTAAGAAAGTAAATCCCTGGAGTTAAAAAAAAAGAAAAAAAATACTTGCTGTTTCCTTCGTGCAACTTGTGCTCTGCCAACTTGGTTCAAGAAGTATTTGTTTAAAGTTGTTTAATGGGGTGGCCGCGGCATCTAGTTCTGACAGGGAAAAACTTCCCCGTCAGAGGCATCCCAGGTCCGGAGCTTTGACAGGCTTCACGGGGAGCTCTCATCTTCGAGCACCAGATTATTAGCAAAATCTGGTGCTCTTAGGGAGCTCTACCCCACCCGTCTGCTCTCCTTCCCCCCTTCTTCCTGGGGGGAAGGATTCCAAACCGCAAGACAGCCGATTTTCGCTGTTCTTGCGATTCTACGGAGTCTGGGGCTGGCGCTTCGCAAAGAAGCGTCTGGCGATGCCGGCGGCTCAACCGGAAGTCCAGTGCTAATATTTTTTGATGCGGAGAAAGCTTTTGATCAATTGAATTGGTATTTTTTATTGAAATTAACAGAAAGGATGCAATTTGGAGAATATTTTACACAATCTATTAAAGCAATATATCAGAAACAAACAGCGCAAATAATAATCAATGGTGGTTTATCAGATATTTTTAATATAGAAAAAAGAACAAGGCAAGCTTGCCCTTTGTCCCCATTATTGTTTATTTTGTCGTTGGAAATTTTGTTGAGTAAAATACATGGGTCAGACAAAATAAAGGGAATCAAAATTAGACAGTATGAGTATAAATTACGAGCATTTGCAGATGACCTGGTTGTTATCTTAGCCCAACCAGCACAGTCAATCACAGCTTTAATGGATATAATTAATTCATATGGACAAGTATCTGGTTTTAAAATAAATAAATAAATAAATAATAATAATAATAATAATAATAATAATAATAATAATAATAATAATAATAATATACCGCCCTCCTCCCGAAGGACTCAGGGCGGTGTACAGCCAATTAAAACATAAATATACAGTATCAGAGTTAAAATTAATTAAAATTCATTAAATAGTTTTGGCCGAATTTTAAAACCCAAAGTTAAAACCCAATTTAAAATCAATTAGACAGCCCCGCCTGTTGGAACAGTAGAGTCTTAAGGGCACAGCAAAAGACTCAGAGATTAGAGATGTTACGAATATCCGGGGGCAATTCATTCCAAATGGCAGGGGCTCCGACAGAGAAGGCTCTCCTCCTGGGTGTCGCCAGCCAGCATAACTTGGCCGACGGCACCCTGAGGAGTCCCCTTCTGTGGGAGCGAACTGGTCGGTGAGAGGCTGTTGGTGGCAGAAGGCGGTCCCGTAGATATCCTGGTCCTATGCCATGGAGCGCTTTAAAGGTGGTGACCAACACCTTGAATTGCACTCGGAAGACCACTGGGAGCCAGTGCAGCTCACACAGGAGAGGTGTTACATGGGTGTAACGAGGTGCGCCCATAACTACCCGCGCAGCTGCATTCTGGACCAGTTGGAGTCTCTGAGTGCTCTTCAAGGGGAGTCCCATGTAGAGAGCATTACAGTAGTCCAGACGGGAGGTGACGAGGGCGTGAGTGACCGTGAGCAAGGCATTCTGGTCCAGAAAGGGATGCAACTGGCGGATCAGGCGAACCTGATAGAAAGCCCCCTTGGCCACGGCCATCATGTGCTCTTCTAAAGACAGCCGTGAGTCCAGGAGGATGCCCAGATTGCGAGCCCTCTCTGTGTGGGGCAAAGATTCACCCCCAATAGTCAGCGATGGCACCAGCTGGCTATACCAGGACGCCGGAAGCCACAGCCACTCGGTCTTGGAAGGGTTGAGCTTGAGCCTATTTCTCCCCATCCAGACCTGCACGGCCTCCAGGCAGTGGGACATCACATCAAGGGCATCATTGGGGTGGTTTGGGGTGGAGATGTACAGCTGGGTGTCATCAGCGTACTGGTGGACTCTCACCCCGAAACCACGGATGATCTCGCCCAGCGGCTTCACATAAATGTTGAATAGAAGAGGCGAGAGGACCGATGCCTGCGGCACCCCCCAAGCGAGGCACTTCGAGGTCGATCTCTGCCCCCCTGCCAACACAAACTGCGAGCGGTCGGAGAGGTAGGAGGAGAACCACCGTAGAACGGTGCCTCCAATTCCTAATCCCCTCAACCGCTGCAGCATGATACCATGGTCAATGGTATCAAAAGCCACTGAGAGATCTAATAGGACCAGGACAGAGGAGCAACCCCTGTCCCGAGCCCTCCAGAGATCATCAACCAACGCGACCAATGCCGTTTCTGTGCTGTACCCCCGCCTGAAGCCTGACTGGTACGGGTCTAGATAGACAGCTTCCTCCAGGTACCGGGGTAGTTGTTGTGCCACCACACTCTCAACAACCTTCGCCACAAAATGAAGGTTGGAGACCGGACGATAATTTACTAATACAGCTGGATCCAGGGATGGCTTCTTGAGGAGGGGCCTCACCACTGCCTCTTTCAAGGCGGCGGGAAAGGCGCCCTCACTCAAGGAAGCATTTATAATCCCCTGGAGCCAGCCTCGTGTAACCTCCTGGGAGGCCAGTACAAATGTAGCCAAAATAAAGATAATAGCTAAAAATATGACTAGAAGTCAAAAAGAAGAGATAGAAAGGGTAACAGGATTTGAAATAGTAAAGAAGGTTAAATATTTAGGAGTTTATATTATGACTACGAACATGAAACTATATCAGCATAATTATGAACCACTGTGGCAAAAAATACAGACAGAGATGGAAAGTTGGAAAAAATTACAATTGTCTTTGCTGGGAAGGATAGCTGCAGTTAAAATGAATGTTTTACCAAGGTTCTTATTTCTTTTCCAAATGATACCTATACTTAAAAAAGATGAAAATTTGAAGGAATGGCAGAAGGGTATAAATAATTTTGTTTGGGCAGGAAAGAAACCGCGAGTAAAGCAAAAGATAATGCAAGATACTCAAGAAAGAGGAGGTCTTAAAATGCCCAATTTAAGATTGTATTATGAAGCAGTTTCATAATTCAGCAGTTAGTGATTGGATTAATTTAACGGAGGAAAGGATATTAAATATTGAGGGATATGGTCTGGTCTACGGCTGGCATGCTTACTTATTATATGATAAAAAAGTAGACAAGACTTTTAAAAGCCATATATTAAGGAATGCTTTATTGCGTGTCTGGAAAAAGTATCAATATAAACTAAATGATAAGTTACCAATTTGGACAGCACCCAGACACGTGATAGAGAACATAAGCGTAGAGCAAAAACAAGACGAGATTACATATAAGCAACTCCTGTACAAAGAAGGAAGTAGATTACAATTAAAACCTATTAAACAATTAAGAGAAGAAAGGGTAATTAAAACATGGTTTCAGTATGGTCAGCTGCAGGCCAGATGGACAGAAGATCAAAAAATTGGTATTTTGCAACAGGATGAGAATTTGATAAAACAAACAAGAGATAAAGATCAAATGCATATAAAAAGGTTGTATAATGCATTAGTGGAAATACAGAAATGGAACTAGTTAAGGATTGTATGATAAAATGGGCACAAAATATAGGAGAACCAATAATGATGGAAACGTGGGAAAAGGTATGGGTTAGAAACATAAGATTTACACAAGCCCAAAACTTAAGAGAGAACTTTTATAAAATGTTTTATAGATGGCATTTAGATCCAAAAAAATTAGCTTGTATGTATCCAAATTTACAATCTAAGTGTTGGCTACGTATTATCATATTTGGTGCACATGTAAAAAGATTTAGGCTTTTTGGATAAAAATATGGTGGATTATTCAAAAAAGTTTAAAGAAAAAGATTAAAATTACGCCACAGGTTTTTTTTGTTGGGAATAGTTACGGATTGTACGGTAATAGAAACTAAGTTGATTTTAAATTTAATAACAGCAGCTAGGTTATTGGTGGCACAGTACTGGAAGAAGGAAGATCTACCTTCTATCGAGGAATGGACATTAAAAGTAATGCATTTGGCAGAGATGGCAAAAATTTCAATATATCTGAAGGACCATTCAAATGAAAGATACATATCGGAATGGAGAAGATGGATTGACTATATTCAAAATAAGTATCAGACTAAGAAACTTCAAATAGCCTATGAATGAAATATTTAATCTAATTTATAGTTTATAGTTTATGTTTATAGTGTTTTGAGTTATAAGGAGTTAAAGACCTAGGGAGAATTTGAAGTCAACAAAATGTTAGCATATTTTAGTTTTATGTTTGTGAATGCTATACCCTGTGCTTGTTCTGGGAAGTTCGGGGGGGGGAAGGGGGAATGGGTGGGTGGAGGGGCAAGGGGGTGGGGTTGGGTGAGTGAGGAGGGTTGAGGGGGGGAGAAAATGTTTGTATCTTTTATAAAACTTTTCAATAAAAAAAATAAACTCACCATGTTGTGGTGGTGGGGAAAATAGCAGGCAATAATAAGGAATATTATGTCAGGGTTCCAAGGAACACCCCCAACAAAATAAAGCTCTGAGGCCTGAGGTTCGTCAAAGTTCCAATTTATTAGTGATGTCATGTTGGCACATCTGGGAAAACCTGAATCCGAAAGCTTCCAGGTTTCCCACATACATCTAAGAGTTCACAGCCCTGCCCCACACCCACAGGTTCATCACATTGTCCAATCAACTCTTCACACTCCACCAGATACAATCTTCATGCAGTCTGCATCAGATGCCGGCAAAAATCCTTGAGTACGGAATGTTGTTATGACTAACTTTCTACGGCTCCAACAACAACCCCCTCCCAACTTCCCCAGTTAAAATATGTGGCAGTTTAGAAGCAGAAAGAAAATTGTCTTCCAAAACTGACGTATTAGCTATGTTCATCACATTGAGTTACTTATAAAGTAATAAAGACCAGATAAAAATGTAATAACTACATAAAAGAAATGAAGAGATTTACTTATCTCTTCATGAAGAGATAAGTAAAAACTTATTAGGGAAATGCTGGGTTCATCAACATGAACAATGGATAGCTTTTGTCTTTCTTTTATCTCTGGGATACAGAAAAACATTTCTTTTGCGTATCACAATTTAAAATCTCTTTATATAAACTCTCTTCTTTTTCATGGACTATCTGGTTGTTTGTTGCTTGTCTTGCAATTCCAGATGCACAACTTCTTGAGAAAGGTCCTTTTCAACAACACAGCTGGGGAGGAAGCCTCCTATTCAGAAGCTGGGATGAAATATGCAGATTTGACATCCTCAACTGGGTCGTCTTTGCAAATATGACAATCCTTCGGCAGAAAGTCGGATGGGCTGATCTGGAGGCTCCTTCAGCTGAAGGTTTCAGCATCAACGTTGATTCCATTGTGTGGGCTAACCAGATAGAGAGTAGATTTTGTTTCCAGGTTGCTGTGATGGAAATTCTATTCAGGGGAAGGAAGAAAAAGGGCTGCTTTTATGCAGACCCTGAAGCCAAGCTGAACATTTCTAACCTCTCCATCTCAAAATTAATCTCACTCTCCTTTCAGACAAAGCCTTTCTCCCGTTGTGTGAATCGCTGCCGTCCAGGACAAGCCAGGAAAGTTGCAGAGGAGAAGCCCACTTGTTGCTATGGATGTGTTTCTTGCCCAGAAGGGACCATCTCTAATGAAACAGGCAAGTTGCTCAAGAAGTCCCTCAAGCAGGAATGGGGAGGTCTGGCATGGCTGCCTGGGGACAAGTGAGAGACAATAGGATTTAGTTGTGGCCTTCATGGCTACTAAGCCAGGAAACAGGGCAAGAAAACTCTTGGGGAAGCAACTGATCGTAGTCCTGGCCTGTCCCCTTGTTCAAACAGCTCTTTGTGCCTCCTGGCTGGCAAACTGCCCTCCATTTAGTAATTTGGACTTTCATTCTGTGATAGGAGAAATTGTGATGGAATGCAATGAAGGTTCAGCCGCCATGTTTTATGCTGTCCTTGGCTACATGGGATTTCTGAGTCTCACCAGCTTCATAGTGGCCTTTCTGGCCAGGAAGCTGCCTGACAGCTTTAATGAAGCCAAGTTCATTACTTTTAGCATGCTAGTCTTCTGCAGTGTTTGGATCTCTTTCCTCCCCACCTACCTGAGCACCAAAGGGAAGTCCATGGTGGCCATGGAGATCTTCTCCATCTTGGTCTCTGCGGCTGGTCTGCCGAGTTGTATCTTTCTCCCCAAATGCTACATTATAGTGCTGAGGCCAGATCTGAACAGTAGAAGTCACCTCATGAGGAAAGTTTAGTAGGAAAGTAAGAAAAAATATAGTCCCTTCTGTGCAAATGGATAGAGAAGTTTCCACTCCAACTTTGTCCAAACACAACAAGCCCATGCTCCTAAAATGACATTGAGGTTTTCTTGTTTTGCTGACTCATTTTGCTGACTCTGTCTCATAGTTAGAGTCTGACTTAACTATGTGGCCTACTTAGAATGGTCTCCAAGAAGCCTTTCAATTTTATTCAAACATACATTTTAACCAGAAAGAACTCTGCTTAGCCTTACACAGCCCTCCCTTTTATTCCAAAAAGTTCAGCTTTTAATTATTGTGCTTTGTAATGTTGCATTAAATTTTCACCATTTGCAGTTCTTTCTGTCTTGAGCAACTGAGATGAAATTTTTACCACTTAACGTCAGATGCTGCTAACAGTTCCCATCCCAGGCTGTGAGGACTGATCATCCAATAAGGAGAATGTCTATGACTTCTACCAATGCCAACCACATTTTTTCGCAGGATCTCAGATTGGACATCCAGACCCACCTTTTCCAGTCTTTTTTTTTTAAAATGAAATCAGTCAAACTGTAGATCAATTGCACCTCAGCTACTATGACCCCATCCAGAACTAAGGACAGAAAATCACTCGAGCTTGTTATGAGTTCTCTTTTAAACTGTTTTTGATTAGATTGCCCCAGACTCAAAAGATCCACAAAAGTACTGGACCTTGGACAGACGGATGTTTATGTGCTCTTATAAGAGTTGGGGAGGTGCTTCATTTTGAAAAAAATATCCAAGATACAAAAGATAGAAACATACATCTGTCAGTTCTTTCCGTTTATGTTTTCTATTATTATTATTACACTTTTATTCATTAAACACGAAGCTCAGTCAACTGAACATTTAAAAATGTATCACAAATATTATTGACTGCAACTGATGGTTGATAGGGGTTGCTTTCAGCATCCTTGGTATCGACCAAGTATCTTCTGAAAATGTACAATGTTCCAAGTAGCACAGTTTTTTGCAGCTCTGCTGGTACAGGAAGCTATAATTTCTTGATGTATTTTGTAATTCCAGTCAATGGTATTTGTGATGCACTTTTGAATGTTCAGTTGACTGAATTTCAAATGTAATGAATAAAGTATAATAATAATAATAGAATAAGTATGTTTTATGGACCAGGATGTTTCAGTACCAGTCCTTATGTAAATAGCTTTTTTAGTGTTTCAAATGCCCCTTGGCAAATGAGGTCCCACTGGAGGGGTTGTCTAGGGTGGGGCTTCACCCCTGGGCTCCCTGTTTTTAGGAGGTCTGTCTTAGGTTTGGCAATTTTCACAAAGGAGGGGATGAATTGCCTGTAGAGGTTTACTAATCCCAGGAAGCTTTGTAGCTGTCTGTGAGTACGAGGGGGCTGCCATTCTAGGATGGCCTGTACTTTGTTTGGGTCCATCTCTATGCCCTCATTTGACACACTTGATAGCCTAGTTAGTCTAGCTGTGAGTTGTGAAATTCACACTTTGATAGGTTTGCTGTCAAAAGCTTTTCAAGTACCTGATGGACTGGGAGTATGTGGTCCTCTGTGGTCTCAGTAAAGATGAGAATGTTGTTCAGATACACAAGGATCCCCTTGTAGAGGTGCTCATACAGCACTTCATTTATAAGTTGCACAAACACCACCGGGGTGGCCCTGCAGCCTGAAAGGCTTTACTTTGAATTGGAAATTTCCTAGGGGGCAGTTGGAGGCAGTTTTCCATTCGTCTCCCTCCCTGATTTGGACTCATTAGGAAGCTTCTCTGAGGTCTAGTTTAGTGAAGACCTTGTCTTTGGCTAAGTGGGACAGCATGTCCTTCATGAGGGGGAGAGGGTATGAATTGTGCACGCAAACACCATTTATCGCGCGAAAGTCAATGCACAATCTCATAGTCCCATCTTTTTTTTCTTTGAATAGGACTAGAGCTGCGACTCATGGCTTTGCCAGATCAATGAACCCCTTTGCTAGGTTTTTCTCTATGTATTTGTACATTTCTTTCATCTCCCAGAGTGCCATGGAATACAGTTTGGGTTTGGGAAGCTTGGGCCCGGGGATGATTTCCATGGCACAGTCCATTGCGCAGCGGGGGTGGGGGTGGTGTTAGGGCATCACACTCGGTCTCACTGAACACTTCAGAGAGGTCCTGGTACTCCCTAGGGATCCTTCCAGTTTCTGGGGTCTGTTCAGAGGTGGCCACCAGTTGTTCTGGTGAGGCTCTGGGGGGAGTTTATTGTGTGGGCCATGCCTCTATTTGCGGGTGTGGAGGGGGTTGGGGGCCTCTTGTTATCCTCAGCCTCTGACTCCTTGCCACCAGATGGTTGGGCCCCACTTGTCTAACCAGACCGTCTCTGTCATTTTAGGAGCTATTACGAATTGAATTGATTCCAAGTCGTCTGCTAGCTCTAATCTCACTGGTTTGGTCAGGTGGGTGGCGTGGGCTCCCCCCAGTAGGGACCCATCAACCTCCTCAAATTTAATTGTGGGGGCAATTTTTTAACCCTGAGTCTCTTAGGCTTCTGCCCTGGGCCCCTGTTTTTGGGGCTGTGAGACATATTGGGAGGACGACAGGTTGGATGGGTTCACTCACCATTGGGTTGTTTTCCCCCTCATCCTCACTGTAGGGTTCCGGCAATTGGCCATCATCAGCTGGAGTTCCTCCTCCCTTGTTTGGGTAGGGAGGGACCTCTACAGCCTGGAGAGTTTTTCGGGACTTGTCAGCAGCATGCCTGGGGCCTTGTTCCAGACTCACCCTGGGTGGTGGCTCTGGCTTGGGATTTGGGGCTGGGGCTGTGCAAGCCGATGGAAAGTGGCCTATCCTTCCACATCTGTAGCATTTCAGGGTGAACCTAACAGATTAACAGAGTTGGAAATGACCTTTTAGGTCATCTAGTCCAATCCCCTGCCTAAGCAGGAGACCCTACACCGTTTCTGACAGATGGCAGTCCAATATTTTCTTGAAAGTTGCTCTTTGCTGCACTTTTTCTAGAGTCTCAACATCTTTTTTATAGTGTGGTGACCAAAACTGGATGCTAGGTGTGGCTTTACTAAGGCTTTATAGAGTGGTATTGGTACCTCACTTGAACTTGATTGTATCCTTCTGTTAATGCAATTTAGGATTGTGTTGGGTTTTTTGGCTGCTGCTGCACACGGCTGTCTCCTATTTAGTTGGTTTTCCACTAAGACTCCATGTCACTGCTATTAATTTCACCTGGCCTTTGGGAAGGGTTGGCCTTGTGGCTGGCTGGGCTGCCAAGGCTTCCCATCAGCTAGACAGTCTCCGGTCTGGTTGTCCTCTCTCTCTAGGACCTGGCTGCCTCCGCATGTCATTTGCACACAAGCCACTGTCAACCTTAATCACCACTCGGAACCAATCAGAGAGTCAGTTAGGAATGTCCCGATAGATGGTGGTTTGGCCATCTCTGATTTCACCCCCTTCACACCTTGCCTCTGACCCTGTTCCCCCCCCCCCAAAGTGTGTCACCCATCACATTCCCCAACGAAATAATTATGCAGGTTGTAGAAGTCACTCTCTCCAGCCATTGCTGGTATCCGTGGAGATATGCCTTGCCTTGCACGGCCAGACTGCCTCTTCTTATGACAGAGTAAATTCCTTGGTGCAGCTGAGAGGTGCAGTTTTTTTGTTTTTTGTTTTAATTTGATTTATATGCCGCCTTCTCCGGAGATTCAGGGTGGCTTACAATGCGCTAAGCAATAGCCTTCATACTTTTTGTATATTTACACAAAGTCAGCTTATTGCCCCCACAAACTGGGTCCTCAATTTACCTACCTTAGAAAGGATGGAAGGCTGAGTCAACCTTGAGCCTTGGTGAGATTCGAACCTGCAATAATTGCAGGCAGCTGTGTTAATAACAGGGTGCTTTAGACCACTGTACTATCCAAGGTTTCCCATCCCTCCGCCTACGGCAACTCAGGAGCAAGTCAGGGAACCTTTTCAGTTCCTGGAAAGAGCCAACTCACCATGGTCATCTTGAGCAGAGTCCCAAGGGTGGGGGGAGGGGCAGGAAGAAACCAAAAGACCCTAGAGAAACACCCTGGGGTGCACTAATGGTGAAAGAAGCAGCAGCAGTGACTCAGGAAAAACTCAAAGTTTCATCCCTAACAATTCAGGAATACATAAACCAGATATTTACATTATTGATCACTCTTACAAGGCTACAGCTGATCACCATGCTTAGCCCTCTCTCTATCTGAACAAACTCTGGCAGAGGCCAGACAGACTCCATCCTGGGTGCAGGTGCTCAGTTTCAGGTAGACCAAGTGCCACCTGCACCTTGACCCTCAGGCCCACTTCCTCCTTGGATCAACAACAAAAGACACAAACAGGTTTTTCCCTTCAGGTGTACGAAGAGAAGCTA